>OZ037785.1:7435299-7455299 GCA_964035525.1 Porites cylindrica
AGCACCGCTAGAGTAGTCTTGTTCAGCATGATAATAATAAAATGTTAAGCTGCTGTGAATATTTGTCTTGTCTATATCAGACTAATGAAGATCATTATGCACACAGTGTTCTGCCTTTGCCAATGCAACAAGACAAATAATTCTGTGATCATTTAATTAACCTTGCATTAGCGTACTAGCATGTGGAAGATCCTAGGTTCAATTCCAATCTGAAACTCAGTATTTTCTGAGTTCCTCTCTCCACACATATAATTTCATTTATTATTATCTCTCTCAGAGAATATATTCTGCCGCCCAGTTAGCTCAATGGCGTAAACGATGGTCTGCTGAGCAGGAGGCCGTAGGTTCAAACCCTGGCCGGACCAATTCTCAGGGTCTTAAAATAACTGAGAAGAAAGTGCTGCCTTTGTAGTAACATCTGCAAACGGTTAGACTTTCTAGTCTTCTCGGATAAGGACAATAAACTGTAGGCCCCGTCTAACAAGCCCTTGCACATGTAATAAATCTGTGGGACGTTAAAGAACCCACACACTTTTCGTAAAGAGCAGGGCACATAATGCCCAGTGTAGTGGTCTATCTCACTTTCACACTCATGTATGGGGGCATCATTACTCATTGCTTCATCACTTGTAAACTACACCTTAAGCAGTCTCGCAAAGTCCCCCAACTAGTGTTGTAAATTATCCCTGAAAAGCCCTGAGGGGAGTGGATAATAAGATAATTACAATTTACAATTTGTGACTGCACAATGCAGTTACATGTAATGCATGTGTTTATTCGACATAATGTGACTGCATGATGCAGTCATTTTGTCACTACTCACAACTGACCAGCACACCACTAGTGTTCCCAGCAACTCAGTGGTCAGAGCATCGGACTAATGTCTAGGTCATGGATTAAAATTCCCATCTGGAACTCAGAATTCCTTTCCACACACAATAATTCCATTTATTATCATATTTCTTGTACCCATTAAGTGTATAGATCCTACGGTAGCTTTTCCATTCGTGACCGATACCATGATGATCTCCCCAAAATGTCAGTGGTGGAAAATCAAACAATTAGTATATTAAAGTTCATCGTTTTTTAAGTACCCAGAGTGGACAAGTGTGTATGTCTTTTGACTCAGTATACAGAGAATTAAAGTAAATCATTTGCTTGAGTCACATTCAAATAATGGATAATTGAATTGCACTTACTTGACAGCTTAAGGGCAATCCTTCCTAGGTAACTGTCATCTGAATCTTTTCGTGGTTCCTGGGTGAAGTTTCTAAAATTACAAAGATGCTCTTGTAAATTTCCTTAATACGATACCATGAGGGGTGGGGTCATGATTGCAAGGCCAGAAATCATCAAAGTTTGAGTGATTTACATTCAGGCTGGCACCCCGGGGGGTGGGGGTACTCCCATACATTACCTATACGGTTATGTGCCGCCCAACGGGGTTGTGATTTTGAAGTTCCTGATTTAGAATGGGGTATCCATTTCAGCGGCGTTTTCTAGAACGGGGTATAATATTTCGAACGCACGAAAGCTCCAGTTTTGTAATCAGCCATTGGAAATTATTCAAGGACAGATTGCTTTTAAGAGTACGGTTCAATGCGTTAACAAGCAAACTGTTGTACTCTTGTTGCACCCTGTGTTTTAGCGTGCAGGGTGGGCGTATTTTGGCGTGAGCCGCGAGCGCTGACTCCGCCATCTTGGATAAATAGTCCCATTTCTAGAACGGGGTATCAGTTTTAGGGCGAATTCTAGAACGGGGCATCAATTTTAGGGGAAATGTTTTTTAGAACGGGGTGCAAATTTGGAGTACCGGGCGGCACATACCCACCCAAAAAATACCCAAGTGCCCCCCCCCCCCCCCCCCCCCCCCGGGGCTGGCACGCAGTGGTCTTAACTGTTGGTTTTATGGTGATTTCCAGACTCATAATGTTAGGAAAGTTCGAGCACTCAAATACATATTTGTTTATGGTCAAATAAAAGCTGCTGATCAAAAATATTGACAAAAAGAGAAATGGCAATGAAAAATCTGTGAAACAAGCTTTTGAACAAGAGGTTTTATAGAAAACTTGGATTATTTTTGGGCGAGATATTGTAGAACGAAGGTTTTGGATTTTAGCCGTGTGGAAGAAACGCTTTTACCTTTAGAATTAACACCGAATTCTTCAAACGTGGTAAGGAAGAATATGCTTTTTCAGATGACAAAAAAACTCACAAAAGAAAGACTTTAGGCTTGAACTTTTAAAGCAAACATCTGGGACTTTTCCAATGGAGTTTAATGCCAATAATTAGCCATTTCCATTCTGGAAAGGGCAAAATTTGACGAGGGGAGTTAAAGTTGACTAAAACTAAGATCTGAATAAGTCAACCTTTCACTCTTAAAGTGAACATATTGTCCAGGTATATTGCAAGACATGCTCTATTACAAATTACTTTACTCATCCCACATTTCTTTGTAAAATTTCCATTGTTTACCGTTGGAATTTTTTCTTAGAGGCTGCTGCTACTGCACATGCATGAAATTTATTATTTTGGCCTTGGACTAGTTCAGAGACTGAACCCCGGGGAGGGTAGTCCCTACAATGGCCTATACGGGGAGGCTCTGCCAGAAAGGGGTACCTTTTTCAAGCTTCAGGTATATGAAAGGGTAGGGATTTCACTAGTTGAAGTATTTAAAAGGGTAGGGAAATCTGTCATTTGGGTCTGTGAAAGGGCCCAAAAGGGCTAACAGATGAATTTTATTGCTTTTTACAGCGGTTTTCACTTGACTGTCAAAAGGGATTGGTTTTGGTTTTGGTTTTACTACACCCTTTGGTTGGCTAGTGTATTTACTCTGGTTTTGGCTTTACGACAGTCAAGTGAAAACTGCTCTAAAGTCAAGAAAAAACCATTCTATTTTTGTGATTGATTCCTGTTTAAAAGACAGTGTTTTAATTCTACAGCTGTTAAAAGGCATGCAGAGTTGTAGACATTGAACGTATGTGAAAGGGGTACCATTTGTCAATAGAAGGTATATCAAAGGGGTACCTTTTTCGTGAAAAATGGTGTATTAACAGGGTAAGGGGTTGGACCTCAGGGCAGAGTCTGCCCGTATAAATACTTGTTGAGTACCCCCCCCCCCCCTTCCCCAAGGGACTGAACATCATGATATCAATCCAAGAGAGAATAAAGGGGCTAAGAGAATTAATCCCCCATATAGGCCCTATACCCACCGTAATCCCTCTAAAGATATTTTTAGATCTTCTGTGAGGCCTGTTGTTCCCAAGAGGTTTGAGTGATAGCCAATCATATGCCCTTAGTTTTTCAATGTTGACAGGTGGGCAAAGGCCCACACAATGCTTGGCGACGTTTGTGAATGGACTGATATGTTGGCGGAGGCATAGGTTAGGTCAAGAACACTACAGCCATTGGAAAGCGAGTCGCATGTATACGTTTTGGGAACGAATGAGACTGCAGGGAAGTGAGTGTAAAAAAAAGTACAGTCGCATAGACTGTAAAGTTTCAAATAATTTTTAACGAAAGAACTACAGGACATCGCGCTCCCGTCTGAGAACTCACTTGCATCAAAATGGACTGTATCAGCCCCTGAGAAATGTTCTTGGTGTATCTTTGCTTTAAGCAACGATTCGGATCTGAAAATAATTTACAGTGAGAATTCCGCATCCTGCAAACAGTGAAGAGTGTCTAGCATCAGAACATACCAGTAGCTGGAAAACATCATCACCTTGATGGACCAAAAGAATCTCAAAAGCTACATGCATGTAGATACATGCACTATGGGGAAACCAAAGAAACTACGATCACTACCGAAAGATTTTTTTTAAATAACGCTGCAAGAAAAAGCTGAAGATTTTTAAAAAAGAGGTCAAAGAAAATTAGTGCTTAACAACTGCATCGGATTGATCAAATAAATCCTCTGTAAACCACACAGGAAACCACAAAACAATTACTAAATGCCTCATGACCTGTCAAATTATGTCAATGTATGACTCCACAGAGACTCATTAGAGTGGCCAAATTGAGATTTGCTCAATAAAAAATAAAAATACTCCATGCACTGCATAACCTAGCGAATAAGAAAAAAAATGAAAGCCGTTGTTGTTTTGAAGCACACCCTAAGGCAACAGAGACGGTCACGTTTCACACTCACAAGCTTATGGGTCGTGTTTAGCCTGTCAACGCTTTATTTCAAACTTAACCTCGGACCGTTTTCTGTTTCTCCATGTTGATGCCGACTCAATCTACAGGATCTGTAATTCAAAGAGTTCTTTGCTTACCAGTCAAATAACAGTAGAAGAAAAACATCACATTCCACAGGTCAAGAGTACAGGTCACTGCTCCATCGATAAATTACCGAACCGCACAGATTTCCCTCGATCTAAAGAGCATTTTGTTAAGAGATTAGGGCTGGGAGGCACTTTTAACGCGATTCATTTATCTGTATCACGGTGACCTGTACTCTGACCTGTGGAGAAGTGACCTGTATTTTAGACTCGCCGCGTTTAACATGAGCTCGACGCCCTCTTTTACTACAGTAGGAAACATCAAGTTCTTTCTTACCTTAAAAATTAACTTGTGAACCCAAAGACTGCCACTCAACGAGACATCAAAAACCAAACGGCTGGGGAAACAGCTGATCTCCGCCATTAAACTAGTGCCTAGTCTCTTCACGGCAGCGAGAGAACCAAAATGATTCATGGGACATTCGTTCCGAATTATGTAATTTTGGAACGGTAATCACGAAAGTGGAGACGGAGGGCGCTTGCCATTTAGTCAAAATTTCCGGAAATTTCGGTTTGGCGGTAAATGGGAAACGTTTCGTCGGTTCGTCCCAGTGGAAAATTCCTGGAAAAAAACGAAAATCTAAAAAGGTAGGCCCGTTTTCCCGGTTGGAACGTTCCGAACGGAAATTCGCGTTCCATTTACACGTTTCTCGTAGTTTACACCAGTTCCAGGTCCAAGGCAAAAAAAAAAACAAAAAAAACCGTCACGGCCAGTTCGCAAAACAAAATGGCTTCCCTCGAGCCTTCACTCAGGTACCAGTGCACAGGTTTTTTTTTGGCTGCCCCCTCCGAATGACTTGAGGCACACTGGAAAAACTGTGCAGAGATATAGCAGCTACAGGAAGTATTCCGCAAGACAACCGCTTTGGAAGACCACCAATTCCTGCAGGGTGATTCCTGTCCGGTGCCAGGTTTTGGCACTTGTTTGATTCACGGCTAATTCAGAAGTGATGAGATCCGTTTCGGGTCGATTTAACGTAACGCTGAGTAGTTTGTTCAGGATTATTCAACGAGTTAAAAGTTGATGAAGCTGCGACTACATTAATGTCTTCCTCCTCATCAAAACCAACTAAAATTTCAACCTCTTCATCTACCAACTCGTCTAAAATTATATACCAAGTCGGCAGCCATCTTGCTGTCCCGTCGGGTAACGGACACCACGCCAGGGCGGGCTGGGGCGGGCCGGGGCTTACGACCAAATGGAACAACTTTTTACCAATCGGAGAATTCACTTTTGCTCCTGCCGAAATTTCCGGACGCTTTTTCTAAACGGAAAGCGCCCGGAGTTGAAGAAGAGGGGGTGTCACTCCAATTCTCAGAATAGCTCAGTTAGCCACTCAAAGATTAGACTTCGGGCGCTTTTTAAGCCTCAACAGGAAAGGCTAATGGGTCCTAGTCATGGGCTTCTGGTAAAGAAAGAATCATCATCAACACCAGAACCATCACTTTTATGCTATGTTCACTCTAATACCGGATAGCTTTTCTTGCCGATACCAAAACGCTATCCAGAGTAGTGTGAACACCGATGCGATAGTGTGACTCGCCACTTAAGAGACAAGCGCGGAGCATGCAGCTTCGCTCCGTTACAGAAATCGCGCCGAAATCACTGTTCTAATGTGTGAACAGAAGTGCTATCCGGTACGGTTTTCTTGCCGACCCAAAAGCTATCCTGCATAGCCGTGTCAAAATAGCCTAATTCTCGCAGAGAAGCGCTGACTATCCTATCCCCTGATTAGATAATACTGAACTCATTTATTGATAATGAAGTACTCAATCACTACACTCTTAGACCGACCTCGAACTATGTTTTATAGAAACCTGCGATCACCATAAATTGAGGCCCAATAAAACCAAAGAAAAAAAGTAAACCGAGATCATACAGAGTCCTTTTATAAGAGAGGCAAAGCCAAAAAGACCTGTGAACGTGGGATGCTCTTGTGGAAGAAGTAACTCTTTCTTTGCTAATAATACTGAAACGATCGAGTATTTATCCTCTTGATAGAAATTTTATGCTGAATTTTAAGCCTGGTGAATACATGGGGAAGATGTTTTTTTTAAGTCAGTGACACAGGCGACTGGAAAGAAAAAAACTCCGCCTCAAAATAACTACCATCACGTTTCTATCTTGCGAATAAGCACGTATCGCAATTCCCGTCATAGCAGTATGTTGGATGAACGCAGTTTAGTAACCTTAGCTCCCTACACTCTTAGACCGACCTCGAACTATGTTTTATAGAAACCTGCGATCACCATAAATTGAGGCCCAATATCAATCGACAAGAAACCAGAAGGTTTATATTCCGACTCCTGTTTTGAGTACTCATATTCTGTTGTGTGAGCCGACTGTCACTGAGTGAAAAGAACAGTTTCTCATTTATCGTCTTTTGGTCAAGAAGAAATGAAATGAGAATATGAATGACAGAAAAGGGTGAGCAAAAATGAGAGATAGAAAAAAAGCTCACATTAAACGTTAATAATAACAAAAATATTTCTTAATAATAATAATTATTAACTTGGTACGTCCATTTCCGAGCCACCCTTGACCACTGGAAGCTAGGGAAAGCACACAGTCTGATGCGATACAACTTTCATTCTTATGCAAATAAACTCATTGAAACATGAAAGGCTTTGCATTTCGCCTAGCTTTGTGGAAAAGACCTTTTGTACGTTATAACACTTGGATACGGCTTGAGTGTATAAAGTAATGTATATCACTTAACATCAATTGCCGTGGTCTGGAGGAAACTGCAATCACCATGCAAATGACACGATACAAAAGATTGAAAAGACACTAACACAATTGTCAGTGAAAACACTTAGGTACGACTTAAGTTTATGAAGTAATGCACAGCACTTAACATCACTTTTCGGGGTGTGGAGGATGCAGAACTCAACAAATGACACAATACCAAATTGAAAAACACAAAATACCAAATCGAAAAACACAAAATCACCAACAACATTGTAAGTTAAAAACACTTGGGTACGTCTTGAGTTTATGAAGTAATGTACATCACTTAACATTAATTGTTGGGATACGGAGAAACCTCCGATCACCAAATAACACAACGCAAAAGATTGAAAAGACGCTAGCAATTGTTATGTTCTCGGAAAAACAGCTCGAAATAAGACAACTGCACCCAAGATGGCGGATCAACTCAAGAACTGTACTTTGAAGCTGCTGAAGCCTTGTTTACAATGAAGAATTGAAAGATGTATTCGAGGAAAACCAGCATGGTTTTTCATTGATTTGATTGGTTATCATGGGTTATGTAGTTAAATTTTATTGGCTAGTAAAATTTGCTACTTGAATTTCATTGATTGCATGTTTAACTGTCCGATTCGACCTGTCCGATTACAAGCTCTTGGTAAGTTTCTTTTGCCAATTCGTCTTCATAACTTTAAGAATTTCTTGTTTACTAGCCAAATTTAAAAAGGGAGAGTGCAAAGTCTGACACAAAAAGTTCTATTTTTTCCATTTTCATGCAAATAAACTCATATACACACAAAAGGTTTTGCATTTGGCCTTGTTTTTGCATCGGAAAACCCCCCCTCTTTTGTACGTCAAAACACTTGGCTACCTCTTGAGTTTATCAAGTATTGTACATTACTTAAAATTTATTTGGTGTTGGGGGGAACGCTCGATCACCAAAAGACAATACAATCTGAAAGGATACTTAACAACAATAAAAAAAAAAGCAACAACAGCAGCTGAGTTGCTGAGTGACCCTTATGGAGAAGAAAATAACATAAAGAAAAAGAAAAGAAAAATATATAAAAACATCTTTCATTTTCCATTTATGCAAGTACGCATCAGTTTGCTGTTTTCTTTAATTTTAAAAGTTAAGACATTCTCTACACACTTATAACAGAGAACTGCCACATATAAACTTATCTGCTATTTTTTCCATTTTCATGCAAATAAACTCATAGACACACAAAAGGTTTTGCATTTGGCCTTGTTTTTGCATCGGAAAACCCCCCTCTTTTGTACGTCAAAACACTTGGCTACCTCTTGAGTTTATCAAGTATTGTACATTACTTAAAATTTATTTGGTGTTGGGGGGAACGCTCGATCACCAAAAGACAATACAATCTGAAAGGATACTTAACAACAATGAAAAAAAAAAGCAACAACAGCAGCTGAGTTGCTGAGTGACCCTTATGGAGAAGAAAATAACATAAAGAAAAAGACAAGAAAAATATATAAAAATATCTTTCATTTTCCATTTATGCAAGTACGCATCAGTTAGCTGTTTTCTTTAAGTTTAAAAGTTAAGACATTCTCTACACACTTATAACAGAGAACTGCCACATATAAACTTATTTGCTATCGAAAAAACAAGTACCAAGACTTTTATCCATACAGGGTACGAAAACCAGAATTACATAAAGTAATTTCAATGCGCGCCCCCAGTTTTATAGGTCTTGAAAGTGAGGAAATCATTCGCACATTTTGACCGAAAGGTAAGAATTCAACTGATGATTGTTTTTTTTTTTGCTCTTGTTTTATTTTGGGTTGCTTTTCTTTTTTTTAAAATGACGTCTTGACAGCCTATGCGGTAGTCACCTTGAGCAATACGATAATAGTCACCTTCAGCCTTAACTTAATCACTTAAGGAGTAAGATAAATTTTGCGAATTATGTACAAGTCAGTATATTAGTTAGATGTCTTTGAGTTTGGAGAAAACTATCTTTAAGGTGTTTGAATATAGTTTTTCGGAGACCCATATCTTTCATTACGCTACTCTCCGTTTTATTAGGAAATTTCAGTAGGCGGGATTTCGTAATGTTCAATTGCCTCATGAGGGATTTTATCCTTGGCCGATGGCCAAAACATTTTCACCACTTACTGAACTTGGATTTAAGTTTGTCGAAATGTAGTTTCATGTAAAATTTATATTACCATGACAAAAATAAACGAAAACAATTGAAATCAGTAAATGAAGATTTTTGCGACATCTGGACCTGCCGTTAAAAATCCTTTTAACAGACAGAATATGACTTACTTTAGCTTTATAAACATGCTAGTTTCGTCAGGCTGTTAGATTATAAATATCTACAACCACTGACATGCTGACTAACTCTCAGCAAAAAACAGCCAACAGTTTGCGACGCCACCACTGGTTTCCCACCAATAAGTCTGAGGAACGAGAACAAAAGCTCCATACTCATGACGTGCAACAGTCTACCCGGATCTAATTAACAGTTCTGATTGGTCGTGCCGCAAGAAATATTTGCTTGAATCAATTAGAAGAACTGCCAAGATCCGGGTAGTTGCTATCGTCAGTATGACATTTCCGCGCTTGTTCCTCAGACGTCATTTCAAGGGGAAAACAGTGACGGCGTCGCAATATGCTGGCTATTTTACTTACAGTAACATTTCTCATGTCAACTGTTCATTAGACAAAATAACGTTACAGACTCTCCACTGATCAAAGTAAACAATGGAAGGCGGACTTACCAAATCCCAGATTACCAACTGCATTCTTTCCATCTTTGGAATCCTTGGAAACACGCTGACCATTCTAGTGTTTGTCCTTGACAGACAGCTGCTGAAAACCTCCTACAACGTTTTCATTCTTTGCCTTGCCATAGCAGATGTGCTTACCTCCATTCTCCTGCTCACAAGTCCCGGCTTTGGCCTTGGTGACCTTTATCCTCGTCCAACCAATATAGTTCTGGGAGAAATCTTCTGCCGAGTTCTCTGGAGCCGAGTTTTTCTCTTTCAGCTCGTGTTTTTCTCCGTTTACATCACATTGCTGTTAGCAATAGAGCGGTGGGTTGCCGTTGTAAAGCCTTCTAAATATCACATGGCCTTCAGGGGAAAGAGACTTGCTGGATACATCGTGATCTGTTGGATCTGGTCATTCATGCTCAATGGGATGGTGTTATTTGATGCTAACTTTGAACCAAATAATTCACCATCCAATGACATCTGCGTATTGAGATTTGTTTTTTCAGGCTCTTTCTCCCGCACATTCCAACTTATATTCAATATTTTCTTCAGGATGTTCCTTCCTTGCCTTTCCATGATTGGACTGTACGTACATATGATCGTGACGACAAACAACTCCCCAGTGGCGTCAGCGGCGAGCAAGGCCAAACTACGAGGAAAGATGACAAAAATGGTCGGTATAATGGCTTGTAATTTACTCATAACTTTCCTTCCTAACCAAGTTTTTTATTTCTTTGTGGTTACGGGAAAAGCACAAATAGAAACTCCACTCCACCATTTCACAGCGTTTCTCCTCTTCTCCACGATTTGCTCTAATCCATTTATTTATGGAATAAGCAACGCTAATTACCGCAGGCGCTA
This sequence comes from Porites cylindrica, assembly GCA_964035525.1. Lineage (NCBI taxonomy): Eukaryota > Metazoa > Cnidaria > Anthozoa > Scleractinia > Poritidae > Porites > Porites cylindrica. The sequence goes on from OZ037785.1 coordinate 7,445,902, forward strand.
CAAGAAGCTTTTGTTACCTGAATGTATCAAACGGTTCTCGGAAGACAACGATGTTGTTGCCCTGAAACCTCGGAGAGTTGCCAGAGTTGGAATTGCCAGACCAGAATCACCTGCAATGAAAGTAGACGATATTAATGACAGTTGAGCTTAATTGCTTTTTATTTAAATAATTTGTATTTTCCAAGCTATTGACTGGAATAGAAAAGAAAAGCGAAAGCAGACACTGTACTTCACCATCACACATGAAATGATCATGCTTATTGTGTGTATACTGAGCTACAGTTTAGGGGGAAAGTTTGCACATGGGAAGTTTAGAGTGCGCAGGAGTTGCCCAAAAGTTGCTCTAGCCGCAGCAGAGAGAGCTTGTCTCCAGCTAATTATTTCTCTCTAAGCTTTGAAAGTTGATTATAACTCGATACACAAACAACTTAAAGCATGAAATCATTATTTTATAACATGACTACTGGCTCTTGTAATGAACGACTAGTAACTGGCTGGTAACAAACAGGAATGCACCCGCCGTTTTTTTAACCTTTTGGCTCAGAAATAAGCAGATACAGCCAGCATTGGATCTATTTTTTCCCTAGCGGCAAGTAGTATTTTGCTTTTAATCTCCGAGACTTCTTTTTTATGAGAGAGGACGCTACACCAGTTTTCATGGAATCATCATGGACATAGCAAAGGTTCCCCAATACGTTTTTCGGGATACGGGATTTGCCTTTAAAAAATGAAGGTGAGATTCGGGATTGAAAGTATGCACGGAATGCTGGGAAATAACCATGGGAATTACTGCTACTGCTAGTGCTGCTCCTACTGTTGCTATTACTACTGCGACTACTTCCACTTCCACTACCACTACTGCTTCTACTATAACACTACCCCTACCATCTACCACTAGAATTAGCACTAGCACTACTACTACCGGCGGCTGGTATATCGGAGGATAATGCCCGCGGGTGAGAGATTGTCCGAAAAATAAACATTTGCCCGAGAAGCCAAGCTTCGAGGGTAAATGCGAAATTTGGAGGACAATCTCTCAGCCAAGGGCATTATCCTCCGATATTCAAGCAAGCCAGAAAGAAGTTTATTTATTTTATAATTTTCTGATTAATGTTTTCATCTCTAACATGTTGGGAGAGAAAGAAAAACAAAAAGGTGAGCGCGCGTGCGAATGACGCAAACAAGCACATTGATTGGTATATTTTCTTTATTGAAACTGTGATTGGACCAGGGCTTGAAAGGCTGTCATGTCAAATGAACTCTCGCATCGCTCCATAGATCAAAACTCGAAAAACCAGCGCTTTTAGTTTATATTTTACCGACAGCACTGTCTGAAAACTACTCAAAAAACCGTTTCTAATGGATAAGTAACGAGAATTCAACCATTCCACTAACTGCCACTGCAAGGGCTAGAAAAGTAATTACAAGTATGAGAAACAGCAACTGAAAAATCTGGAGCAGTTGAGGGATTTAAGTTTGACATTATTGGGCTCTTGGCAAAACCTGGATTTATTGCTGTGGATGGTGGAAGCTGAGGAAATCATAGAAAGAAAAGGTAGAAGAAATAACGAGGCCCATCTGTAAGAACAGGTTCACCTGACCGGGATTTACTTAAGTTAAAGTTATAAATCGCCAGATAATCGAAGATGACCCCAACCTTATTTGGTTGCGCACTTGGCCCTTGCTCTGAGTCAATAGCCCATGAGACCGAAGGCCTCGAGGAATAATTGTTAAATATACACCATCTATACAACCTATATCCACCGTATATACACACTGTAGAACCTATATAAACCTATATACACCTTATATATTCAGCTATATACACCTTATATGTAACCTTTATACACCTATATACACTTTATTTACAACCTAAATACACCTTATATACTACCTATATTCACCAATATACACCTTATATTTAACCTATATTCACCTATATACACCTTATATACACGTATATACAATTATATACACCTACATACACGTTGCATACAACCTATATACCTCTATATACACCTTATCTACAACCTATATTCACCTTTAGTATATATATACACACCCAGTGATCTTGGTGATTCAAGCAATCTGATTGGCTCGCCATCTCGGACTATGACGTTATATTCACCGCGCTAGGCGGTGAACATAAAGCAAAACAAAATCGCTGTCGTGAACTGGGTGTTTTGCAGCTTTCAGAGTAAGAGCTTTTTTGAAATACAAGAATATACCAGAGTTGATGATTTTGAAGGTAAGAGAAGACTTCATGGTGTGTAAACAGCGTGATTTTATTGCGAAGTGATTTACTGTAGTTGACTTTCATACGCTCGAAGCAATGTTTTTATTGGCCACTACAGAGGAAAAGGAGTCCGCTTTGTCACTGGTTTATGAACTCGGGATTTCCTCGCAAGACTAATTTTGCCTGGAAATAGAAGTTAATTTACGGAGAAAAAAAAGGAAAGCAAATATTTTCGAAAACTGTACGTGCCAGCAAGTCAACATGGCAAGGAACAATGCACTGCAGATAAACAACGCTCACCTCGATCGTAGCCGCTGTTGACAGCATTTGCAAGAAGCGACAAAAAACTGTCTCATTCACGGTGAGTTGAAAGAAAGCAAATAAAGATCTGGGCCGAGTTGTTCAAAGCCGGGTTAAGATAACCCAGGGTTAGTGCGAGATTTGAATTCAGATTTGAAAGTTGAAAAAGCATTTCAGTTTTAATTCTTTTTGTCTACAAGTTGATGGTTTGAAGCTAAAAAAATAACAGAGAGAATTATCCTAGAAAACACAAGAAAAAGAAACCCGGGTTAAATTTAACTCCGGGTTAAGCGCTAATCGGCCTTCGAACAACTCGGCCCTGTGTTTCTTCTTAGAAAGGGGAGTTATTTAAACTTTCAACGTTTGCTTTTCAATCATTGGCGCTAAAGTTTACAAAACAATTAAAACCATGATTTGCCATGTTTGAAAATACTGTTGTTATGCATCTGCTGTTTACGCTACATGTTCACGCATGAATTCACCCGTGAATCAAACTAATCGTTTTTTTCACGGTTTCCTTTCTGATTCTGTTGAGATCACTTCGTGGGCATATACTAAAACAATTATTCATCTCAGGCTCAGTTAATATTGTTGAATAATGCCCTCGACTTCGTCTCGGGGATTATTCAACAATATTATCTTCGCCTTCGGCGAATAATTGTTAAATATACACGTTATATACAACCTATATTCACCTATATGCACCTTATTTACAACCTTATATACAACCTATATACACCAATACACACCTTACATTGATTATATTATATATACACCTATATACAGCTTATACACAACTTATATAAAGCAATATACAACCTATATACACCCATATACACCTTGTATAGAACCTATATACGCCTTATATACAACCTATATATGTGAATAGCATTCACATTACCAGAATACTAGAGAGACTTCCTTGACCATGTAAATAATATGTATATAGAAATCGGGGAGCAATGATAGGGAAAAATTTTAAATTAAACAACTAAGCCTGAAAAAGAGGGTGAGGGACTGATTTTTATCCTGTAAATACTCTTTAAAAGCAATAAAAGGGTCTGTGCGACCCTGTAAATATCATCGCCGCGTACATGTAAGTGGGTATAGAGAGCTAATTGATTTATCTGATTTATGTTAACAGTAGATGGTTCCTTAATACTTGTGAATGTAGTGACCATGTATACAAAGTATTACAAGTAAAGACTTGAAAAAACACCTGTTTGATAGGATGTGGATGACTGTTGTAAACTCTGCTGCTGCATTATGTAAGTTCATCTTATTTAACGAAAACAATGAATAGAAAGAATCAGTACTATGAACGGAATCAATACCAGTATTGTAATCATCATTCATCTGCTAATCTAAGATCAATGGAAGTAAGTCAATAATGTCGTAGTTTCCTTTGAGGTAGGAAACTGATACTCAAATACATCTTTCATCCACAAGTGGGACACAGCAGTCTTGAATTAGAATCAATTGTCTCATTTGAAAGTTCATAAAATAATACGAAATAACATTTTGAAAGGTTTGAACCCAGGAGTCATTTCATAAGTAGGTTGAGTTTGATCGTCCGGGTGAAAGTTGTCCTGAATAGGACTGTTGTTGTTGACAGTGACTGACGTTTCGACAGCCTGTGCGGTAGTCACCCTCAGAGTCAAAGAAGATAACCACTGCACAGGTTGTCGAAACATCAGTCACTGTCAACAACAACAGTCCTATTCAGGACTACATTCACCCGGACGAGCATACTCAACCTACTTACGAAATAACATCATTCATCATTGTTTTCTGATACTTATCTATCGATAGTGAATTATCTATTAGATAACAGTACCCAACGTTTGAACAACCGGCTTCGATGGTGCTGGAAACCATTGAAAACTATACGTAAAATCTTGGACATTTTTGAGACTAGAGCAATGTCTTTCTAGACATTCTCAAAAAAGTCTATTTGAAAGAATCTTTTTTTGTCAGGTGGTTCGATAAGCTCTGTATTTTGTACGTCTCAGTCGTTTGCTTCAGATCGCATGTACGTGTGACTAGCCATATTTATGCTGCCAAGGAAATAAGGGGCTCAGTAATATGATTTATTATCCTCAGGGCTCCTGCTCCTGTTATTGATATTGCTGTTTTAGTTAAATTCTGTGCTGAAGTCTTTTCTTAGTGTCTTTACCCATGCAGAAAAGAAGATATCAAACAATTTCATCTGGGAGCATAAAACTCATCGCAGTACTCGCATTTATGAGGCTTATCCCTCCCGTGTAGTTTCATTCGTGTCCCTTTCTAGCGAAAGGATCACTAAAGCCCCTTCCGCAATGGTTGTATTCAAAAGTTTAATTCCTGTGTGTTTTCTTTCATGCTTCATCCAGTCGGAAGCGCTCACCGGTATTGCAAAGTTTACACGGATAAGGGATTTCTGTCGTGTGAACTCGCTGGTGTATCTTTTATTTTTTTAGAGGAACAAAATACTTATAACAATGCTTGCACTTGTGAGGTTTGTCTTTCGTGTTAGCACAAGTAAGCTTTGTAAAGTTCGTGTTTCTTTCATTGAGCAATTTATGAAGTAATGTACATATTTTAACATTAATCGCCGGGGTGCAAAGAACAATTGACACATCACCAGAAATTGAAATGATATTATCAATAGTGTAAGTTAAAACTCTTGGGTAAGGGTTGAGTTCATGAAGCAATGTATATTACTTAACATTAATTGTCGGAGTGCGGAGACCAAATTACACAAGAAAAAAGAAACTTCACTTTACTTTGACACTAGACGAGAGCAGTATTACTGGTCCACAATAGGCCAATTTTACGGTTACGACAATTGACTACAACTAGCAGAATTCATTTTGATTTTGCTTTCTTATTTTAATTTGTCAATCCCGCTGAGGTTTAAAAAACAATTTCCTCAGTCTGCACAAGAAAACAACAAACTGAAGCATTCTGATAGTTAAAGTAAAATGACGTCATCGTGCCATTGTCCTATTGGTCGTCACCCTCTATCTCGGATTATATTAATTAAACCTTTATCATATTCTTAACATAAAGCTCAGCTATTTGTATCAAGCCCCTGATGGCCGCTTAATAGATATGAAAGTAATAGGAGAACATTCGTTGGGATGGCCAAAACCGCAGGTGACCGCGGTCGCTTAGAAATATAGGTTTATTTTATCATTCTATTATAGAGTACTAAAGTGTGACGTCATAAAGATGAAATTTCTGAAATGATGCGATTTGTCAGGATATTCTGAAAGAACAATGTCCAAGAGGCCTACTTGCCAAAAATGAGCATTTGGGGGCAAATTGTCTCTGAGATCGTAGCCCAGTTATGCTTACAAAACTCCATACAAACCCTTCTAAATTTTTTTTGGGTCGACCCAGGAAAAAATTAGAAGGGTTTGTATGGAGTTTTCTGAGAATAACTGGGCTACGATCTCAGAGACAGTTTGCCCCCAAATGTTCATTTTTGGCAAGTAGGCCTCTTGGACGTTGTTCTTTCAGAATACCCTGACAAATCCCATAATTTCAGAAATTTCATTTTTATGACGTCATCACTTTAGTACTCTATTCCGGGACTTAGTTACCGCACTCTTAATAGGTGGCCCCTTAATGGAGATTCAACTATAACAATAATGAAAAAAAAAATTAAAATAAAATAAATAAACACAAAGCAGCAAAGCTTTACTTTTACGTCAGCCTGGGTTTAAAAAGTAATACATCACTTAACACACATTGGCGAGGTGAAATTGCAATCACCCTAATGACACAATATAAAAGATTGAAAAGACACCTCCAACAATTTTAAAAAAAAATACCTTAAAAGGCAGAGAATATTTAAGAAAAGAGCGGGCGGAGATTTTCAAGGTCTTGGAAGTCAAGAAATCAAATTTCGATTTAAAGGTAAGAATTTAACTGACGATTCAGTTTTTTGGTTTGTTTTGAGTTGTTTGGCTATGTTTTAAACGCTGTTTTCTGAATCGAATTTCTCAGCAAATTAAGAGGATATTTAATATGCTTTTAAAACTAAAGGTGTATTTGCTTGATTGACTTCAAATTTGAAGGGAAATTAGTTTCAACACTAAAAATATAACAGGTTTCTTCCAAACAAGTTAAAAAGCATTTCCCCTCTACATTCTGTTAACTAGAAGTAGCGCATTGTGTCTGGCTCTAATTCAGCTGTACATTTATTTTGCCATCGGTTGTTTCAACCAGTTCATATATATGGGAAAGGTATATATGGCTCATCGTATCTTTTATCAAAACTCGAAATAACCCTCTTGATTCACATTGTTCAACTACAGTATTGTCGTAAGAAATAAGAGCGAAATTCGACAAAATTGAAAATCGCCAAGAAATTTCGTTGAGCCACACTCGATCTTTTATTGAATCAAACGAAATTTCGCTGCCATCTTGGCTAAATTTCGCATCCACTGAAGCGAGACTTCGTTTTTCCGAAATTACGCCTTAGCAAAAATTCGCCCCGGCGAATTAATTTTATCAAAGCGAAAATCCGCATTGATGAAATTTCAGTGGCATTAAAAGCGAAGACAGACGGAATGTAAAGAGAAACTTTGTTGGGACTGTTATTTTTACTGTTATTTTCGCTGTAATTACAAGGATCGCTCAAAAGAAAGTTAATCGAAGCTGGCCGCAGAGTTCGTTGCGACAAATTTCGCTGAGGCAGACATTCGCTGCCATTGCGAAAATCGCTTTTTAAAAAAATTCAGTTATTCTCTCCTCCATAGGCTAAAGGATCTAGTTAATTAATATCGTTTTGTTGAACTCTTTTTCATAACTTAAAGCATTTAAGGGAGAGCGCAAAGTGTGACTCGAAAACGTATTTTTTGGACAGAATCTCTACCATAATCATGCTTGATTTCATGCTCCTACCCTCACCTTTTATCATGATAAAATTAACTTTTTGATTCAATTTTACAATATAATTTTGTTTGTGACGAAAAAATCAACGATAAAAATGTAACATGAAGTACTCAACCACTTCATGCTTCGTGACTTATCGTTGATACTTCTTTTAAAACGTACACGAAGTATTTTACCTGCTGTTTTAAATGTAAGTTTCGTCATCGTGTTGCAACATGCTGACTAACTCTTAGCAAAAAACAGCCAACATTTCGCGGCGCAGCCATTGGTTTTGCAGCACAGGTTTCCCTGTGTAACAAGCGCAGAAATTCCATACTGAAGACGTGTCACTGTGCAGATCTACTAGTACTTCTGCCATTGGTGGTGTTGCAAGGGAAATTTGCTTCAACCAATCAGAAGCACTACCCAGATCATGGTAGTGACACGTCATCACTATGGAATTTCTGCGATCGTTTCTCAGACGTCATTTCGAGGGGAAACCATTGATGGGGACTCGAAACGTTGGCTTTTTTCTCAGGCTAACTAAACCTAAAATCACTACAAAGACATTTCTTATATCAACTGTTCACTAGACACAATAACGTCATCTGCACTCCAAAGATCAAAGCAGAAAATGGAAGGCGGACTTACCAAATCCCAGATTACCAACTGCATTCTTTCCATCTTTGGAATCTTTGGAAACACGCTGACCATTCTATTGTTTGCCTGTGACAAAAAGCTGTTGAAAAAGTTCCACAACGTTTTTATTCTTTGTCAATTTCCGAGCCACCTTTAACCTTGGGAAACTAAGGAAAGCACACGGTCCGATGTGATAAAACTATTATTCTCATGCAAATAAACTCATTGAAACATTTGAGACTTCGCACTTGGCCCAGCTTTGGTAACGGAAAAGATCTTTTGTACCGGTAAAACACTTGGGGGCGGTTTGAGTGTATGAAGTAATGTACATCACATAACATTAATTGACAGGGGTGTAGAGGATGCCGCCGGACCAAATGACACAACACAAACTGTTGAAATGACACTAAAATATTGTAAGTTGAAACACTTGGGTACTGCTTAGGTTTATGAAGTAATGTACATCATTTAACAGTGTGAAGGATGCAGAACTCAACAAATGACACAATACCAAATATTGAAATTGTAAGTTAAAACACTTGGGTACGGCTTAAGCTGACGAAGTAATGTACATCACTTAACGTTATTTGCCGTGGTGCGAAGGAAAGTACACTTACCAAATGAGAGAATACAAAAGATTGAAAAGACACTAACAATGAAATAAATAACAAATAAATAAATAAACAAGAGTCGGCAAACGTTTCCTTTACGTCTGGAATTTATGAAGTAACGTACATCCCTTGTAAATAGAATAGGAAAGAGCCGGCAGAGGATAGCAAGCAAACACTGCTTTTAAAGGTCGTGGAAGTGAGGAAGTTATTCGTGCGTTTTGACCTAAAGGTAACTCAACTGATGATTCAGTTTGTTTGTTTTCTTAACGCTGTTTTCTGAATCGCATTTCTCCCGCAACGGAGATATCTAAAAAGCTTTTAAAACTAAACATGATTTTGCTCGATTGTCTAGCCCTGATCTTCAAAGTTGAGGGGAAGTTAGTTTAAAGACTAAAAAAGAAAAAAAAAAAAGTTAAAAAGCATTTCCCCAATGACTTCTCTGAAACTGGAAGTAGCACATTGTGCAGTCTACCTCTAATTCTGCTATAAGCTGATTTTGTTGCCGAAAATAGTTTCGCCTTGGGGAAAATTCGCACTAGCGGAATTTTAGCAACACGAAATTTTGCTGGCAATAGAAGCGACGGACGGAATGTAAAGAGAACCTTTGTTGGGATCGTTACGTTCGCTGTGATCGCTTAAAAGAAAAGTTAATGGTAGCTCGTCAAAGAGGTCGTTGTGACAAAACTCGCTGAGGCAGAATTCTGTTCGCTTCCATTGCGAAGGTAACTTTAAAAATACTTAAGTTATTC
>OZ037785.1:7460299-7472799 GCA_964035525.1 Porites cylindrica
GATGATGATAATGATAATGATAATGATAATGATAATGATAATGATAATGATAATAATAATAATAATAATACAGTCGAACCCCGCTATTTCGAAGTCCCAAGGGAAATGAAAAAAAGTTAGAAATAGCGGGGCTTCGAAATAACCGGGGAAGCGTAGAGGGGAAGGGTAAATCCAAGGGCATTCGATCTTCCTTCGAAATAGCGAGGTTCGACTGTAATAGCAATAACAATAATAATTTCATCATTTTACCACAACATATCCTCTCTCAAACAAGCACGGACATCAAGAATGCAGTTCTCCAGTGCAGTCATGGTTTCGAGTTCGCTCAAGCGATCAGATGGTCTGAATGACATATAAAACTGCGTGTCATCGGCATAAGCATGCGCAGAAAGGAACGTAGGATCTCAAACAGCTTGCTAGTATAGGTCTTAAATAACAGCGGGCCTAAGCATGAACTCTGTGGGACAACGCATTCTAACACAAATGAAACCAGGAAAGCGCATTATCACGTAAGCCCAACATCGACTGCAACCTTCGCAGCAGGATGCCTTGATCAACGTTATCGAAGGCGGCGCTCAGATCCAATAATATAAGAAGTGTCAGGTGACCCTTATTCTTGTTCATGAGTAAATCGTTCTTCACCTTAATCAAAACAGTTTCAGTGCTATGATTTTGTCGGTAAACACTTGGCAAACAGGGTAACAAGTCATTATCCTCCATCTGACATTGGATCTGGGTAGCCACTGCCGTTTCCATAAGTTAGAAAGTTCTTAATGATGATTTGGAGACCGTGTTTCTTGAGTAGAGGGTGTACTAAAGCACACTTACGATGTTGTACGTTTAAACACTTATGGGTACGTCTTGATTTTATTACCTGCAATCGGCACATTAGTTAACAGTACTTGTCGGGGTGAAGGATACTGTAATAACTAACTGTCATAAATTAACAAAATATTTAGAAGAAATTAAAAATTTTGTACGGTTAAACACTTATGGGTACGTCTTGAGTTTATTACACTGTACATTAGTTAAAAGCAATTGTCGGAGTGTGAAGGATACTGTGATGACTTAAAGCAAAAAATTGACAAAAGATTGAAAAGAAATTACAAATTGAAAAATTGAAATTGAAATTGAAATTAAAGATTGAAAATAAATTAAAAATTTTGTGGGTACGTCTTGATTTTGTTACATACACTGCACAATAATTAACAGTAATTGTAGGGGTGTGAAGGATGCTGTGATGACTAAATGTCATAAATTAACAAAAGATTGAAAAGACACTTAACATTTTGTACCTTTAAACACTTGAGGGTACGTCTTAAGTTTATTACCTACATTGTACATTAGTTGACATCAATTGCGGCGGTTGAAAGGATACTTCAATCACCAAATGGCACAATACAAAAGATTGAAAAGACACTAAATATTTTGCACGTTTAAACACTTGTAAGTACATACGTCCTGAGTTTATTAGGTACATTGTACATTAGTTAATATCAATTGCAGGGGTTATGAAAGATACTGCAATCACTAAATGACACAGTACAAGAAATTGAAAAGACACTAACAGTAATGTAAATTAAAACATTTGAACATGTCTGAAGGTTATTAAGGACAGAACATTGCTTAACATTAATTGCCAGGGTGGAAAGGTTGGTCCAATCACAAAATAAAAGATAGAAAAGACACTAACAATTATGAAAACAATAAAAACAAAGCAAAAAAGTTTTCTTTACGCTTAAAAGAAAGGGCAGGTGGAGGGTAGGAGACATTTATTACATAAGGTCTTGGAAGCGAGGAAGTCATTCGTGCGCTTTGATGTTAAGGTAAGAATTCAACTGATGATTGTTTTTTCACTGTTTCTTTTGTTTTAGGTTGTTTTTTCCTTTATGTTTGGTCTTTCTAACGGCGAACTATTTTTTTTTTTCGGTTGTTTTTTTTTTCTTTATCTTTTAACGCTTTTTCTGAATCGCCCTGCCACAAATTAAATGAGATCGATTAGAAGAGCTTGAACTAAAGGTGTAGTTTCTTGATTGGCTTCAAATTTAAAGGGAGGTTTTTTCAACAGTAAAAATAGGAAATATCAGGGTTTTTTTTTTAAAAAACAAGTTAAAAACTATTTTCCTTATGGCTTGGGTGAAACTGGAAGTAGCGCAGGGCATTGTGTCGCTCCAACCTAATTCTGATGCACGTTATTTTCAAAAAGTTCATTGATTTTACAGGGATTTTATGTTATCGCTTGTCCAGTTCAAACTCATATGAGAGAGGCTCATCATATGTGGCTAATCGTATTTTTGACCAAAAAGCGAAATAACCCTCGTGATTCTGCTCATTTAGCTGAACTATAGGGGCAGGTGTAAAGATTTTTTGCGTCTGAAGATACTTCAGATAAACAACAATAGGTATCAATTCTTTTAAAAGGTCGTTCTAACGACGAACTATTTAAGAAAAAACTTTGAAAGGATTTTAAAGTGGCTGACAATAAGAAAAAAAAGAGAAATTACTGTTCACGAAAGAAGCTTTCACCGGGAAAAGTTTCTAATAATATTAATAAAATTTTTAGTAATTATAATAATATTAATGATATGATATTATTTTTATTTAAACACTTTTTCATAAATTCAAAAATTTCGTGTCGAAAGTGTAAACTCTAACAAGAAAAATTATATTTTTTTCTATTTTCTTACAAAGAAACTCACTATCACAGAAACGTTTAATATTTGGCCCTACTTTTTTTGCATCCGGAACCGGTGCCCGCTTTTGTATGTAACACAAAACAAGTTGCTACATCTTGAGTTATCACGTACTGCACATCACTTAAAATTAATTTTATGTACAGGAAGGGTCACTCACCAAATGACAAAGTGTACAAACTGAGAGGACACTAAACTACGAGGAGAGAAACAGCAGCAAAGTGATCCTTGTGAAGAAAACAACAAAAGTAAAGATAAAAAATGCCAAAGAAAAGAAAAATAAAGACGTTTGGTGTTTTAATCATCTTCCTTTTGCACATGAGCAAGGGTCAACTATTGCTTATTAGGTACGGATCAATACTATCCTTAACTTATGATTGGCATAACAAAAGCAGTTACTAGTAAAATGATATAAAAAGTAAAGGGATCATTATAGGTTTCTGGGAAACTGCCCGCCTACCCCTCCCTTAAGCTAACATTTTCCCCTAATTTAAATGTGCAATGATCCAAAGGAAGCAGGTGGATTCTGATCGACCAAGTGAGTGTAATCCTGAATAGGACTGTTGTTGACATGTACAGTGACTGATGACACTGACGTAAGTTGAATACGATGCACACACAATCTGATACCCGCTTCACAAGTACAATTACTTCGATTTAATGTCTGTTGACTGGTTAAAGATTATCAAATGTGTCCACTTTTTAAAATTTGCTTAGTTGCGTCAATTTTAAGCAGAGGTGCAGTAATACATAACCAAAAATGAACGCGAAAAACGAACCACGTTTCCGAGCCATTATGTCGCCATTATCGCAACGACGTTACATACGGACATCAGGAACTAGGGACATTAACACTTTTTTTCTACACGAAAAAAGTCCTATACGTACATACATGACACTCAAACTACGACTTGACAACGACGAGGTCCCTAAAACCAATCTTACACATGCGCAGGACAATCGACCTAATTAAATTATTCTCTCATGACAGCCATTATCAATTCAAAATGATTTTCGCTTCTGAAAACGGCGAGTATTGTTTCCATCAGTTTACTTTAGCTGTACTTCACATACGATAAAATGATCTTGCAGAAAAAATAGAAAGACGGTGCAGTATTCTTATAAGGGTTTCTGGTTCAGAAACAGACTTCTTGATGGAATGTAATGTGTAGGACAGCGACGACGTAATAGACATCACTTTATTTTTACAAATTTTCCCAAAAAAATATTATAAACTGAATCGAGATATTAGATATATCTCAATCCATTTTTAACAAGAATATGAATTACTTTACGGAGTGTTTTATTTGTTAGTTTCGTCATGTTGTTAACACAAAACAGGGCATATGTTTTTTCCGACGCCACAACTGAATTTCCCGCAAAAGTCGTCTTATCAACGAGCACAGAAATTCCATACTGATGACGTAACACTGCCCAGATCTAATAAGGACTTCTGATTGGTAGTGCCACAATGACGTCCGTGTGAAATTTTTGCGCTCTTTCCCTAAGGTGATGTTTACACGCGACGATTCGCAACGACGATTTTTAACGCAACACAGCGTCACAATATTGGAACAATGTTAATGTTGCAGCATTGTTGCAACGCTTTGTTGCGCTGAAAATCGTCGCTCCAAAGTGTCTCGTGTAATCACTGTTAGGCGTCATTTCGAGGGCAAACCATTGATGGAGACACGAAACGTTGGCTTTTTTTCATGGTAACTTGACCTAACATCACTACAGAGACTTACAGTAACATTTCTTTTATCGTCTCTTCACCAGACACAATAACGTCACTCACACTCCACTGATCAAAGTAGACAATGGAAGGCGGACTTACCACATCTCAGATTACCAACTGCACTCTTTCCACCTTTGGAATCCTTGGAAACACGCTGACCATTCTAGTGTTTGCCCGTGACAAAAAGCTGTTGAAAAAGTCCCACAACGTTTTTATCCTTTGCCTTGCCATAGCAGATGTGCTAACCTCCATTCTCCTGCTCACAAGCCCGGTCATGGGGCTTGGTGACTTTATTCCTCGTCCAACCAACAGAGTTCTGGGTGAGATCTTCTGTCGAGTTTTCTGGAGCCGAGTCTTTATCTTTCAGCTCGTGTTTTTTTCCGTATACATCACATTGTTGTTAACAATAGAGCGGTGGGTTGCGGTCTTAAAGCCTTCTAAATATCACATGGCCTTCAAGGGAAAGCGAGTTGCTGGATACATCATGATCTGTTGGATCTGGTCGTTCATTCTCAATGGGACGGGATTACTTGATGCGAACTATGAACCAAATTCTTCCTCCAATGACATCTGCGTATTCAGATTCATTTCGTCAGGCTCTTTTTTCCGCACATCCAAATCTGTATTCATTATGTTCTTCAAGATGTTCTTTCCGTCTCTTTCTATGATTGGACTCTACGTACATATGATCGTGGCCACGAATAACTCCCCAGTTGCATCAGCCGCGAGCAAGGCCAAACTAAGAGGAAAGATGACAAGAATGGTCGGTATTATGACCTTTATTTTACTGGTATGTTTCTCTCCAAACCAATTTTTTTATACCTTTGTGGTTGCGGGGAAAGAACAGGTAGATTCTCTACTCCACCATTTAACAGCATTTCTCCTCTTCACCACCATCTGCGTTAATCCATTCATTTACGGAATCAGCAACTCTAATTATCGCCAGCGCTACAAGAAGCTTTTGTTTTCCGTATGTTTCAAACGGTTCTCAGAGGACGCCAATGCTGCTCTGAGCCCTGTGAGAATTGAACCTGCCAGATCAGAACCACCTGCCATAAACGTAGAGAATATTACTAACAGTCAAACTTAATTGCTGGTTATTTAAAAGAATTTGTATATTCCAAGCCAGTGAATGGTTAAGGGACGCAAAAGTAGAACATATAACACAATATATGAAGACTAAGAGGTCATATGTAAATAGCATTTAAGGCAATCAATTAAACATTACCAGAATAATTCAAGTAACAAGTGAATCACAGAAGAGAGAGACTTTCTTGACCGTGTAAATACTAAGCAAATCGAAATCGGGCAACTAATTTGACCCTGGGCGCGATCCATTCAACCAAAATTTCCGGAAATTTCGGTCCAAAACTCAATGGATCGGTTCGGTCCAACCGGAAAAGTTTCGAAAAAACGGGTCCACCTTTTGAGGTGGACCACTTTTCCCGGTCGGACCGGTTGGAATTTTGGTTGAATGGATCGCGCCCCCTGTAATAAAATTTTAAATTGAAAAGGGGAGATTGGGTTGACCCTGTTGGAGGAGAAAATCTATTTGCCTCTTTAAACCCTTTAAATTGAAATAGGAGACTGATTTGACTATATAAATACCCTATAAATCGAACAAAGGAGATTGTGAAAACTGTAAATATCACCGCCGTGTACATCGATAATGTAAATGGATAAAGAAAGCTAACTGATTTATGTAAACAGTATGTCGTCACTTGTTGCTGGTGAAAGTTGTGACGTGGTATATAGAGTATTCTCGTTATTACAATTACAGACTTGAAAATCACTTGCTTTATCGAATAATACTAATACTGAAGAGAATCAATATTGGCATTGTAATCTTCATCACATTCTAGTCTACAGATAATAAACTTTAATGTAAGGAATCTGTGAATACGTCAATGAACTTGTTGTTTTCTTTTCCTTGAGGATACAAACTGATGTCAAAAACATCTGGCCACAAGGGGGACATAGGAGACTTGGTGAAAATCAATTGTCTCACCAAAAGGTTCATATAACAGGATATAACATTATGTGTTATTGTTTTCTAGTAGTTATCCGTCGGAAGCAATTTATCCGTTAGATAGCACTACCCAACGCTCGAACAATCAGGGCATGGGTGGTGGCGGACACCACTGTGTAATAACTACCTCTAAAATCTTGTCACCCTACCGAGAAAGATTAAGCGATGTCTCCCTGGTATTTCTCATAATTGTGACGTCAGTTGCTTTGACAAACAAATTATTCCGGGTGTAGAAAGTGCGTCCAGTTCTTTTCCTCCGACCGTATGTGCGACCTGGCTCCAGTTGTTTAAAAGCTGGATAGCGCTATCCACCGGATAAATCTCTATCCACTGGATAGCGCAATTGGCTCCCCTAATGTTTCTCCACTGGCTAGTGATTTATCCGGTGGATAGAGCTATCCAGGTTTTGAACAACTGGGGCGAGATCGATGACGGGTGGTAACAGCGAACAGCGACCAGAGCAGACATCATCGTTAAAGATTCAGTGAATTCCACCTGCAAACTGATTGATATGACTGTTCCATCAGACAGAAACATTGCACTGAGGGAAATCGAAAAGAAAAGCAAGTACAAAGACCTAGAACTAGAAATACAGAGAATGTGGCAAATGACAACTGTAGACAGTAAAGAAGGGGATGATAGAAAACATCAAGAAAGTATCAGAGAGAGCTACTGTGAAAGAGATTTAAAAGATCGATCTGCATGCTGGGATCTGCGCGAATCCACAGAAAGGTGCTTAGTGTATGAACAGAATGATTGACTTGAGTAACTGATGCTACAGGTGCACGATTTGCGCCCGGCTGATGCACAAAAAGAACACCAGCAAAGACTGCGATAGAAGAGATGATAATAATAATACTAATAATGATGATGATGATGATGATGATGATGATGATAATAATAATAATAATAATAATAATAATAAATAATAATAATAACAACAACAATGATAATGATTTCATCATTTAACCACAACATATCCTTTCTCATCCAAGCACGCACATCAAGAATATAATATAATGTCCCAATTCAAATAAAACTGAAATTGATATTCAGTCCTTTCGCCTGAACAGTGCCTAGTTGGAAAATTAACCGCATCTCACGTTGCTTTCGTTAAATGATATTACCATTGCAAAACGCTACACAACGCACCTGGACATCAGAGATACTGTGGCCAGTGGAGTTGAAATGCTGGGCCACAGGAAACCTGGGAGTGGTGTTGCGTATACTTCGCAGATGTTCGCTGAAACTACTCCTAAGGTTTCTTCGAGTCTCACCAATGTAAAGAAGTGGGCATCGGCATAGATGGTAAAGGCAGATTTCGGGCCTCGACTCACAGCGACCCAACTTATGTGACAGCAGGTGTTGCATCGAGGACGCTGACACGCGCGAGAACCAGGCTGCTTAATAGAAGTGTGATCCGTGGAATGAACCAACATGTTACGTAAACTGACGTCGCGCTTGTAAACCGTGTGGAAAGACACATCGAGTTTGTTCATCCATTGATAGAATGCGAAAGTTCTGTAGTAGGAACCGTTTGATTTTGGTGTTAAACGGGTGGTATGTGAGAACCAGAGGCACCCTATCAACGTTTATCACTCTGTTCGGACGGATCATTTTCAGATGAGGAAAGACGATAACCACGGTAAGTAAAGAAAGAAACCATCTCCTTTGATCGCAGAAGGAAGTCACCATCGCTAGAGCAAATGCGACGCAGTCGGAGAAACTGGCTGTAAGGGATAGAACGTTTGCAGTACCCAGGATGGAGAGAAGAAAAATGGAGGAAGTTGAGAGTGTCAGTGTCATTGTAGTGGACAGAAATCTGAACTCTAGTACCAGAAATGCGTAAGGTGATGTCCAAAAAGGGGAGTTCTATTTCAGAGACAATGAAAGTGAATTGAAGTGCCGAGTGGAAGTTTGCAACGAAGTTAATAAAGGCTTCCAGTTACTTTCTCCTGCACGAAGCAGTCTTGCTCCCACTCCTCCAGCTCATTCAATCGGTGTGCAGTTGGAGACAGCTATCTTTCAAGCTGATTGCTAAGTACGAGACAGGATCCTTTGCGAACAAGTAAACGGTTGATTCAACATACTCAGAAAGGTCATTAAAGTACAAAAGGAAAAAAAGGAGGTCCAATAGCAGAGCCTTGGGGGACCCTTCATAAGACTGGCAGGCAGGAGGATTTTTTACCATCTACTACAACGCACTGTTGTTGATTGCTGAGGAGGCTATCAATCCATAAAAAGTGTGTTGCCAGGTATAGCCAGCATAGGTACTGTACTTCACCTACCCCAGTCGGAGACTCCCTTTTGTCAAGTGGAATTAGTCTCAACTGACTAAAAGGATCAATTAATTCCGTGCACAATAGCCTGATCACTTATGTAACAGTAGGGCAAACGTCTGTTCCAAGAATTTCTCCTCTTTGAGAGTACATTACTAGTTATAGCTATCTTCATACGCGCGCGCTGTCCAATTTGTTTAGAAATGTCATGAATTAGTGTAATTTACAAAAAAATAGTTTGAACTCAATTCGATTGCATAAGCGAAAATTACCTTGAAAATAGGTCTACTGCTCAAAGAATTTAAAATCCCAACTTTAAATAGCACAATTTTTTGAGATATTGAAATTCGCGTTTTTGTCAGAAGTTGCGCACAGGTCATTTTGCAAGCGAACTTAGAATCTTCGAAAAATTATAACTCCGCGAATATTCAACGTTCGCCAGACGATAAAACTCAACCTTTTGAAATGACTCCTGGTTTAAACCTTTCACAGTTGTACAGATTTATATCTGGTCTCTTGCTTGGGAAGTGTACTTTTCAGGTCTTGCTGTCTGGGGTCAGGCATCCAAGACGTTCCTTAATGAAATTGTAATTCTCCAAACGAAAGTGCTTCGCATGATACATTATATGGATATACGTGAACACACAATTCCTCTATTCATCGACGTTGATATATTACCAGTGACGTCTATGTGTTATAAGTCTGTAGGGAGTCTAATACACGATATTAACAACAACAATTCGCCACCAAATCTCCTAAATTTATTTGAAAAAACCTCAACAATTCATTCATACAATACACGATCATCTACTTCTGGTACCTTTCCCGTTAAAAGTTCAAAGCTAGAAATACACAAAAGTCCTTCTCTCGTTTTGGAGTAAAACTTTGGAAAGATAAAATGACTATATTGAGACACCATTGATAATTTAAAAAGTTGGATAAACAGTTAAGTAATCTCATATTGTATAAAATTATATGCTTTCAAACTCGCCGTCAATTTCTTTTTCGTTTTCCTCAGTTGTAATAATGATAATAATAATAATAATAATAATAATAATAAAACTATGATAGAAATAAGAATTACTGTAACGTAAAACATTTTCCTTGCCTTCATGTATTTTTTTTCTTTTAACTGGGCCGCCTAGATTAGCAATTGCTATTTTACGGGCCAGTCTATTGTAAAAACCATTTTTAATAAATAGAGTTGAAGTTGAAGTGACATGATGAATTGATATAAATTAATATAGGAATTTCTTGTGTCCTAGTTTATCTACCAAAGGGGAAACAAGTGCAAAGATATCTATCAGTCTCGTGCAAATAAACTCACACACTCGAGTACGTCTTCCGTTAAACAAGTGCTGTACATTGTTTAACGTAAAATTGCAGTGGAGGATGGTGCCTGTCGGAAAGACAAAACACAAAAGATTGAAAAGGTAAGGCACTACAAAAATAACTAAAAACAGCTTCAAAGTGATCCTTACGAAAAGAGATCACAAAAACAGAAAAGGTAAAAATATTTACATAAAAGCATCCTTTGATCCCTGCTTTATTGTAAGAGGAAATTGACCTTATCGATATGGAATTAAGTAAATTTTTTATAATGCTTAAAGTTCTTTTCGCGATGAGTGCTTTGGTTTTGTAGATCTGTTTTTCTCTTTTTAAATGAAAACAATTGTGTCAACGATGGAGATCAAGAACACCACATACATTATACGACGATCCATGAATACGAACTAACTTAAAGCATTATCTTGGATTCAAATCAATTTTTATAACCATATGCTTGATTCAATGCTCCCAACCTCTTTATGTATCATGGGAGAATTAACTTCGTGATTATATCGTTGATTACAATTATATCTTTGAGAAAAAAACATTATTTTTTGGTCTAAAAACGTTTTCCAAAAGGCACCACCCTCCAAAGTTATCAGAATTAAGACCGAAACCCAACCTGATTTCGCTTGCCACCCTCTAAGCACACTTACTTCGATTTAATGTCGGTTGGCTGACTAAACATCAGCAACTGAGCTAATATATTACGATAAGATAAGATTAGATTTATATCGATCACACTTTTTGGCCCCTGAAGACGAAGAATATTTTTTAGATTTGGTTCAGCAGCGCTGTACAGAGAATTAATTGACCTTGCACATACACAAAAATAATGACATAGTGTAGGATGTCAGTTATTGACATCTGGACAAAATATATTATATTATATTTTCACGATTTTTCGAAATTATAAATAGAAGAGAGGAGAGGTATTTGATAATTACACAATTCATCTTTTTAGCATTTACAATATGAATTATTTTACCTCTTACTTTAAAAGTTGGTTTCGTCATGGTGTGAGACTAACAACATCGAAACAACTAATCAGTGACATACTGACTTCGCCTAAAATCACCACGAGGACTCAAAGAGTAATATTTCTTATATGAACAGTTCGCTTCGAGTTCGCTGCATGATACAGTGACGTCGACCACCTTCCACTGATCAAAGGATGCAATGGAAGGCGGACTAACCAAATCCCAGATTACCAACTGCATTCTTTCCATCTTTGGAATCCTTGGAAACACGTTGACCATTCAAGTGTTTGTCCGTGACAAAAACCTGCTAAAAAAGTCCTACAACGTTTTCGTTCTTTGCCTTGCCGTATCTGATGTGCTGACTCACAAGCCCAGGATTTGGACTTGGTGACCTTATTCGTCGTCCAAGTAATGAAGTTGTAGGTACGATCCTCTGTCGTGTATTCTGGAGTCGAGTTTTTCTCTTTCAGCTCCTATTTTTCACCGTTTACATCACATTGCTGTTAACAATAGAGCGGTGGGTTGCTGTTGTAAAGCCTTCTAAATATGGCATCGCCTTCAAGGGAAAGAGACTCACTGGGTACCTCATTTTCTGCTGGATCTGGTCATTCTTTCTGACTGGAGAAGGCACACTTGATTCGGTCTATGAACCAAATTCATCCTCCCATGACATATGTACAGTCAAATTCATTTTCTCAGGCTCTATCCTCCGCGCGTCCCAAACAGTACTCAATATTATCATGAAGACGTTCTTTCCGTGCCTTTCCATGATTGGACTGTACGTACACATGATCGTGACGACAAACAACTTCCCAGTTGCGTCAGCTGCGAGCAAGGCCAAACTACGCGTGACGAGGAAAGATGACTAGAATGATCGGTCTTATGACGTATATTGCTTATATGTTTTTCTCCAAACCAATTGTTTTTTTTATCTTTGCAACTGCGGGGAAAGCGACAGTAGATTCTGCCCTACACCATTACATAGTATTTCTCGCCTTCACCACCATTTGCGCTAATCCATTTATTTACGGACTAAGCAACGCTGATTATCGCCAGCGTTGCAAGAGGGTTTGTTTTCCATAATGTCCCAAACGGCTCGAGGAGGGCACCAATGTTGCTGTGAGGGAAATAAGAGTTGGGCCTGCAAGATCAGAATCACTTGCCCTGAAAGAAGAAAATACAACTGACATGCAGTCAATCTTGACTGCTATTAATCAAATTAAAGGAAATGGTATCTTCTAAACCAGTGAATCTTATGCTAGATATCACGGATTATTCAATAATGTCACTGATTAATCGTTAAGACTTACAATGTATTAAGTGATAAAAGATTCACAAAAATTAAATCAATTCTTTTGATTCTGCGACATTGTCATCTGATTCCACTGATGCTGCTGCGTTCCCGCTATTTTCTCCCCGCTGTCTTTTATTGTTAAACCAAATCCTCACAGT
>OZ037785.1:7482799-7485299 GCA_964035525.1 Porites cylindrica
TTTTTCATGTCTAGGGTTTATTTGTGCTGTAGTAATTTAACTAACATTCTGTGAGTGTATTAAAGCAAATCAAGCGCCTGAATATCTGCCAGGCTTGATGTTCTAACGCAACATAACATAACATAACATAACATAACATTTTATGACATCTAAATTGTATTTCATTTCAATGCAATTGTTAAAATTCCGTTTTATTTGCTTTGTGTGAGAAATAATATATAGATTTAGCCAGGGCTAAAAGCGAGGCTCCCATAAATATATTTATAATTTAAATCAAACAATAAACTTGTATTCCACAATTCAGTTAACTTTAGAGCACATAGCACATTCATGTGACTTTTGAAGGAAATGCTAAGTGATTTTAGAGAAAAATAATTTGCAAACAGCCCAAGAGTGAACAAAATCTTACATCAAGTTGGTAGCCTCATATGTACACCCAAAAAATAGCAATCATCTTCGATCACATTTAAGAGCCATAATGGCTCTTGATCACCGTAAGATTAATTAAGCCTGAAAAAAAATCAGGCCGAATTTTTTTGCGTTCGACAGGTTTACTTTACAAAATCTTGCCAACAAATCCGGGCGCAAGCATGTGTAAACCAACCTTTTATACCATAAAATCACATCTGAGGTGAAACAGAGGTACTGTTTTTATCATACAGACCTCGGACAGAATGCAGTATTTCACAATTTTGCAACACAAATTGCACTCATTCAATATTCAGGACGATCGAAGCACGCGTGGGCTTTTGAAACCATTTTAAAAATTTCCGAAATCATATACGGCCAGCCGGTTCTCACTTTTGCAGTGCGAACTGTAGCAAGTGTTTGAACGAACATACTAGAGTTAAGCTACAACATAATAAAGAAATTATTATGTTTATTCAGTTTTATTAAATTGTTTTATCGATGTGTAATCTTTGAAAGCGCCCGTTTGATACCCGCGGCACTGTGAGTACTCCTGCAACCGATGTACACTGAACGATTGAAAACAAACGGCACGGCGATTAAAATTACAAGAGAGACCACCAACAATCAATAAAAGAAATATAATTCGGTGAAACATATGCAGAGACAACATTTTTCATTGACGAAGACAAGTATTAAAGTGTCTCTAAAAATCCTGAGTCTTCAAGCTTAAAGCTTAAGTTTATGTTTTAAGCCGGCTTCCCGGTGTTTACTTTTTTCAAAGATGAACTCGAGGCAAGAAAATCGCTCAAAGCTTTCTTTTACAGCCAGAATTATAACTAAATGTTCTTTGGAACGTTTTCTTTCTATTTGCGGTGAGAAAATGTCTAAAGGCTTTTTAAAGTTCTGTAAGCTTATATCAAACCTGATTCTTGGTCATATCAAATTGTCTCAAATCTTACAAACTTGCATAAACTACATAGCCGCATAAACTGCCCTCGACTTCATTAAATTAGATATAAAAAACAAACATCAAACACAATAATTACTCAGGCTTACCATTCGAGATGCAGCTGCTGAAAGGTATCAAGGAAGGCCAGTATTGTTTCAGACTTTTCAACCCTTAAGCATCAAGCAAGGTAAAAAGCGAAATCGATGCCATCCGAAATCGGATTTCCGACTTTGACAAGTAATGTATTAATTTCTCAACCAAAAACCAACTAGCCATGAATAACAGAAGACTCCTGACAGCAGCTGAATTTCATTTTGTGCATCCAGTGGAAAAAGACAGTTAAAAACATCACAAGTTGACACAAAACGCAGTCAGCTTCAGCTGTCAAAGTAAACAAGATTCAAGATGCTGCATAAATTTTCCGCATGAGCTCACCTGTCAAATTTTGAGCAATCAGAGCGTAAAAATTGGACGTAGAGCATGACCAACGCGTGACCATGGTGATCAAAGTCAAAAGCAACTGTCTTCCCTACCTCTAATAGCTTTCTGAATTTTCACGTCCGAGGTCAGTTTTAGATCAAAATTTTAATTGTGCGGCACAAAAACAAAACATATTTCATATGAATTAAAAAACAATCAAACTTGAGCCTGCGATCATTTGAAAACTAGTAACTTGTCAGCGGATAACTTCAAAAAATACTCGACCTCGATGGGTCAATACCTGAGCCCGCGATACGGTCAAGTGATACTGGTCAGCGGATACCCTGTTTTGACAGCTGTCAGTTGATCACAACATTGATGTTCAATGGATGTGTGTATTATCAGTTTTCCTGTGCTCTCAATTTAGCTAGAAAGTATGAGATTGAACATTGATTGTGAGCTAGTAAAACAACTGGTCAGCGGACAGCTTCCAAATAAATCACGTCACCTTGATGAGTTGACACATGAGCCCCCGATATGGCAATGTGATACTGGTCAGTGGATATCCTGTTTTGACAGCTGTCAATTGACTATATTGTGAATGGCCACTATAAAAGATATGGGTTTGCCAAGACACACCTGAGACACCCCTCCCTTCCTTTTCAGTCTCCCCTACCCTACCCGTACAATCTGTAGACGCGTACGTACGCTCGGTCAGTC
>OZ037785.1:7490299-7555299 GCA_964035525.1 Porites cylindrica
AGTAGATGTCAAGATCTCATTGGTTCCTAAGCATCAACTCATAGTACCTTCAACCTTATTGGCTCTTGCGACAAACATCCGAACATACAAAGATACAAAAATACAAAGCCACAAAGATAAATACGCTCACACCACTGACATATGAGCTATTTTTTCAGCTCAAAAATAAGTCAATAGCTCAAAAAGGGAAAGAGTGAGGATATGGATAATTACAGGCCAATTTCAATTTTACCCACAGTCTCTAAACTGCTGGAGAGGGTTGTTCTTGTGCAACTTACTATGTGATTATTTATGAGAGCATAACATTTTGAGCCCATACCAGTGTGCTTTCAGGAAACAGCATTCTACGGAATTTGCGGCATTATCTTTAGCTGATACAAGAAGACGTAACGTTGATCAAGGTCAAATGACTGGAACTGTTTTTATAGACTTCCACAAGGCCTTTGACAGTGTGAACCATTCCCTGCTATTAAAGACGCTTTATGTCCTGGCTATCGTAGATCAAGAATACGAGTGGTTTACTGACTATCTGAAAGGTACACCTCAAGTTGTCGGGTTCCAAGGAAGCTTTCTCAGACGCTGAATCTATTTGTGTCGGTGTGCCCCAAGGATCGATCCTCGGACCTCTGTTATTTCTGCTCCATGTGAACGATTTACCCACCGTTGCCCGCAAGTGTAGTATGCTAATGTATGATGATAACACTGTCTTATTCTATTTTGGAAAGGTCGCTGCTACAATCGAGGAAAGTCTCAATGAAGATCTTGATCTAATTGGATCGTGATTCTATAACAACAGCCTTTTCTTAAACGCGGTTAAGACTGAAGCAATGTTGTTCGGAACTCACGCTAGGCTTTCTGACGCAGATTTTGGTATAACGTTTAAGGGCCAACCTATTAAGCGTGTATTTTAATTCAAGTATTTAGGAGTTATATTTGACGAACATATTTCTTGGAATTCTCACATGAAGTATGTATTATCCTGATATGGTAAACGACTGAGGATGCTAGAACGCATTAGGGAGAATCTTACATCAGTCTGTGCTAATTCCATTTACACAGCTTATATTCGTCGTATCATGGATTATTGTAACACCGTGTGGAAAAGCTGCGGAGTTGGCAACAGTTCGTCACTAGAGAGGCTTCAAAGACGTGCCGCTAAAATTGTTTCAAAAACGGGCGAAAGTGAAAGAGCTTTGGATTATCGTAAGTGGCCATCTCTCGTAAATAGAGGAGAGAGCCATGTTAATGAACTCGTCAAAAGATGCATTAAAGGACAATACCCTCAATTTTTTAAAAACTATTTTACTTATAACAGTTCTGTCCACAATCGAATTACGACAAAACTGAACATGTCACACCTGCTACGATTTAGAACTGACCTAGCTAAAACTCTTTTTATTACCATAGTAATTTTTAATAGGCTCAGTTTTTAATGTTTTAAGATTTTATTCATGTTTACTGTAACTGTATATCGTACTTATTGTAAGATTAACTTTTAGTATAATGTATTAATTTTTAAGAATATTTTAGTTTAATTGTATAGTTTTTATTAGTTTTATCATTTCACTTTTTATCAGGACCTCAATTAAAAGCAGTGCTTAGAGCCTCTGAATGGCATGGGCTGCCCTTATATGAATAAAAAAGAAACTCTCTTTCTATTCATCCCTAGTCATAACTTGTCATCCTAGTCATCCCTAGTCATCCCAGTCATCCCTAGTCATCCTTAGTCATCCCAGTCATCCCTAGTCATCAAAGACATCCCAAGTCATCCTAGTCATCCCAAGTCATTCCAGTCATCCCTAGTCATCCCTAATCATCCCAGTCATCCCTACTCATCCCAAGTCATCCCAGTTCTCCCTACTCATCCCTAGTCATACCTGCTCATCCTTAGTCATCCCAGTAATCCCAAGACATCCCAGTAATCCCTAGTCATCCCCAGTCATCCCTAGTTATCCGTAGTCATACCAGTCATCTCTTGTAATACCTCATCATCCCAGTCATCCCTAGTCATCCCTAGTCATCCCTAGTCATCGATAGTCATCCCTAACCATCCCAGTCATCCCTACTCATCCGTACTCATCCCAGTCATCCCTAGTCATCCTAGTAATCCCTAGTCATTCCAGTCATCCCTAGTCATCCCACGTCGTCCTAGTCATCCCTAGTCATCCCAGTAAACGCTAGTCTTCCCAGTAATCCCTAGTCATGACTAGTCATCCCAGTCATCCCTGGTCATCCCAGTCATCAGTAGTCATTCCTAGTAATCGCAGTCATCCCTAGTCATCCCAGTCATGCTAGTCATTCCTAGTCATCGATAGTCATCCCTACTGATTCCTAGTCATCCCAGTCGGCCCTAAAAATTCCAGTCATCCCTAATCATCCCAGTCATCCCTACTCATCATCCTAGTCATCTCTTGTCATCCCAGTCATCGCTAGTCATCCTGGTCAACCCTAGTCATCCCTAGTTATCGTGGTCATCCCTTGTGATCCCTAGTTATCCCTAGTCATCCCAGTCATCCTAGTTGTCCAAGTCATCCCTAGTCATTCCTAGTAATCCAAATCATCCCTAGTCATTCCAGTCATCCTTAGTCATCCCTACCGATCCCAGTCATCCCTACTCATCCCGGTCATCCCTAGTCATCCCAAATCATCCCTAGTCATCCCTACTTATACATAGTCATCCCCCTAATTCCTAGTCATCCCAGTCATCACAGTAAACCCTAGTCATCCCAGTCATACTAGTCATCCCTAGTCATCCCCGTCATCGCTACTCATCCTCGTCAACCCTAGTCATCCCTAGTTATCGTGGCCATCCCTTGTGATCCCTAGTTATCCCTAGTCATCCCAGTCATCCTAGTTGTCCAAGTCATCCCTAGTCATTCCAGTCATGCCTGGTCATCCCTAGTGATCCGAGTCATCCCTACTCATCCTTAGTCATCCATGTCATCCCTAGTCATTCCCAGTCATCCCAAATCATCCCTAGTCATCCCTAGTTATACATAGTCATCCCCCTCATTCCTAGTCATCCCAGTCATCACAGTAATTCCTAGTCATCCCAGTCATCCCTAATCATCCGTAGTCATCGCTAGAAATCCCACTAATCCCTATTCATCCCCGGTCATCCCTACTTATCCCCAGTCATCCCTAGTCATCCCAGTCATCCCTAGTCATTCCTACTAATCCCAGTCATCCCTAGTCATCACAGTAATCCGTAGTCATCCTAGTCATCCCTAATAATAAATAGTCATCCGAATCATCCCTACTCATTACTAATCATCCCAGACAGAACAGTCATCCCTAGTCATCATAGCTATTCCTTGTCATCCCTAGTCATCCCTAGTCATTCTTAGTCATCACAGTCATCCTAGTAATCCCAGTCATCCCTAGTCATCCCAGTGATCCTAGTCATCCCTGCTCATCCTTAGTCATCCCAATAGTCCCTAGTCTTCCAAGTCATCAATAGTCATTCCTCATCATCCCAGTCATCCTAGTCATCCCTAGTCATCCCAGTAATCCCGAGTCATCCCAGTCATCCTACTCATTCCTAATCATCCCAGTCATCCCTAGTCATCCTTGTCATCCGTTATAATCCCAGTCATCCGTAATCATTCCTAGTCATCGCAGTCATCCTAGTGATCCCTGGTCATCCGAGTCATCCCAGGTCATCCCTAGTCATCCCAGTTATCCTAGTCATCCCTGGTCATTCCTAGTCATCTCAATCATCCCTAGTCAATCCTAGTCATCCCAGTCATCCCTAGGCATCCAAGTCATACCAGTCATCCCTAGTCATCCCTAGTCATCCCTTGTCATCCCTAGTCATCCCTTGTAATCCCAGTCATCCGTAGTCATTCCTAGTCATCGCAGTCATCCTAGTCATCCCTAGTCATTCCAGTCATCCCTAGTCTTTCCTAGTCAACCCACGTCATTCCAGCCATCCCTAGTCATCCTTAGTCATCCTAGTCATCCTTGTCATTCCTAGTCATCCCAGTTATCCCTAGGCATCCCAGTCATCCCAATTACTCCTAGTCATCCTAGTCATCCCAAGTCATTCCAGTCATCCCTAGTTATCCCTTCTCATCCCTAGTCATCCCTAGTCGTCCCAGTCATCTATTGTCATCCCAGTCATTGCAGTCATCCCTAGTCATCCCTAGCAATCCTTAAACATCCCTGGTCATCGCTAGTCATTCCAGTCATCCCTAGTCATCCCATTCATCCCTAGTCATCCCTAGTTATTCCAGTTATCCCTAGTCATCCCTTGTCATCCCTAGTCATTTCCAGTCATCCCTGTTCATCCCTAGTCATCCCTAGTCATCCCAGTCATCCTTAGTCATCCCAGTTATTCCTAGTCATCCTAGTCTTTCTTAGTAATCCCAGTCATCCCTAGTCATCCCAGTCATCCCTAGTCATCCCTAGTAATCCGAGTCATCCCTAGTCATCCCTTGTAATCCCAGTTATCCCTAGTCATCGGAGTCATCCTAGTCATCCCTAGTCATTTCAGTCATCCGTAGTCTTTCCTAGTCATCCCAGTCATCCTAGTCATCCCTAGGCATCCAAGTCATCCCAGTTATTCCTAGTCATCTCTAGTCATTCCAGTCATCCCTTGTCATTGCTAGTCATCCCTAGTCATACCTCGTAATCCCAGTCATCCCTAGTCATCGCAGTCATCCTAGTCATCCCTAGTCATTCCAGTCATCCCTAGTCATCCTTAGTCATCCTAGGCATCCCTAGTCATCCCTTGTTATCCCAAGTTGTCGCTAGTCATTCCTAGTCATCCCAGTCATCCCTAGTCATCCCAGTCATCCCGGTTATTCCTAGTCATCCTAGTCATTCCTAGTAATCCCAGTCATCCTTAGTCATCCCGGTCATCCCTAGTCATCCCTAGTAATCCCAGTCAACCCTAGTCATCCCCAGTCATCGCAGTCATCCCTAGTCATCCCAGTCATTCCTAGTCATCCCTTGTAATCCCAGTCATCCCTAGTCATTCCTAGTCATCGCAGTCATCCAAGTCATCCCTGTTCATTCCAGTCATCCCAGTCATTGCAGTCATTCCCAGTCATCCCTAGTGATCCTTAAACATTCCTAGTCATCGCTAGTCATCCTTAGACATCCCATTTATCCCTAGTCATCCGAGTCATCCCTAGTCATCCCTAGTCGTCCCAGTCATTCCTAGTCATCCCAGTCATCCCAGGTCATTGCAGTCATTCCTAGTCATCCTTACACATCCCTAGTCATTACGAGTCATCCCAGTCATTCCTAGTCATCCCATTCATCCCTAGTCATCCGAGTCATCCCTAGTCATCCCTACTCATCCCAGTGATCCCTTGTCATCCGAGTCATCCCTAGTCGACCCTAGTCATCCATAGTCATCCCAGTCATCCCTAGTCATCCCAGTCATCCTTAGTCATCCCAGTCATTCCTAGTCATTCCTAGTAATCCCAGTCATCCCTAATCATCTCCAGTCATTCCAGTCATCCCTAGGAATCCCAGTCATCCCTACTCATCCCTAGTCATCCCTTGTAATCCCAGTCATCCCTAGTCATTCCTAGTCATCGCAGTCATGCTAGTCATTCCAGTCATTCCTAGTGATCTTTAGTCATCCTAGTCATCCCTAGTCATCCCAGGCAACCCTAGTCATCCCTGGTCATCCAAGTCATCTGTAGTCATCCGTAGTCATCCCAGTTATTCCTAGTTATTCCTAGTCATCCCTAGTTATCCCAGTTATCCCAATTCATCCCCAGTCATGCCTAGTCATCCCTAGTCATCCCAAGTCATCCCTAGTCATTCCTAGCTATCCTAGTCATCCCTAGTCATCCCTAGTCATTCGAGTCATCCCTAGTCATCTCTAGTAATCCCAGTTATCCCTAGTCATCCCTAGTAATTCCAGTCATCCGTAGTCATCCCTAGTCATCCCAGTCACCCCTAGTCATCCCCAGTTATTCCTACTAATCCCAGTCATCCCTAGTCATTCCTAGTAATCCCAGTCATCCGTAGTCATCCGTAGTCATCCCTTGATATCCCAGTCATCCCTTGTCATCGCAGTCATCCTAGTCATCCCTAGTCATTCCAGTCATCCCTAGTCTTTCCTAGTCATCCCAGTCATCCTAGTCATTCCAGTAATCCCTAGTCATCCTTAGTCATTCCAGTAATCCCTAGTCATCCCTAGTCATCCCTAGTCATTCCTAGTCATCCCAGTCATCCTTAGTCATCCCAGTCATCCCAGTTTTTCCTAGTCATTCTAGTCATCCCCAGTAATCCCAGTTATCCCTAGTCATCCCAGTCATCCCCAGTCAATCCTAGTAATCGCAGTCATCCCTAGTCATCCCCAGTCATTCCAGTCATCCCTAGTCATCCCTAGTCATCCCAGTCATCCTTAGTCATTCCTAGTCATCGCAGTCATCCTAGTCATCCCTAGTCATTCCAGTTATCCGTAGTCTTTCCTAGTCATCCCAGTCATCTCTAGTCATTTCAGTCATCCCTAGTCATCCTTAGTCATCCTAGTCATTGCTAGTCATCCCTAGTCATCCCAGGCATCCCTAGTCATCCCTTGTCATCCCAAGTCATCCCTAGTCACTCCAGGCATCGCAGTTATTCTTAGTCATCCTAGTCATCCCAAGTCATTCCAGTTATCCCTTCTCATCCCTAGTCATCCCTAGTCGTCCCAGTTATCTATTGTCATCCCAGTCATAGCAGTCATCCCTAGTCATCCCTAGTAATCCTTAAACATCCCTGGTCATCGCTTGTCATCACAGTCATCCCTAGTCATGCCTAGTGATCCCATTCATCCCTAGTCATCCGTAGTCATCCCAGTCATCCCTCGTTATTCCAGTTATCCCTTGTCATCCCTAGTCATCCGTAGTCATCCCAGTCATCCTTACTCATCACAATCATCCCAGTTATTCCTAGTCATCCTAGTCTTTCCTAGTAATCCCAGTCATCCCTAGTCATCCCAGTCATCCCTAGTCATCCCTAGTAATCCTAGTCATCCCTAGTCATTCCAGTCATCAGTAGTCTTTCCTAGTCATCCCTAGGCATCCAAGTCATCCCAGTTATTCCTGGTCATCTCTAGTCATTCCAGTCATCCCTTGTCATTGCTAGTCATCCCTAGTCATTTCTAGTCATCGCAGTCATCCTAGTCATCCCTAGTCATTCCAGTCATCCCTAGTCATCCTAGGCATCCCTAGTCCGAGTCATCCCTGGTCGACCCTAGTCATCCCTAGTCATCCCTACTCATCCCTAGTCATCCCAGTCATCCTTAGTCATCCCAGTCATCCCTAGTCATTCCTAGTAATCCCAGTCATCCCTAGTCATCTCCAGTCATTCCAGTCATCCCTAGGAATCCCAGTCATCCCTACTCATCCCTTGTAATCCCAGTCATCCCTAGTGATTCCTAGTCATCGCAGTCATCCTAGTCATCCCTAGTCATTCCAGTCATCCCTAGTGATCTTTAGTCATCCTAGTCATCCCTAGTCATCCCAGGCATCCCTAGTCATCCCTGGTCATCCAAGTCATCTGTAGTCATCCATAGTCATCCCAGTCATCCCAGTTATTCCTAGTCATCGTAGTCATCCCTAGTTATCCCAGTTATCCCTATTCATCCCTAGTCATCCCAAGTCATCCCAAGTCATCCCTAGTCATCCCTAGTCATCCCTAGTCATCCGAGTCATCCCTAGTCATCTCTAGTAATCCCAGTCATCCCTAGTCATCCCTAGTAATTCCAGTCATCCGTAGTCATCCCTAGTCATCCCAGTCACCCCTAGTCATCCCAGTCATCCCTAGTTATTCCTACTAATCCCATTCATCCCTAGTCATCCCAGTCATCCCTAGTCATTCCTAGTAATCCCAGTCATTCGTAGTCATCCCTAGTCATCCCTTGATATCCCAGTCATCCCTTGTCATTCCTTGTCATCGCAGTCATCCTAGTCATCTCTAGTCATTCCCGTCATTCCTAGTCTTTCAACCTCATCCCAGTCATCCTAGTCATCCCTAGTCATTCCTAGTCATCCCAGTCATCCTTAGTTATCCCAGTCATCCCAGTTTTTCCTAGTCATTCTAGTCATCCCTAGTAATCCCAGTTATCCCCAGTCATTCCTAGTAATCGCAGTCATCCCTAGTCATCCCCAGTCATTCCAGTCATCCCTACTCATCCCTTGTAATCCCAGTCATCCCAGTCATCCTTAGTCATTCCTAGTCATTCCAGTCATCCGTAGTCTTTTTTAGTCATCCCAGTCATCGTAGGCATCTCTTGTCATTTCAGTCATTCCTAGTCATCCTTAGTCATCCTAGTCATTCCTAGTCATCCCTAGTCATCCCAGGCATCCCTAGTCATCCCTTGTCATCCCAAGTCATCCCTAGTCACCCCAGGCATCCCAGTTATTCCTAGTCATCCTAGTCATCTATAGTCATTCCAGTCATCCCTAGTCATCCCTAGTCATCCGTAGTCGTCCCAGTCATCCCTTGTCATCCCATTGATCCCAGTCTTTGCAGTCATCCCTAGTCATCCCTAGTCATCCGAGTCATCCCAAGTCATCCAAGTCATCCCAGTCATCCCTAGTCATCCGTAGTCATCCCTAGTCATCCCAGTCATCCCTTGTCATTTCTAGTCATACCTTGTAATCCCAGTCATCCCTAGTCATCCCAGTCATCCTTAGTCATTCCTAGTCATTCCAGTCATCCGTAGTCTTTCCTAGTCATCCCAGTCATCCTAGGCATCTCTAGTCATTTCAGTCATCCCTAGTCATTGCTAGTCATTCCTAGTCATCCCTAGTCATCCGAGGCATCCCTAGTCATCCCTTGTCATCCCAAGTCATCCCTAGTCACCCCAGGCATCCCAGTTATTCCTAGTCATCCTAGTCATCTATAGTCATTCCAGTCATCCCTTGTCATCCCTAGTCATCCATAGTCGTCCCAGTCATCCCTTGTCATCCCAGTGATCCCAGTCTTTGCAGTCATCCCTAGTCATCCCATTCATCCCTAGTCATCCGAGTCATCCCAAGTCATCCAAGTCATCCCAGTCATCCCTAGTCATCCGTAGTCATCCCAGTCATCCCTTGTCATTTCTAGTCATACCTTGTAATCCCAGTCATCCCTAGTCATCCTTAGTCATCCCAGTAATCCCTAGTGATCCCAGGCATCCCTAGTCATCCCTAGTCATTCCTAGTCATCCCTAGTCATCCTAGTCATCCTTAGTCATCCCAGTCATCCCAGTTTTTCCTAGTCATTCTAGTCATCCCCAGTCATTCCAGTCATCCCTAGTCATCCCTTGTAATCCCAGTCATCCCTAGTCATCCCAGTCATCCTTAGTCATTCCTAGTCATTCCAGTCATCCGTAGTCTTTCCTAGTCATCCCAGTCACCCTAGGCATCTCGAGTCATTTCAGTCATCCCTAGTCATCCTTAGTCATCCTAGTCATTCCTAGTCATCCCTAGTCATCCGAGGCATCCCTAGTCATCCCTTGTCATCCCAAGTCATCCCTAGTCACCCCAGGCATCCCAGTTATTCCTAGTCATCCTAGTCATCTATAGTCATTCCAGTCATCCCTTGTCATCCCTAGTCATCCATAGTCGTCCCAGTCATCCCTTGTCATCCCAGTGATCCCAGTCTTTGCAGTCATCCCTAGTCATCCCATTCATCCCTAGTCATCCGAGTCATCCGAGTCATCCCAGTCATCCCTAGTCATCCGTAGTCATCCCAGTCATCCCTTGTCATTCCTAGTCATCCCTTGTAATCCCAGTCATCCCTAGTCATTCCTAGTCATCGCAGTCATCCTAGTCATCCCTAGTCATTCCAGTCATCCGTAGTCTTTCCTAGTCGTGCTAGTCATCCCTAGTCATTCCAGTCATCTCTAGTCATCTTTAGTCATCCTAGTCATCCCTAGTCATCCCTAGTCATCCCAGGCATCCCTAGTCATCGCTAGTAATCCCAAGTCATCCCTAGTCATTCCTAGTCATCCAAGTCATCGGTAGTCATCCCTAGTCATCCCAGTCATCCCTAGTCATCCCAGTTATTCCTAGTCATCCCTAGTTATCCCAGTTATCCTAGTCATCCCTATTCATCCCCAGTCATCCCTAGTCATTCCTTGTTATCCCAGTCATCCCTAGTCATCCCTAGACATGCCAGTCATCCTTAGTCATCCCAGTCATCCCAGTTATTCCTAGTCATCGTAGTCATTCGTAGTAATCCCAGTCATCCCTAGTCATCCCAGGCATCCCTAGTCATTCCTAGTCATCCCTAGTCATTCACCTCGGCTTCATTACAACATCTGCAATTAAATTATGTTTAATACAATGTAATGTTTGATAGCCTAACATTTATTAACTTCCAAGAAAATTTTCAAACTGCTGAAATATATTTCTAGTTACCGGTATATCATGTTACTCCACTCAATAAAACAGTATCTAATTATTGTGTCAACTAGCTTCTTCCAATGTTATTCCCTAATGCTACTGTTTCTATTTAAGTTACGAATCTTTACTAAATGAAATACATTTCAATGACTATAATACTTAGTATGCAGAAAGGATGTATCATGTTGTTTACTTATTATTGTTTTTTTGTTTTGCAAGAACGAAAAAGTCTTTGTAAGCGAGAGAATAATAATTATTTTTAAAGCTTTTTTACAGAATTTACAGTACTCGGTAGAGCTTTTAAAAAAATAAGCTGCCTTTCAAACTTATACTCTACTCAGTTGAAGCAGGTGAAACAGAACTCATAAATACTTGCGTTGTACCGATAGCTGAATTAGGTCAGAAATGCCTTGAAGCAGCATCCACACTAAAATATGAACCCTTAAACAGCTGCATCACTGTACACAGCGGTTGAATCATGAAGATATTTAATGTAATTCTTCCAAACACCTGTAGCCATAATAAAAGACGAAAAAATTAGGAAGAATCAAGATGGCAGTCTCAAAGTGCCCTTGTTCGACGAATGCCATGTTTAAATAGGTGCAAAGATCTCACTGGTTCCTAAGCATCAACTCATAGTACCTTCAACCTTATTGGCTCTTGCAACAAACATCTGAACAAAGAAAGATACAAAGATACAAAGCCACAAAGATACATACGCCTCACACCACTGACATATGAGCTATTTTTTCAAAATAGCTCAAAAATACATGTAAACCAGTGAATTTTATAGCCTGTTCAAGGTGTTCAGATTGCATATGGTACATTTAGAAATGGCAAGAGGGTAGGGGTAGGGGTTGAGTGTGAGGGAGCAGTAGCAATTGTGTATATCTGACCATTCACATTTTTAGAGATTAAACCTCCATTTTGGTTAAGGCTATGATCTCTGAGACCTTGCTGGGATAAATAATTTTCTTACATTACTGAATGCCATTTGTCTGCCACAAGAAAATGCAAAAGGATCAATTCACAAAAGTAATCAACCAAAACCTTTTTTTTTTGTAATTTATTAATTTTTATGTGAAGTTTTCATTTTACAGAGTACACTTAAAGTAAAAGGAAAAAACAAACCAACAAACAAAACAAAACAGAACAAAAAGACAAAAAAAAGAAAAAACTATTACAGCAGACAATATCTAAGTTGATAACTGAAATAACCAAATAACCAAATAACCAAAACCTGAAGTTGAATTGCTAGCCGACAAAGTGGGTGGAATGTGCTTTTGAAAACTTATCCCACAGCTATTCCCCCTCTCTCTCTTCCTCCCTTTTTTTCCCACTACCTGAATTTGTGCTGCACTCTACTATTTGAACCTCTGGAAGAGGCTATCATGGTATACACAAGCCACCATTACCTAATAGATTAGGATTATGGATCAGATATTTATAGATCACGTCATTGGAAATCTGAAATGCTACAATACACACAGCAAGTTCAGAAATTTTGCAAAAGAATGGAGTGAATGTGTCAGAAATACCAATGTAAGGAATACACTTTTACACCTGTGTGACTGTCAAATGCTCTTAGAGTGACGTCATTATTACCCAACGATTCTATGTGACCCCTGATCAAGCAAATCAAGATTTTTTCTGGTATACTGACTATATTTCAAAAGTAAATTCTTTTCTATCATATACGCGCAAGCTACTAGGATGCCTCCTCGGGATTTCCCCTTCTGGGAGGAATCCCTGCAGGGGCAAATTAAAAAAAAAAAAAAAGACAGTGGAGGTCAACAATACTGTAGAGACAACAGCATATTAAATAATAATAAAATTATTCAACACAAAATTGCAAGTAAGTTTTATGGTTCACAACATTTTAATGTTCAACTTGTTCACAACTGCAACCTGGGTTTACACAACAAAAATGGATGTCAGATGCCTGAAGTCAATTCTATCAATGCGATTACATGTGTGTGTAACTGAGTCTAAGCCCCAAATGTGTCAGGCAGTTACATTGCTGTTAGTATACATAGTGTTTCTTTTCCCAGAGGGGATAACTTCCGTGTGAAGGGTACAGAGAATGCTCATCAGTAAATAACTTAGAAACAGAGCAATCTTGGCATTGTAATGGCTTCATTTCACCTCTGTGAGGAATTCTAATACTAAAACAAGCAACCAATGAATTCCTAGATCCAATTAAGACCTGTAGTGTTTTAAATTGTGTGAAAGATCAAGACAATACAATGTAAAATTTTACATCCAGGAGTTATGTGCACTTAATATTTATGAAGTACAGCCAAACGTTTAAGTTATGACCAACCACAACAAAGGTCAGGACATGGAAGCAAGCCTCTTGTAACACTGGTTGGAAGCTAATCTAAAGGTTTTAAATCTTTGACAGCCACTTTGGTTGTTTTGGATCCATATGGACCCATGCATATTGTTCTTCCTGGACAGCAGAAAACTATGTCCTTAGTGTTAGAAATCTCTTTTTTGGCCATTCCCATGCTAACTGTGGCCAACAACATTTAGTAAGTTGAGAGAATAAACAGTGTATAGGTTTTTCTTCTAATAGAGATACTTGATTTAAACTAGGCTAGTCGAAGGAAGAGATCTACATGTAAACCTGCACTAATGAGTGTACCGAACAATAAGCTTGTCAGTTACATGTACATGTATTCGGAGAAGCATGGTAAGATTGAGATTACTCTATGACACAAAATTATTTACACAAAATGATCAGCACTACTACATGCAGTATATCAACGGGGATAAGGCTAGTAGTTTTAAACTTTTCAGGATCAATGCTTAACCTGTTCTCAAACTCACATGCACTATGAGGGTATCTCATACCTGAGGATGGAAAATATCAATCACACACATCACAGGAAATTTCCCATGCATAATTTACTACTCTGGACTACTTGTTCTGTAACCATTGACATGAAAAGTGACCAAAGGTTATCTTGCTCAGACATATGTGAGGAGTGTTCCAAGATGAGACAAAATGGCTGCGTAGCTGACTATGCTGCTTTTGACAACCTTTAAAAATCTTTGAGAATCTTTGGTAATGGTCAGAAGTTGTTGAAACATCTTTGGCACTGGTTGAAATTTGTCGGATTTTGGTGGAAATTTTGGGAATGTCGATCTAAAAATCACATGCATTTGACTGAGTCAGGAAATTAAAAGTGGCAGGTTTACAATGCCAGTAGCCTTTGCTTCAGCACATAACTCTTTTTATTTCTTTTCCTAGTTTGTGGGCATGCAGAATTCTCCTAATCCTGCAATCTGATTGGTTCCGGAAGAGGGCAGTGTTTTAAGTTTGTTTGTTGTTTGTGAATGAGCAAAAACCGTGATTTTTAAACCATTTTTCATTTAAAACTTGTGCTATTATTAGCATTAGCTAGGAAAAAGTGAGTTTTAATATTCAGACAAAAAATCTGACAGGAGAATCAAACAAGTCAGCTGGGAAAACCGCTAAAGTAAAGCAAAACAGACAACTTGTGATGTTGCTTTACTAGTTTTAACATATGCTGGAAGTAATGCAAGGTTGCTTTTATGCACTTTTTTCTTCGACATTTTTGCTCTGTTTGTAGTTTTAGTTTAGTTTTTTTTATTTTTGCTGTCTGAATCCAGATTCTGCTATTTTTCATTGAAGCTTTCTACTTTTCTAAAGTTTGTTGTCAATGATTGGATTTAGCTTTCAATCTTGAATAAACAACACAAACAACTTTGCAACAGTCGATTATTGTCTTTTTCATTTCTTTGTTTACTGATATACTTTTATTTCTTCACCACATTGCCTTAATATGTTCGAATTAAAGTCAAAACCTTTAGATTCGTATTTGTAATTAGCTCTGTTACAAAGCCTTTGTGCAGTTTTAATCCCGCTCAATTGAACTAATCATAATTATTCAGCTGAAGAAAATCTTTGCTATATTTTTTCTGTAACTTTTAATATCAAGTTTGCGCATTCTTTAATCCTTGTTTGACGCAAAAACAGATCATGATTTGTCTACCAAGACACCTTTCTTCATTCTAAAGAAAGCTTAATAACATTGTGATAATATAAATTACAAGTTAAAAATCATGTTGTAATGTTTCGTTTTGGTTTTGCAATTGATCGTGAGCTTCTTCAATACAAATGAGCCCTACATCAACACACATAGGTTAAAGGCTAAAGTAAATTTCCTGAAACTTTTAAGTCTCAGTAGGAAAACAATAAAAATGTTATTCAGCGGCTGGGAGGTCCGTATTGGAAGAAACTGTGCCCTCAGTCTTGATCTGAGTACCACCTGAGGCCTACCTCAGGCACAGTTTCTACCAGTACCAACCTCTCAGCTGGTGAACAGAATAATATATAAGTCACACCTGTATAAACGGCCTTGTATGTAGCAGTCACTAGACAACTTCCCAAAATTTTCTGTTGCCTTTTACCTTCTGCAAGTTGACCTGTATATAGCAGTCACCCTGTATATTGGTGACAGTTGTACACAGGTTTGACTGTTTACATTAAACACTTAATGACTGGTCCCCCAATATACAGAGGATGGCAGAACTAGATGAGATCTCATGCATGCAGAGCCAATTTTAGCTGCGTGCACTGTGTGCAATACTATTTGTTATACCAGAATATGGTATTCATCCAAAAGAAGGGCTACAAACAAGATTACAGAAAACTTGCCAGTCCATTCATTGGTATATAACCTCAGGGGATGTGGAAACGATGTAGGAGAACTGAGAGGTTAGGATAGATTTGGCAAGCTGCGCCCCTGTAAGTCAGATGAATATCTCTTAGGCCCAACGCTGCAGCGTGCAATGCTACGATTTTGGTGCGCACAGTGAGCCTTTTTGAGCTATTTTGAAAAAATTGCTCATATGTCAGTGGTGTGAGCGTAAGTATCTTTGTGGCTTTGTATCTTTGTATCTTTGTAGCTTTGTATCTTTGTATGTTTGGATGTTTGTTGCAAGAGCCAATAAGGTTGAAGGTACTATGAGTTGATGCTTAGGAACCAATGAGATCTTAGCATCTACTTAAACATGACATTGCTAAAGGTCAAACAAGGGCACTTTGACACCGCCATATTGATTCTTCACAATTTTCTCGTCTTTTATTATGGCTACAGGTGTTTGGAAACATTCTATTAAATATCTTCATGATTCAAACACTGGGTACAGTGATGCAGCTGTTTAAGGGTTCATATTTTAGTGTGGATGCTATTTCAAGACATTTCTGACCGAATTCGGCTATCACGAATGGTACTGATGTAAGGTAGAGTATAGAAGATCATACATTTTCAAAGCTCTTCCAGTGAAGTAATTATAATTGATATTTAGATATGGACTTTAATTTAAAAGTATGCGGCCTATAAAATGTGGTTTTACAAGTTTGAAAGGCAGCTTATTTTTTTCAAAGCTGTACTGAGTATTGTTAATCCTGTAAACAAGCTTTAAAAAAT
Source organism: Porites cylindrica (assembly GCA_964035525.1). NCBI lineage: Eukaryota > Metazoa > Cnidaria > Anthozoa > Scleractinia > Poritidae > Porites > Porites cylindrica. Next base: position 7,506,102 of record OZ037785.1, read on the forward strand.
AATATTATTCTCTCGCCTACAAAGTTCAACAGACCTTTTTCGTTCCAGCAAAACAAAAAAAAAAGAATAATAAGTGAACAACATGATACATCCTTCCTGCATACTAAGCATTGTAGTTATTGAAACATATTTTATTAAGTAAAGATGAGTAACTTAAGAAACAGTAGCGTTAGGGGATAAAATTGCTAGTTGACACAATAATTAGATACTGTTTTATTGAATGGACTAACATGATATGAGCAGAAATATTTCGGCTGTTTGATAATGTTCTTGGAAGTTAATAAATGTTAGGCTATCAACCTTGACGTTGCTTGAAACATAATTTAATTGCAGATGTTGTAATGAAGCCGAGATGATTTCTTAAAATCGGTTGAGAAAATTTTGTAGTAAACAATTTGCGTTTTTTTTACGTACGAATTGTAAAAGGGCCAAAGACCAACATCTTCACGGGCAAATTGTGTGAATGAGTTATTTTTAGACTTCTGTTTACTAGATTACTGTGTGATAACTTGAATTCCCTCACACACGAACCACGAAAGGGGGTAAAGTCCACCACTTTCACGTGCCAGTTGTGTGACTGTACATCTCATGCAGATTGGCTTTTCACAATAATGATAGTAACTTGAACGTATGAAGACCTGTTTCATTTTGTAACCAATGCCTTAAAAAAGGCTGTTGTCTTTTAAGAAGCAATAGCTTTTAAAACATGAAGAAATAAGTTGTCGGAATTAAAGACTGTTTCACTGAGTAGAATCGCACGTGAAAACCTCGTGAATTGTGATGATGCAACCATCTACCACAATGATAAAAATCCTGGTATTTCTTAACTACTCGAACTCTATGAGTCACACTTTGGCTCAAGAAAATCCGAGGAAACCTAAGAGTTTTCCTTCTAATCAACGTTTGGTCAGTAGATATTTATTTTACTTCAACAATTTGTTAAACTTGCACCAAATGTAACAGAGAAAGACAGAGGAAAATGAATATATAGCATGAGGATCGACGCAGCTGAGCGTTTCGCATTTTCATTTATGTACGGCAATACCCAATTTCGCACAAAAACCCAGTCTACATCTAGGACGAAAAAGGTAGATTCATTACTCTTGGTAAAGTTACACTGAAGCATTCAAAATAGCTCATGCACGTTTAACGTGCCTATGTTTCAAAAAAGGCTCGTGCGCACTTTCCATACTCTGCACCCTGGCTGGTCCCGTTTTGTTTCCCGAGAATCTCAATGTTTCCCGGGGTGGAGCCGAGGGAAACATTGAGATTCAAGGACGTTCCAAACAACTTCTTAGCGTTATTATCATGTTGAAACCCTGAGCTGGAACACAAAACTTCAGTAAACTTAAGCTTGCTCACGTGCATGACAGTCTGGCAGTCAAGTAAAGATCTCTTCAAAGAGCGGAGTTGAACAATGTTTCGTCCATCGTATTCTACGTAATTTCTCCCTACTATAAGCTAATTTATAAAAGGCACGTCTTACCTTTACTGGAAAAACTCGTCTTGGAAAGTTGACAACACAAACCAGCTGACAGACACATAAAAACAACGATTTCTTTGTACCCAGTGTTTCAGGAAAGCCGAAAGGAATTGTGGTTAGGGATGGAAGTATGGAATGTGGGAACAGGAATCTTGGAACAACGAAAAGTCAAACCCCGCTTTTCGGACGCCCGCTTAATACAGACACCTCGTTATTACGGACAGTTTGGTTTGTCCCAGGGGAAAGAAAGCCCTTTCATTTTCTCTAAATTCAACCCGCTTAACGGGACACTTGGCCCGCTCAGTGTCACCGTATGAAATGGAATACGTATGGTGTGGTTCAATATTATCCTCGGAAATTTTATCTGTTGTTTCAAACTCATTATCATACATTACCATACCCAACAACTAAAGAAAATAAAATTTAAACCAAGTTTAAAATTCAATCCCAACACGTATATAACAAATAAGTCAGTCAGCTAACCTTAGACTTTTTGAAATATAACCCTGCTTTCCAAGGATGCGGGAGATAATATGAGAAAACTCAGCAACATAGTATTTTATTAAATTAGAGAAGGGTTCCTGACTGGCGAAGATCAAGAGGAAAGACTATTTCCATACTTGAGCTAGCCTCAATGAGTTCCAGATCACGCGCTCATATTTTCGGCGTGCCTTTCACTTACTCGCCTCCACTCAGAGCCTGGAACAGGCTATTCTCGTAGGCTAGCCTGCTCTCTAGTTTATTAATGCTACCATTCGTCATTGTAAAACTAGTATCAACTACATGGATTCTAGGGAGAGAAAACAACCATACAGTCGAACCTATATCTGCGACCACCTCTCGTAAACGACCTTTTCCCATAAGCGACCACTTATCCACACCGGTTCTATTCTTGTATGCGGCCACTTCCCGTAAGCGACCACTAATTCTTGGCATTTTGGGTGATCGTTTACGGGAGGTTCGGCTGTAGACAATTTTGTTGATCGTGATGTATAAAACGAACAGGAATGGTCCTAGGGATTTCCCCTGGGGATAACCTCATTCTATCGGAAGTGGCTGGGACAATCAAAGAATCATTCGCTGAACATTTTTGCTTCCTTTTGTGAAAATCCTAGTTTAAAAGACTTGAACCAATTACATGCGTCAGGCCACCTTACTCCAAAAAGCCAAAGTTCCATTAATTTGAAAGAATCTCATGCGTGACCGTTGCAAATGCCTTCTTCAGGTCGAGGGAAACAACATCACTGAGACGACTTTAATCAATGTTCAGCGCAGCCCAAGCATTAGCGCCAGTGGCTTCTCACTAAAAAGTAGTCACGGTTGAGTGCAGGGACCTAAAAGCCATTCGTACTGTGTAGTCAGTAGTTTGACAAAAGACTAGATTCGATAAGATTTACACTGAATTGATTAAAAACAATTTTCAAGTAGTTTTCGCTTCAATTGGTCGTACAAAAATCTACCGATAGTCAAGCGATCTAATGATACGTATCCGAATGGTTGCCAGTTTTATGTACGAGGTATAAAGCCCTCATTAGTTCTTAAGTACGTAGTTCCTTGAGGGTTTGGAAAGGATCGCAAACAGAGTTCAGATCGCTTTAAATAGACACAAGAACGCAAAATTCAACACAACTAAGCTTAGTTTGTTTATTTCCCCCTCAATGGTATAAGAAATGGCGTTTTTTCCTTTCTCAATGATACAAGGTAAGGCGTTTTTCTTCCCTTCAAATTTATACGTTTCTCTCATGAACCATACAAATGGTTACGTTACAATAATTACTCTAGATGTATTAGTAAGCGTTCACATAGTGGGTTTGCGATGTCTGTAAATGATCTGATCCCAGACTGAGTGAGTGATTCACAAATTACCAATAAGGACAGAACATTCCCTCAGTAACCAAGCTGGAGCTTGGACTAGTAACTTTAGATTTACTTTTACCCTAAGTTAAATATGAGGGTTTTTCTCGCGTGCAGCCGATTGAGTGCCGCGCTAAGAGTTCTTTTTGAATTAAATCTTCTCTGTGCCAGTGGGATTTGAGAGAAGTTTCTCAAAAGATACTGCTTGGTAGCTTTCTCAAACCGGTTGCTAAGATTGTTCAGCACACGGCAATACCACTGACAAAAATGGTAACTGCTTCAGCATTGCCACCTCTGTAATAAAACTGGTTAATAGCTAATTTATTTGGTTCACCAGAGATGACTTTATTGATTGTTTGCCAAGTCTTGCGAGAGTCATCTGCATAATTTAATCTCAATATGAGACCTGGTAACTAAAGCTTGATTTGCTCTAAAAGGAGTGCATTTTTCGAAAAATCAGAAGCGTTTTCGGGCCCAGAAAGTATTTTTCTTCATTATTCATATTTGAACAATCCTTGGGGATTTTTTGTCTAAAGTAGGCCTATATACTTCCCGACCCAATAGCCTGCGAGCAAACTCTCCATTTGGGAGATATCGTTAACAGTACAAGCGCGAGTGTCACTCGAGGGGAGACGCGTGGCTCGGTTCGCTCGCCCAAATGGAAAACTTGCTCACAAGCTAACTTCCCGATCTTGGAAGGTTTTCAAATTTTTCCATTTGAAATGTCTCAAAAACCACATTTCCGCTAATGAATTCAGGGAACTTAGAATAGTTTTTCAAATGTTTTTGGGGCGTTTTGAGAAACTCATGCCTGGTCTGGTTATAAAAGGTAATAACGATTCCTGTTCTATAATATTGACGTAAGATAAGTGTGAGTGAGGAAGTTCAGTCTACGCAACTTCTACTTTCAGCAGTTTGAAATGTCATTCCAATCTCGTTCCCAGGGTTCTCTCCTACCCGTCCCTACGGAGTGAGTGTGAGAGAGAAAACCTGGGAACGAGGCTGATGTCATCCTTCTCTTCACCCCCACCCCCACTAGGTGGGGCCAGGAAAGGCCTCCCGTGGTGGTTTTGGGGCGAGGAGACCGATGACATTTCAGACTACAGTCGACTCTCTCTCAAAGGACACCTCTACAAGACGGACAACTCGTTAAAACGGACACCTACAGTTGTTACCCTCGGCCTTTCTTTAATCCTTTTAGTTGACTGTCCGTAAGACGGACACATAGTGCCGGTCTCAGACGTGTTCATCTTAGAGAGAGTTGACTGTACGCTTTTAGTTATTTCGATATCTTTTTACTGGGGGAGGGGATGGTGGTCCGAAAACGTATCCATCAGTTCCTAGTGATTTTCAGAGGCTGGCTTAAATCAACAACGGAGAGTACTACGAACTACTCAACGACTTTTCTGGATGGGTGGACTGACAAGAATCTGAGCCAATTGCAACGACTAGCCCTCCACTCCCTCAAGTTGCACTTGGTGGAATGAACAGTCTTAAATTCTAAGCACCTGTAAGCACCAGGCGCGGATCTAGGATAAAAACTGACCAATCTCCTAAACGAGCGCCAAAGGCGAAAGATTCTAGGGGGGCACAGGGCATTCTTTCCCCGGAAATGTTTTCTTTCCCCGGAAATGTTTTCTGAGTCCTTTAGACAGGATATTGGCCAGATTTTAGCTTGGAAAGTATTTTATCATTACAAATATATTTGACCAATTTTCGGAAAACGGTGGAAACCGGTGTGGATCCACCCCTGAGCACCAAAGCTTTAGTTACGAAGGAATGCAATCAAGGACGTTGATGTTCATTAACACAATCTGATTTGCTTCTTTCAAAACGTTTCTTAACTTTGATTGGCAAGAAAAAAGAAACCCTACAGGATAAATTACCATTCCGATCTATTCTTTAGGAACATCAAAATTGTCTAATATCATTGTAAAACAGGCCTTTCTATCTGCTCGTGGTGTGCATTTGTGCTGATTAGAATTTTCACATGAAAGCATCAGTTCACCAAACTGAGAAATCGAAAAACAAACAGTGTGTCACTAAAACGGTAAACAAACCACTTTTACGGTCATGCAGATGCCTATTAAGTAATCAAGTGAACATGTACTTTATCATGCTCCAGTTCCAATATATGAATTTCATCACAACTTTTCTGGCTTGTTTTCAGTTTGGAAGTGAAATCAATCCCAAGAGGAAGTTTTAACAACTTAGCATCTTAACTCCGTCTGCAATTTGGCCTTCCCAGGTAATGGATTTTTAATGGACTTATGTTGTGCTATATTTTTACGGTTTTAAATCAAAGGTTTAATATTTTGGCATTTTGTAGTGCTTTTAAGGTTTCCTAGTTGAGTAATTGTATTAGTCTCTTCTGCTTTATGGTCATGAATGCACCGCCAGCGAGACAACGCCGGACAGAGGACCTTGGAAGCGCCATTACATAATTATGATCAAGAAGATAATGTAATGGAACCCACCCTAGGAAACAAGTTTGATAACTTTTAAAGTTTGTTTAAGTCCTTCACTCTTATTATAACGTAATATATGATCGAAAAAGTGACCAAGTTCCAACATTTGCCAACTGAAGTGTGAATGCAATAAAATCTACGGAGCAACATTTTCACTGACCTTCCTTATTATAGTTTTTGCTGTATTTGTCAAAAGCCTATAGTACCCAGCTGGAACTGTATTCTCACTGTCAGCGCGCCCGGATAGCTCAGTCGGTAGAGCATGAGACTCTTAATCTCAGGGTCGTGGGTTCGAGCCCCACTTTGGGCGACCTTTATTTTACTTTTAGCAATCGTGACTACTTTAATTATTGATATATCTCATATTACTGACAGCTTCCTCCTGCACGACCGTTTTGTGAATTCCTGGTTGGTATTGACCGGTCGTAATATAATAACTACAGGCTATTCACGTTGTTCCAGCAGTACGTACAGTCCTTGATACTGAAAATTGTTTGGTAATATTAGGCAAGGAGTGTGTTTCAATGCAAAGCTTAGCTTTACAAAGTGCTCATTTTGATGCGTTTTGCCCAAGTCAGGTTTCTTCTGCGGGATCAGTTCAGTTTTCTGCCTGGACAATGAGTCTTACACGAGTTCAGGACGTTTCAGTACATGACATCCATAAAAGGAAAAAGCCTCGAAAACACTATGTAAGTCAGTATTTCTGTGTTGTCCTTTGTCTTGTGGCAAGTCGCCACCCTTTTCTCGTCCCAGGGCACGTAAGGGAATCCAAGACAGTATATTGGATTCTGGATTGCACGTTGTGGGTTCCAGGTACTGTATTCTGTAGTCTTTAGCAGTGGAAATTGGATTCCGGATTCCAAAGGCTAGGATTCCGGAATCCACAAGAAAAATTTCCTCGGATTCCCTTGCATGGGGCAATTTTAAGGTGATTCCTTAGTAAAAGAACCTAACATAGATTGTAGATGAAACTTGCTACACTGATGTGTAGATGATGATAAAAAGTAATAAAAAGTGGGGCCACCGTGCTTGTTTTGACGTCACAATGCTGACAAATACGGCTATTTAGAACCTTTTGACAAAAACCGCGCGCAGCCCAAAACTAGACAAAAAGGAGACATTTTTTCGATGATGCATGCGATATCGCACAGAATTTGACTTTAATGTATCGTTTATTCACTTACGTACCAGAAAAATGTCTTTTAATGCCCTTGTTTTTACTTTACGCTCCAAAGTAGCATTAAATTGGACACGCACTATTCAACCCGTGATAGCTCAATCCGTACAATTTAGTAAAATTGCCAAAAAACTGATCATACATTTGAGCCAATTTTTTTCTCATCGAAAGGAAGCACTGTCCTTATTAAAATCATGAAACAAAAAATGGGAGTCACCCTACTCGTTTTTGCGGTAGAGCTGCAGAAAGTGAGCAACAAATGCATTTTCTCCGATTTCTGAGAGAGGACTGGGGCGAGCTTTAAAATAGAATGTACGTGAAAGGAGGAAGAAAGTATTAAAAAATCCGTTTTTACAGAATTGACATCGATATATCACATTTTGGACCCAATGTGATAAAGAAAGCGTTTAAATGAAAATCAAAGTGAGTAAGCACAAGTTAAACATCCACTATCGAGGTTCTCCGTGAGGAAGTCGAACTCAGCAACACGAGTACTGCTTACGTTATGCACATCCCCAACACATTGAGTCTCACCTCGGGAAGAAACAACCGCAAGCAAAACTTCCAATGGCGTCTCTCTTCAGTCAACTTCATTTTAATAATGTTACTTCACATGCTCTTATTTGCGGCGGCTATCTTTTTATGCGCAGTAAGAGATGCGCAGTGCAAAACCAGGGAATCACCTTAAACTTCATGACTCCCAAGGAGATTGATCGTTGGCAATCAGTTGGGACCTAACGTTCCAACAACGGCTACGCCATCAAAAGCATCCTGAAAAAAATTATAATCATTTGAAACTTTTTTGCGATTGTTCCAACCCGACTGATCATGTTTGAATAAAGAAGTTGTAAGACAGAATAAGCCAATTCAATTCAATTCAATTCTTTATTCACACTGTATAGGAAATTTACATAAGTGTACGTAGTAGGAAAATAAAGTAGCTGACAAATAATAATTAACTAAAAGACATTAAGTTCATTTGTGTACGGTGTGCAAAGTAGCAAGAGCTTTCTTGTTGGACACCGTCATGTTGAAATAATTGGCAGCAGTAAAGAGAGGAGGAAATGAACATTGTCTCGTCTAGAGGTGCAAATATGAAGATGTTACTATCAATTAAGGGTATCGTTCAGTGCTGTGGGTAACGAAACTAAATATTATTCATCATCTCAGTGGATCAATTGAGGTTTCTGGGTTACTGACCACCTACCCCTCCCCTAAGTCACAATTTTGCCGAAAGTGAGAAGTAATTGTTAATGCTGACTTAGGGGTGGGGTAGGGGGTTAGTTACAAAGAAACCTCAATTCATCTCAGCTAACCTACGACATTATGCAATGAATGATTAGGTATACGTCATCCATGTTCAGTGGCAAGATGGGCCAATCATTCCAGTTTACAGAAGTTACGACACCTTGCTTGAAATGCAGGTGACTATATTCTTCTATTTCTACTCGTTTCTGTACCTCTGTCTGGCCCACTGTTTTCATTTATTTTGTGACGGCGGGGAGGGTGGAGCCGATACAATATCCGGGTTACGTTACTTCAGTTATTAGCTGTCTTGCCAGTTATCATCTGTCTTGTAATTCTACATCGCATTCACTAATAACCTCGTTTGTATTTTTATTTGATGCAAATCAATATTTGAAACTGGGTAATAAAAGTGGTGATCTCAATGTGTGTTACTAAATTACTCTCACTGAGCCCCCGCCAACACGTATCCGTTTCTGTCCACAAAAGGAGTTTTTTTCATCGTTTCGGCCTACCGTCTACAAGTATCAGGTGACCGAAAACGCATCTTTTCAAAACGAATCTTTTCAAAACGCTCTCCAGCGTGGAGACGCACGAGGACAGAAGAAAACGCAGGTTTTCGATTTAAGTGATGTCAGAAGCCGATCAATCGGTTCCTGGATGATGTCATACATCATATACTACGCATGTTCTGTGAGGAATGCTATCGAAATTCCACCGTTTAACTGTTTTCCTGTGTATGGACGAAAGCGATCAACATGCTTCTTGTGGACGCGTGTTTTTTTTTTTTCTTCAAAACTGGAGGAATATTTGGATACGTTTGGACGGGACCTGAAAGTCTTTCCAAGCCCATGTTGCTCTTTAAAAATGCGCAGATAAAATAGCCTCGTCCTCAGGAGAATTTTGGCACGAACTGCACGAGCTGCACGTGCAACTATTCAACAAGTTGCATAATAAACACATCTGCATATATTACCACTGTCAGTTGACTTCCTGGTTCAGTTTGAGTTCAGAAGCCTGCCAGGTTATGTTTGTCTCAACTCACAATAAGCATAAAAGTTCGTTATTGAGCAAGCTGTATACAAGCGAAAACTGCCTTCCCGAACTCAGAACTTTCCCCAAACTAAAGATTGAGAATTTAAGATTCGGAAAGGCCAATAGATAAAGTATTCATAGATTTTCAAATCTCATGAATTCCGCCCGGCTAGCTCAGTCGGTAGAGCATGAGACTCTTAATCTCAGGGTCGTGGGTTCGAGCCCCACGTTGGGCGTTTAATATTTTTTGGGAGGCGTGTGGAGGCACTCTCTAAAAAAGGGAGTATTTGACACCCGTGATATTTAACTGTCTCTTTCAATTTTATCAGGAACAGTTATTGCAAAACGGGAAGGAAGAAGACATTTCTACCATAACTCTTAAAGGTAACCTGCCATCAATTGTTACGTGTCGTTTTAGCCACGTTTACCGTAGACGAGATTTTTCCGGATTCAAAAATAATTCCAGATCTATTGCATTTAGGATTGCCGGATTTACGGGCGTTTACGCGTGATACAAAGGATTCACCTGATATTTCGAAAATCTAAATTCTGCTCCGGATAAGCCTCGAGGATCTTGTCCCTAGCCCATCTTTATCGTTCCGATTATCAGCTCAAGTATCCAATCAGAACACAGAATTGCTCGTGGAGCCAGCCATATGATGAAAACAATTTACTGCTCTGGTGGTTTATCATAGCTGGAGATTTTTTCCAGTGTAAATTGAATAGCTAATATTAAAAAAAAGATGTGGAGAAAAATGCCGAAGTGGAAGACTGTTGTCGGAGGCAAAGAATATGCCTTCGCATTCCTCACTTGAGAAAAAAGTATCAGTCCCTCTCTAAGCTATTTCTTAAAACCAATCTTTTGTTGTTAAAGCTAGGGCGTGACACCTATATGTACTAAATTGTTTTTGTCTTTACGTTATATGTGCGTGGAGGGAACGTGATTATTGGTTGGTTTTAGTCATTGTTCTAAGGGTATATTTATTTAGAAATCACTAAAGACGTATTTGCGCTTTTTTTATTCGTAGGAAAGAGGTTATCCGATTGGTTTACTATAAAAAAAAGAGCAAAAGCAATCAGGAGATTGCCGGTAGTGGAGGAGTTCCTTAAAGTGAGTGACGTTAAGAATAAAAACAATTTAAGTCGTCAATATCTTGAAAGGTAGAGGCTTTTTTCGCTTATCCCAGGTACTAGAGGTTTTTTCTCTGCTGTTGCGGGATACTCAGGTGTCCGAAGGCCGAGGCCGCGAGAAAAAAAACCTATAAATACTTGACAGAAACCGGAAACCGCGCTAGAAGAGTCTCTGGTACCCAGGGTATTTTTCTCTAAAAAGCATGTGGAAATCAAACAGTCAAACAAAAAGACAAAGAAGGCCACCTGGAAGGCGAAGGGACACAGTTTTTTTTTATTGTTGAGATTTTGAAAACGAACCTCTAAGTAACTTCGGTCTCCGGGCTTATCCTTTTTCCTTCCCATTTTATACTGGAAAAGCCTTGGTGACGAGGCTATTAGTTTTTGTCTATTCTTTGTACTTATGGTTACTGAGATATCAGTAACTAAAGCGGTTTTGTATTCTCGAGCTATACAGACTTAACCTCATTCGGCTCTTTTATTTTTTCTAATCTTGTCCTAGGGCGTGGTTCATCTTCCGTTGCACATCTCTGGGTCGGATGCAGTGATAACCTTCTTTCTTCCTCTGCCTGAAGATCTCATTGAGATAGACCATGAAGAGAAAGAGTATGTGACATATTAACACATCTGAGTTGTGCCTTGGTTCAAGTTAATGGTTGTATTGAAGATCAAACTCGTCCCCAGGGCTTTCCGGCCCTATCTGTTTTAAAACGGAAAAGCCCGGGGGACGAGGTAAAGAAAATAAGTGCAGTCGGTCTCCCTGAGAGGACACCTGCCGAAAACAGACACCCAGAGTACATTTACGTCCTTTCCGTCCTTCATTAATTTTAATTCTCTCCCTCTCTGTGTGGTAGACATCTCGTTAACACGGACAGTCGGTGTAGGAGTCATGGGTATCTAAACACCATTGCCTATGTCTTGACCACAGATCAGAAAAAAAACTTTTTTGGTCGAATTTTCGTGTCTTAGCAGTATGTATATACAAGATATGATTCGCATACGAGGATCATAAACTGCCTCCTCGTTCAAATTATATTTACATATTTTTGACTGTCTTTCTTATTTTTGTTTATGATCGAGAAGTAACATAAAAATCTTTTGTTGTTTATAACCAAGAATTCCCAAATTCGTTTTCAGGATGCATCAGAGTATCGATGACCTAAAACGTGGATCACAGAAGCCCAAACGTAAGATTTTGTCTCCTCTTTCCTGACCTATAAGTGTGACATTACTAGTGTGATATTACTAATAATTGTTTATTATGGATCCGCGTTCGTCTTATTCTACGAGCATGACATCTGCACGAAAACGAGACTAAAGGAAACGAACACGAGTCCAAACAAGTCCAGTTTCCAGTGGCTGAGATGCCCTTGAAAAAAATTAATAGGGGCGGCTAATCGGCAGTCGCCGTGGTAACTCGAAAATTTCTACCTTTGTGCCACAGGAACACCAGATTAGGATGCGTTCTGACGAACGCGAAAACTACCCCGAGTATAAGGGAGTCCCGGTGAATTCTCAGTTTTGACACTAGATCCTCGGTGATTGGCTGAGACATCTCGTCACCCTTTTTCAGCCAATCAGATTCAGAAGAGGTAACTGAAGACCACATACTCACCTGGCCGTGCGCTTTTTTCTGCACCTTTAGCTTAGATACTCTGCGTTTCTTAATGTTATGGGGCTAAACTGAAACTAATACATTGCAGGGTCGTCAAATCATCAACTAATTAACGATGAAATACTTCTCATACAGGAGAGTTCCGATAGTCCTCGGTCTCTTTAGATACAGTTAAGGAATCATAAGACTGACATCTTTCGAGGTATATTTTAGTATATTTTAGGGGGAGCAGGGTTGGTGTAGTGGTGAGAGCGCTCGCCTTCCACCAATGTGTCCCGGGTTCGATTCCCGGACCCGGCGTCATATGTGGGCTGAGTTTGTTGGTTCTCTACTCTGCTCCGAGAGGTTTTTCTCCGGGAACTCCGGTTTTCCCCTCTCCTCAAAAACCAACATTTGATTTGATTTGATTTATTTGATTTACAGTCTCCCCAATTAGTACAGCACTCGTGCTCGGCTAGAATGATTTGAGACTCAAATAAAGTTATTATTATTATTATTATTATTATTTGTTAGTATCGAGTTCAGGAAGAATACCTTTAAGCAAGTTTATCTTACACTGACAATGATGGTGATGTTATTGTTGTTTTGCTGTGCAGATAGAGACATACATCATATTTCGGAGCCAATGTTGGTTGAACAGTATGTGGTTATCTGTGATTACGTCAAACAAGATGAAAGTGATATTAGTCTAAAATCAGGGAACGTGGTGGACGTCATCGAAAAATACGAACACGGTGAGCAATGAAGAGGTATACGCTGAATCTTTTTTACGAGTAAAGGAATTAATTTTTTACCACGGTAATCAGTTTGTAGGTGTTATTGACCAGACATGAGTTTAAAATAGTACACGGGAGAATCGGCCAATTTTTTTTCGTTTCTTTAGCTCGCAATGACGGGATGATTCCTGGCTTAAGTTAATTGAGTAATTAATTAATTAATTAATTAATTGATTAACTAAGTATTGTTTGTACCAAGGACTATGAGTAAGTACACTGTAAGTCTTGACCGAGAGGAAGTCGATCGAGGCCAGCGCATCAGTATCTAGCCAGTATCTTGTCCGAACAAGCTATATCAATGAAGAATGAAGAAAATCTGTTCATACGGTAAGAGCGGGCAATCCTTACAAACTGGAAACGAAAATTATAAAGCTGGTTCTCAAGTATAAACCTTTCTCCTATAAGCTTTATCACAGCCATATTTTGTAGCAGGCTATATATATATGTTACCTTTTTTTCTCAAGGTTGGTGGTTTGTGGATCTTGATGGCGAGGTAGGCTGGGCACCAGCGTCGTATCTGGAGCCCAGGGACGGCAGCGAGGATGATCAAGTCCTGGAAGTGTTTAAGGAAGGAGAAGGTAACTAAAATACAGAATTCTTTTTTTTTCTTAAAAACATTTTATTACACCAAACAGCTAAATTCAGCCACATAGTTTGAATGAAAACTGTTTGTTGACAGAAATTAGTGATGGCAGCGTCAACGTATGAGTATACAGGTATATACAGCTGTACATATTCTGCACAGCCAAGCTTACATGATATGAAAGGGTAATAAGAGGGTTGGCAGGGTAAGGTAACTTTATATAAACTAGAGGTAATCATTGAATGCGGATCCGCGTTCGTCACTTACGGAAACAAAATCGAGTCGAAGGGAGTCCAGTTTCCCGGCCGAGATGCAGCTGATAAAATTAATAGAGGCGGCTAATCGGCAGTCGCCCGCGGATAGCTCGAAAATTTCTACCTTTGTGCCACAGGAACACCAGATTAGGATGCGTTCTGACGAACGCGGCAACATGAGAGGTTATAATAAATGATGATTAAGTGAAATGTGCCCGGCAACTTAGGTTTTTTAGTAAATCAAGTCGAGAAACTTCGTTGTAGACTCAGTTACAACTGTAAGTAGGAAACGATAGAAAACTGTGAATAGCTGGTAGAAGGTGAGGTAGTCGATCCAAGCTCCTTGAAATCGTAGAAATCTTGTTTCCCAGTTTTTAGGAAAAATCCCTGGAAAAGCGGTTCTTGGTGACCCTGGAAGTTTTTCAATGAAATCTCGTTTTCATTCGACAAACAATCGACTAGAAATGGACTAGAAGCCAATTGCCACAGTGAAAGAATTCAGAGACGCAAATGTTGCTTCTTATTTTTTATTTATGGGCGCTCTTGCTTGTCTTTGAGCCTTTTCTAAAATGCTCTTTGATATCTCACAGAGGAAACCTATATCACCATGGCAGGATACGAGCCTCAGTTAGAAGATGAGGTTAATTTTGATATGGGGAAGATTGTTAAAGTTATTCAGAAAAATCTTGACGGATGGTGGCTTATCAAGTAAGTGCTTTATTCGCTCCTGGGCTCATTTGAGTCGTTATTCAGTTGTTAGGATGGACCGGAAATGCAGAGGAAATTGAGGCACGCAGATATAAAGGCCCACAGACATACCACTTTTTGATAGCACATATTTGCTTTTTGATTCCTCACTAAGGAAAATGCAAGACGTTTCTTTGGTTTAAATTTGGAGATCACCCCGAGGCAAGCGTGCTTCAGTATTCTCTTGCGATACAGTGAGTATATAGAGAATAGTTCAAAGAGAAACTTAAAATGTGTTTTCCACCAGGATGGAGCTGAGGCCTTAACGAAAGCTTGGGTAGGATGTGGTTACCGGTAATTAGCCCATTAAATCCTTATACAGCAAATACCTTCATTTTTCTACCCTCCTAAAAAAATCACCCCGGCTTATATGAGGAAGTTGTCTTAGCTATTCACAATTTAAACATAGTTGGTTAAAGTGGAACGGTTGGGAAACCCATTGTTATAGGTTTTTGTTAGCTTTTTTGGACCTGACCGTGCACAACGTTCAATAGCAATTCTATCATTTTGAAGTTATTGACCAGTAGAAACATTGCATTAATTTATTCAGTCATAATTTGTGAACAGAAAACAAAGGATTGTGCACGGTCAGAGAGATTACAACCAGGGGCGTAGCTAGAGGGGGGGTCCTGGGGTGCCCGTGAACCGCCCTTGGTAGGCCTTCTTTTGAGCAAACAACCTACAATATGCAGGTAGCGAAAACGCCATGACAATATCTTGGCCGTAAAAGCCATTGTTGAAAAGCCCACTTTTTTAAAATTTGTTTTTTTGTGAAGTATTTTCGTCAACGGCTCTTGTCTTTAGTTAATATGGGCGTGGAGGTCGACATGACAATCTGGTGAGTAGCCTCTATGACCTCCCCTTTGAAAAATCCTGGCTACGCCCCTGACAACATAACCTACAGCACCATTGTTTTCAACTTTGATGTTTGACGGGTTTCCTAACCAGTCTCCTCTACTAACTATGATCTAAAGAAGTAGTGAAAGTGACACCAGTCTTTCTCTGTAGGTTCGACGATCAGGAGGGTTGGGCACCATCAATGTTCATGAGAGAAATCGCCACTTCGCGTTACAACGAGCGAGAAAAGGGGAAGCATAAGGCCAGGGCCCTGCTTAGAGATCATACCCGGAAATACATCACATCTGGTAAGAAAAATGAAGGTCACATAATGGATATAAAGTAATTGGGTCGTCTAAGAGGAATATTCTCCTCTAAAAGTCAATTGCAAGTGGTTTTCTTGATATTTTTTTTCAGAAATTAAACTCCCATATGAAAAATTCTATCCTCCTTCTCCCTTTCAGGCAGAAGAAAAACTTGGAAACCACCCCAAAGAAAAAGGAGTGTTGTAAGTATACACATACTCCACTCAGTGATATTGGTATTTTAAGTAATCTTATTGGCTCACAATATCAGATTACTACTTGAATTATTTAAATTGTACAGAAGGGCATGGAGGTATAACATGCTATTGATACTTTTTGAGAGAAAGGTATCCCATTCCGTCTCAGTATAAAATAAAATAAGTGAATAAGGGTAGGTTTCCTTTTAAACGGAGAAAGCAATCAATCTCTCTCAGTTTAGATAATACCTTGCCTCTCTTACGATTTTTTAATGGTCAAGGCACATAAAAAGCCTAAGACGTAACGGCTCCTTTTCGTTTGGTTAACTCTGTAGGTCCTAATGTTAAACTTTAAAAATATGTTTACATTGTCCTCTATACATTTCACACTGTGCTATTGTAATGTACTGGGTTTCACGTATTTAGAAGGCGAATTCGAACAGTAAAACGTAACAAGCATGTCCGGCTAAGTACAAGGTAAAACAATGAACGAACTACGCACGCGCAAAGTACGGGATATAATCGCTACTGAGAATAATTTGTTAGATCTAAGACCAGGAGACAGCATTT
Organism: Porites cylindrica; assembly: GCA_964035525.1. Taxonomy (NCBI): domain Eukaryota; kingdom Metazoa; phylum Cnidaria; class Anthozoa; order Scleractinia; family Poritidae; genus Porites; species Porites cylindrica. The sequence goes on from OZ037785.1 coordinate 7,522,379, forward strand.
TGGGTGTCAAAAACATGAGTCATTTCATAGGTAGATCATATTGTAGGTACATTGAGCATGATCTTCCGGGTGATCCTAGTCCTGAATAGGACTGTTGTTGACAGTGACTGACGTTTCGAGAGCCTATGCAGTAGTCATCTTCAGAGTTAAAGTGAGTTGTACCACGTCAGTTGATGATATTGAACTCTGGTTATTGACCTGATTGGTCAATAAAGGTTCGCGATGTTGGGTGATCATTGTTGATATTATTGACATTATAAAATCACTTGATGAGTTGTTAGAGGGTTAAGCATGAGAGAGTTACGTTTGTCTTCTTTTTCACATACTTTTCACATTTCTCTCCTCAGAAGAGAACTAACCCAGGGCATGGAACCAACCAAACGGGATCTACTGGCTCCGCTGCTACACCAACTTACGTAAATTTAAAGTTCCACGAGGCCACTAAAAGTGAAGTACCGGGTAAAGGACGAACCAGAGGGAAACTAGACCCCAATGAAGTACGGGCTAGCGCCAGACTTCAGCCAATAGATGACATGAAAAATAATACGGAAGATACCTATGAAAACAGTATTGAATTATCAAAACCAAGGCCCTTGTCGTTAGTAACAGAAGAGGCTCCCGAAACTGTGTCCCGAGGGACAAGTCCTATTCCGAGCCCATTGTTGGTGCATCAGGACTCAAACACTAGCAGTACTTCTGCTAGTGACGATGTCTTTCACCCGATACCCTCGAGTGAATTTCCGTTCACAGGGACTAGTGATAACGCCCCATTCATGGAGGATAACAAAGAACCTGAGCCAGAGTCTAATCCCGCACACGAAATCAATGATTCAGAGAATGAAGCTGTTAAAGACAACCAAGACACAAGTGATGAAGACGAAGGCGACGAGTACACAGAAAACATGCCGGAACTGGTCAATAACAGAAGGTTTTACGCTATGGGGTCATACAAAAAACAGGACGAAGAGGAAGTGAATTTGCGAGAGAACGCTGAGGTGGAAGTACTAGAGGAAGATTCAGGAGGCTGGTGGCTAGTGAGGACATCGAGTCATTCTGTAGGCTGGGCACCTTCAAATTTCTTGGAAAAGGTTCAGAGTTTGAGCAGAGTTGAGGATAATTCTGATGAGGATGAATTGCCGGTTGAAAATGACTATCATGATAATTTACCAACCCGCCCACCAAAATCGCCCAGAGTTCAAAAGATGGCGCGTGACATGTGCATCGAGAAGAACTTTTGGAATTATATTCGCAAAGGTAAAGACATGGAAACTTGTCCAATTGACCCACAGGAGATAATGTCTGAAAGCTCTAGTGAGGTAGATACCGGGAATTATCAACCTGCCGTGGAGGCGAAAGGCAATGAAAGCGAGGTAATGGTCTTTACATTTGACGATTATGAATGCGATCCCGATTCTGGGGTTTGCTTCAGAAAAGGTCGAAAAAAGGATGCAATGAAATATTTTTCCTCGAATAAAATCGTGGCCCATGATAACAACATGAATATTTTGGAAGAAAACAACAATGTAATGGAAAGATCGGAAAGTGTACCAAGTTTGGCGGAACCCGAAGATTTTGACGATCACGACTACGAGTTTATAGAATTATAGCGTAACATAAACAATGACAAGCTTAAAATGTTTTACTCAAACCATGTATTCATATTTACCGTAGATCTAATGACAATGGTCTTTTTCATTGGTCCCAGGGGCTAAAGATTCTCAGAGAAGTGTTAATTCGACCAGTCAAAGGCTATAAAAAATTAGTCGCACTATCCCTTCATAGGAGGGAGGGAGAGAGGAGGGGTTTAACTAGGGGATGCCACCCATGACTCCTATGTTCGACAGTTTTTACAATTGTTCTTTAAAGCGATTTTGAGCCAGAACCAGAACATTTAAAACGGAAATGAAATAACAGCTGCTTTGTTAATTTAACATAAACGGACTTTTTTTTTACCTTAATGAAAACCTGGCATTGCCATTTACATTTTTAAACAATTATCAAACCAACATATTTTAGTCTTATACCTCATGGTTTTACTTTATGTTCAGAGTTGACAATTATAAATTCTAGTTACAAACCTGTAATACCTGAATGTTGTTGGTTTTTTTAAGATGCTTTAGCATCGACAAGGGTTAGCTATAGTCCCCTACATGGGGAAGGGAACTCCCATACAAAAGAAAAGAGAATACTTGTCGGAAAATTAGAATGAAATCCCAGAAAGAGACAAGTCTAGGCGTGGCTCAGGATTACTAGCCTGAGAAAACAGACTACATTTCGCGACGCTACCACTGGTTTCTCCGCGAAATGACGTCTGAGGAATTAGAACGAGCGCAGAAATTCCATACTGATGACGCGTCACTACTTAGATCTGCATGGGTAATGTTTCTGATTGGTCGTGCCGCTCGTGAAATTTGTTTCAACCAATCAGAAGCACTACACAGATCTTGGTAGTAAGGCGTCATCAGTATGGAATTTCTGCGCTCGTTTCTCAGACATCATTTCGCGGAGAAACCAGTGGTGGCGTCACGAAATGTCAAGTAAAATTTGCGTTTGAATTGATATGTTTCCCATCGACTTACTTAAATAATATTACTCATACAAAACATTTTGTCATTCTGATTTTATTATAAGATCATTCATGCGATAAGATTCACATCTGAAAGACATTTTTGTCAGGGGATAGGGCTCCCTTTTTGTTCCACTGAACAAGTTTGTCCCCCAGCTAACACTAAAATCATTCCAGATTTTTGTGGACTGATAACTATACGTCCCAGCCGGGATTCTTTCCATGAAACCGGCCCTATTTTTTTTGTTTCAGTTTTGAAGCACTCACAGTTGCCTCATATGAGACCTTACAACTCATTCTCTTATTAGGAGGCCGCTTTAATGGAAAAGGACGAAGCAAAGCTGGCTTTTTTCGATTTGAAATATGAAAATCAGAACACGGACGTCGGTTACGAACGATATCAACGTTTTTCTGGCCTTAAACCCCAGACTGCTTAACTTACATTCGTTCTGGTTGCATTACGGAGAATTTCTTCGCTATCTTTTGTCTGTAGAGTGATTTAACTTGAACCGTGAAACAGTCTGATACTAACATACAGTGCAAAATGGCAAGAGGCAAACAAAACTAGCCAATAGAATTAGTGCATAATAATGCGTAGTATTCTACTACCTGTTTCAAGGGTTAAGTAAAATCACTCTAATGACCTTACTTTATTCACTACTCTTATAACCGTGACCTTTTTGTTCACCAGACCACTGATTAGTTAGAGAAGGTGGATTTCGGTCAGTGTAAGACAGTTAGAAGGATCAATCCACCCAAAAACATGCGTTTATTGCTTTAACCCGAGTTATTTTTGGTTTCTTTTAAAGCCACGCTGTCCATTGCAACCGAGTATTCTTGATCCACTTGCTTTCTGTTAATGTACTCAGCGAGGATGTAACCAATCATGCTGATGGTCAACACCAGAAGCAGAATTATAAGCTTAACCCTGATGCACAGAAAGTTGGCATAAGCAAAAGCCAACACAAAGCCAAGAGATTCCCACAGACGATAGTTTGAAAAGGCAGGTTCTTGGTTGTCGTAGAAAAACACTCCGTACATAGCTGCGAAAAGAGAACAAAAGAACAGAGAGAAAAAAAAAGGAATTATGCCACTGGCCACCGCAGTTTATTCGCGCTTTCAGCTCGTTTGATTATATAGCCAGTCAACTCTGTTTTAACGCTTTCACTCTTCACAGTGAATAATGCAGTCTTGTGGTTCTAACTTTTGAGTCTGTGGACAAAATCTCAAGGTGAGACCATTCAAATGAGAGCTCTTTGACAGCACTTTTACGTAGTACAATTTGTTTCATTCAGTATTTAACAAAATGAAATATTGTTGATTTGACTTTGGACTCTTTGGGAGTGAAGAGGTTAACAGACAACTCTGTAAGACGTACATCTCCGCCACAAAAGAGTTGGTTACTGCGACTCAAACAGACGAATTAAAAGCCATGTTCACTCTATACCGGGTAGCTTTCGCACCCGGACGAAAACGATACCCGATAGGCCGGGTTTCTGTTCACAGATAAGAGAGGTGATTTCGGCGAAATTTTTGTAACGGAGCGAAGCTTCGCCGTGCCCATCTCTAAAGTGGAGAGTCACATATCGGATAGGTGTTCATACTATACCAGGTAGCTTTTAGCGTTGGCAAGAAAAGCTATCCGGTATAGTGTGAACGCAGCACATTCTTTCGTGCAAATTTAATCCAATCAGAAGCCAACTGGACGCTGTTCACGACTTCTGATTGGTTAATGTCTGCATGAAAGTATATGAATTCATTAAATGAGGTCACACTTTTGAGATCCTTGCTGTAATATTAGTCAAACACATCTCGCCCGGCTAGCTCAGTCGGTAGAGCATGAGACTCTTAATCTCAGGGTCGTGGGTTCGAGCCCCATGTTGGGCGCTTTGTTTTTATGTTTTTTTTACAACACAAATCAGAAACAGGAAGTTATAAAGGCGGGATGTAAATTTATCATGTCTCAAACCGGAAAGTAAATCTGTGTAACTTAGAGCCTTATATTCCATCAAGCTCGATTTTTTTCCGGTCCATTTTAACCGTCTCCTTTTTGACTAGATCTGTCATTGTGAAGCTGCGCATGAGAGTGGGTAAGAGTTGTGTGGAATTGCATTATGAGACTGTTTTCTGGAAGCCAGCTCTTCTTTCATTGGCTGTTTGTTTTCATTCGTCAGTTCTCCAAAACAGTCCCACAATGCAATTCAGCACAACTCTTACCCAGTCCTTGGCGCAATCTTAAAATGGATCACCGCAATTAATAGAGAGATTAAGAGTCACGTTTACGGCAAACGGCAAACGTCAGATTCAAATTGAGAATTTCTCAGACTAGAAAATAAGCAGATAAAAACTGTGCAGAACAATTCTTATGGATAAAACTGGCGTGAAACTACTTATTTGTTGTGGAGAAGTAATAAACAGTAAACAACAATTAAGGGGAAAACTTGGTCATGTGGTACAAATCCACGTTTGCCGTTTGGCGTAAACGTGAATCTTAATCTCTCTAATGCAGTTATTAATTTACCAACGGAATCACCAAAATGTTTAGTATACAGCTCATTGTGGAATTTGATTTGAATTCAAACGCATCGCGCCCGGCTAGCTCAGTCGGTAGAGCATGAGACTCTTAATCTCAGGGTCGTGGGTTCGAGCCCCACGTTGGGCGTTGCGGCAACAGTTTATTTTTAGCGTAAATAGTTTGAACTCAGGAGTCATTTCATAAGTAGGTGGAATTGTCCGGTGAGTGTAGCTCTGAATAGCTCTATCATATTTTTAGTTAGTTTTTAACCTAAGAAAACTGAACAATTAAATTTTTAACCAGAAATAAAAACTTAAAATTATATCGATTGTCGCTAATAGACTAGTTCCCATTTTGTTCAAAGCATGTTTTTAGCCTGGCAAAATAAAGATTATTATATTCGTGTATTATTTCTACAGTAAAATATACATGTCCCCACGAAGTATGCAACTAAAGTAGTGTGTCTATGCCAACTACTAAGTATTTATGTCGTGAAAATAAAATTTACTGTAGCAAAGTAGACAGATGATTTGATAAAAGCACAGTACAAGGGCTTGGTCTTCAGACAGAACTTAACCGAACAAAAGTAGTTAATCTTAATATAAATCTGAGGTGTACACGGTAGCTATAACAACCTGGTAGCTTGGCAACATCGCGAGGTCTTACTGCAGACGGATAAACACGGGAACTAACTTAACAGTGATACCAGCTCTTACCATTGTTCTGGACTGTACATGGCATCTATAGGTATTTTGATATATCAGAGATCTAAGTGGTTCGCGACGGTTGAGAAGGGAACTGGGCCGAGTTAACTTTCGCAAAGACTTGTGGGACTGTAACTTGGGACGCCGGCGACTCCCCGGTAAAGATCCCAGAAACAATTGCGAGATACTTTTTGGCACCAGTTTCCTTATCGCTTCTAAAGGGGCCATTAGTAACATTGTATTCAAAGCACAGAACTTAGTCTTACCATTTATCTGTGTCTGCCAGACAGCATCACAGTATCCCAGTAGGGCAGCGACTATATAAAACACCCATATCAGATTGTAGTCTGGCCGCCAAATCAGCATGATGATAATGACAGCGTAATGAATCACCGCTCCGCTGATGAACACAGGAATTCTCCCCGTGTACTTGGTCAGGCGGCCAAGCGTCAGCGAGAAAAACGCGTCTGTTGCACCGAAGCAAATCATAACGAAGCCAACACGATGGATACCCAGTGAGCACGTCACGAACGCCTGAATAAAAAAATAAATAAAACAAAACCTTTTAGCTGTTTTTTTTTTTGTTTTTAGCACTATAACTATAGGTGTATTCTCATTAGTTGGCGCTTACAGCTGTAGCAGGGCTTTAAAATACAGATGACATTGCGCGTTCATTTCCGAGTTCGAAAAAGGCCCACTTTCAAAACGCAGCTAATTGTAAAACCTTTCTTGTGATAATGAGTTTCATTTGCATGATGATGTAAAATAATTTTCGTGTCAATGGCTTTGCACTAAGCCTCGCTTTAAAACAGAAGCTTGGTGGTAACTCGAAAATGGCTAATTGTAACCACACCTTAACCACTTAAACAAATGTAACACTAATTGATGAATCCTTTACTAACTGAAAGTAGTATCTCTTTACACAGTACAAACTGCACATCATTATCCTTGGCCAGTGGTTGCATTTTTAACTCCAGGACAGTTTATTTACAATCTTTTGTTATAGCTTTTTCTTGAGTATTTATTGTCATTGTAATTAATAATACTAATATATAATTCAGAGGAGACAGTCGGTAAGCGATATTTTTGTCAGTAAATTAAATATCTAACTGTCGAAACCCGTTCATCAGTAGGATGCCTAAAATTCCACGGTTGATTTTGAAGACATTAAATCCTTCAATAAATAATTGCTTCGAGCTCACGATTTACCAAATTTCCCGGACAAGCTCAAAGAAAGAACACTATATTTTAGATATCATAAAAATATAGATATAATCAAATTCAAGTGACATACCGAAGTAAAATCCCCAAAGGTAAAGGCCTGTTCAAGCCCACTGAACATGGTCAGCGGTAACACCAGCAACATGCGCTTGTCTTTCAAGTGCTTGATAGTGGCGATCAGCAGACTTATACTGGACTCTTGTTCCTTCCTTCGGTCCAGGTCCCCAGTGAGGCGGTCAAGTAAAGCGATAACAAATAACACGGCGAATACCCCGATCCCCACGTAAATGCTCAAAAGCTTGATAACCAAGCTACGGTTGTACTCTCCTGTGGTGTTACTCAGGGCAGGAGGATGCTTACAGAAATTTGCCCCGCAAACATCACCAGCGTTATCCCGGAACGTGTCCTCCATGCCCTGTTGGAGGACAAGCGATGAGATTAGGTTGCCCCAGATCTGACCACTCTGGAAGATCAGGAAAAAGATGCCAAAGTAACGCGTTACCACGGCGTCTTGGGTTTCACGGCTCAGCTGCGAGTATCGAATACCTGTTGTGGTAAGATAGGCGCATTTTGAAGACCAAAGGGGTGCCGCACACATACCTGAAAAAGAAAAAAAAAAGAGGAGAATACACAGTCAAACTGTCTTCAGCAGTCACGCTCTTATATACGGTTACATACTAAGGTCTCGAACTGATAGTTTCCCTTTATAGCCGTAATACTGTCAGCAGCAACAACAACAATAACAACGATTTCATTATTTTTCCCAGAAAAAAGAGGAAAGGGTGGGAAACGGGAGAATTAGGGGGAATTTACCCAATAATGCTTAATATTTCACTAGCGCCATAGTCCTAAAAACGGAGGAATCCAAGAAAAAAAGGGGGGGTGGGACCAGGAATGCTAGGTACGGGAGGCGGGAGGTTTGAACCAGGGCGGATAAATGTTGGGCGGTGAAACGAGCGCTCCGCTCTTCATTTAATGTGTGATGCGGAGTAGGACTGGCGCGAGCGCTCTTTCCGCGCTTCCGGTGCGCTTGAAGGCCGGCGAAATTTTCCTTTTTGCAAACCGGAAATCCTATTTTCTTTCTGTAATTTCAGGCTACAATGTTAAATAGATAAATTCGTTTCATAACAATATCAATAAGCAGTTTCATATGTTTGTGTCTGTATGCCTATAAGTCAAACTTGCTGGTCGTATAATGCCAAAATTTGAGTTTAATTTGAAAGTGTTGAATACCTCCTCCATCCACTAAATATCACCTAATCGTCTTTCGCCGTTTCGTTTGCACAAGCTTAACACTTCTTAACCTCAGTTTTTACATATGTTAAAGGGGGATAAATTTTATATAAGATAACAAAAAATTAGATTGATATATTTTGATATAGTGGCGTTGTACTGCTTCAAACTTTGCTTCTCGGGTGCAACGCGCCATGGCGATTCGCGCATTGCGTCGCAAATCCGGCAACCGCATGTAAACAAAGTTTATTGAGGTTAGTTGTAAGGTTTTTTCTCCGTTTTTCTCTCTAAAACAAAACAAGGTAAACGGTAAAAACTGAGGGGAAACTAATTTTGAAGTTTCGAAGAAACAGAAAGACGTATGAGACCTTTTTTTCAAAATTAAAAACAAGGATGATGGTGATTGAAATTAGCATAATTTCACCTTGCACGAGCTGCACGCATTTATAAAATACGCGTCATCTAGTTATGAAACACGATCTGTTGTCTTTTAGGTTTGCCATGGATGACATGGATGAGATTTTCCTTCGTGTTTTAGACAGTACTTAGTTGTTTTTGTTTTGGAATAAGATCGACATTGGCGAATAGTAGAACGAAAATATAATTCAGTTGTAGAGTCATGAGAGAAACCCTTTGAAAAGATGTTTGTCTACTCCAATTAAACCTCCCGCAAAAAACAGCAACATTTGACTCTCAGAGACAACGTGCCAGCACAAAGAAACGAGGAAGAAGTGCAAGAAAACAAATCAAGCCGCCATAATTCAGTGACAGCGGCAGTGTCTAATGGACAAACCACATCGCAAGCCCTGACGGAAGTCGAAAACAAGCGACATTTCTAAGCATAGTCCCAGTCCATTGCATCACACCTTTTTGCTCGGACGCGCTCGTTTCACCGCCCAACCTTTATCCGCCCTGGTTTGAACCCCCTATCACCCCGCTCCCCTCTCCCAACCCGAGACGGTAAGTGACCCTTGTACTAGCCTTTGGCGTCTATCAATTTTATAACGATTGTGAGAGGGTGTTTATTGGATAAGAGTATAAGAGGAACTTGTTAAAAAGAGACAATTATTTAACTTACAGAACACACCTAAAAAGAAACAAAACAAAACAACCATTTACTATCACCGTGAACCCACCAATGATTATAGACGCAGGTATAAGCGTTCCCCAACGAGCGTAGTAATTGGATACTGTGTACAACACATATCCTGTCATAGAAAGCACCAGAGTCCACTTGCAACCAAGTCTTCCAATCACAAAGGGGGGAACAAAAATACACGATAAAATCAGGGCTGCATAAATCACGCACAGCGATGCTAGACCCAGACCCTCATCCTTGTTTAAGCTGCTCTGTAAATTTTGAAGGGACTGGAACGCAGTGAAAAGAAAGAGGAAGCCAAAGCTGATTACGAAAACATTCTTAGTGATCTTTCGCTTTTCTTTTTTTCGCTCATCTGGTGTGATTTTGTCGTCCTCCTCATCTGGAACTAAACTCCTGGCTCCTGTGTCTGCTGTCATTGCATCATTTTCTGCCATCGCTTCTTCTGTTGTTAAAAAAACTGTAGAGAAAAGTGTTAAATAATTTGGTGAATCAAACAACCTCGTTTCCAGGTTCTCTCTCTCCGTCGGGACAGGTAGGAGAGAACCCTTCGAACTAAAAGAGGTTGCGACCTCAGAACCTGCATTTTCCCAAGTTAGCCTAAACAGCTTCTTACTAAAATCGTAATTAGCGCAAATTTAGGCTATTTAGCTTCTTAAATAGGTTCTTATTATCTGAAGAAGAAATACCAATACCTTGTACCTAAGAGTATTTAGTGGTATTCAGCTCATTCCTTAGGTAAGACCTGTATACCATAACAACTTCAGTTGGAGTTCATAAGGCACCTATGTCTCCAAAGAGGATCCTGAATCTTGACTTATCCTATTCGGCCAAGAGTACAAACAATTTTTTTAAAAATAGATTTTAGAAAAAAGAACCGGTTTCAAATTTTAGGTTGAGCAGGTTCTTGTATAGAGGGGCCTAATAGGAAAATTTTAGCCCAATAGGTTCTTAAAAACCCCGTTCTTAGTCGAGGGTTTTTCTACGGGCCTTTTAAAAATGGATACCTGGAGAACTGAATGTTGTGGTGAATCGAACTACGTCTGTTTTAACACGTTTTAACAGAGGAAAAGGTTTTATGCTCTTAGAGTAGTTAAAAGAAATTTTTGATATCATTTTTCAAAAAACGATCACGGGTCGTTCGAGTGAAGGAAAACGAAACTCTGTAATGGCGAGGGAAACACTGTTGCAAAACTTTTAAATTTTGCGTCGGTGAAATAATTTTTACTTGATTAATTTGCGTTCAGGAAACAAAGCGTCCCGCAAACCTTTTTTATACTTGTCTACAATTACAATAAGAAAATGTCAGTTTCCGCATTCCGAAAAATGTTTTCTTCCTTGACTCCTTGAGCGAGGAACGCGAACACAAAATTCGCGCCAAAACAGAACAAAGCAAGACGCGCATGCACAAACACAAACACGTGCAGTTGCGACTGATCTTTTCACGCTCGGAGTGTACTTTGTTTTGGCTTAGAAAAGCCTAAAACTCGTAACCTGTCTAATTATTTTCTGCGTCATAGCGATTGGAGAAGCAGGAGGAACACAACTTACAGCTTTGAGGTACGACAATATTAATTGCAGCCTACAGGTTTAACTTTTTTTTAGCGCCTTCTCGATCGACTCGATCATTTATGGTAACAACTCCAGAAAGTTCATAACTTGATAACTTTAATTTGTAGCAGCAAAGTGCAGGGTAAAGCATGTCGAAACTTATCACGAATAATACATTCATTCGTTCGCTGTTAAAACTGTTCCGTTTCATATTGAAGACGGTGTATTTCGTCGTTGAATTTCGAGTTTGCAAGCTGTCTTACGAGGAAGACGAAAATCGACTCAACCAGGAAGTGAAGCAAAGGAAGCACAAATGTCACTCAATTTTCTTCACCTCAAACGTCCGAAAGTCTGCATAAAAGTCTTCATATGTTGGACAATATGAAAAATATAAAGGCAACTTCTTAGCCTCCACTTCCTAGTATTTTCGAATTTAACGTAATAATTTTGTAAGACACAGAGTGTGTTTCAGACGACATTTCCCCAAGTAAACACATGAGGGCAATGAAAGACGTGTCACGCAATTAAAGTAAACACACACGGTCACGCACAACTGTTGGATTGTTTTCTAAAAGTTCCTTTAATAATTAAGCACGATTTCAATTTGTTGTTATTCAAAGTAGTTAATTATCAGGTTTCCTCGACTTAAAAGGACACCAGTTTACACGAACTCGCTTTAAAGCCAACATGTTTTTGTTTTAGGTACGTTACTGTCACTATTATATCCTATTATTACTATTATCATTGTTATTGTTATTATTATTATTACTATTATTATTATTATCATTGTTGTTATTATTGATATGATGATGATGATGATGATGATGATGATCTTTATTCATTCATTCATTCATTCATTCTCATAGCATTACATCCTTGCATTGGGAACGGGGATTGAAGCTAAGTTCTCTCACATTGCTGGGGCTTGATTGATAGTTCCTTTAGCAAGGAGTTTTTTTAAAAGTGGGGTTCCCTCGACTTAAAAGGACACCAGTAAACATGAACTCGGTTTAAACCCAACATGTTTTTGTTTTAGGTATGTTATTGTCACTATTATATCCTATTATTACTATTATCATTATTATTGTTGTTATTATTATTGTCATTGTTGTTGTTATTATTGATATTATGATGATGATGATGATGATCATTATTCATTCATTCATTCTCATAGCATTACATCCTTGCATTGGGAGCGGGGATCAAAGCGAAGTTCCCTCACATTGCTTGATTGATAGTTCCTTTAGCAAGGACTGTTCTTAAAAAGTCGCCTTTTGGACTTTAAGAGGAAAATTCCCAGGACATGTCTGTGCTGATTAAGGTTATACCTGTACTGTGCATGTTAACATCCTTATCAAGAGGAGATAAGCAGCCCATAAAAAAAAGTGTGAGAATAAGGAGAAAAAAATGCCCAGGACCGGGTTGTTCAAAGCTGGGTTAAGATAACCAGGTGTTAGTTCGAAATTTGAATTCAGATGTGAAAGCTTAAAAAGCAACTTCAGTTTAATTCTTTTTGTCAACAATTTGATGATTGGCTACTCTAAAAAGAATGGGGAAAATTGTCCGAGAAAATACTTTTGATGAAAGGAAAAAGAGACCTGGGTTAAAATTTAACCCTTGGTTAGCGCTAATCGCCGGGGGGGGGGGGGGGGGGGGACACTTGGGTATTTTTTGGGTGGGTATGTGCCGCCTGGGACTCCAGATTGGCACCCCGTTCTAAAAAAAAATTTCCCTAAAATTGATACCCCATTCTAGAAATGGGCCAATTTTTTATACCCCGTTCTAAAACTCGCCCTAAAACTGATACCCCGTTCTAGAAATTGGCCAATTTTTTATACTCCGTTCTAGAGTGCAACAAGAGTATAACAGTTTGCTTCAGTAACGCATTGAGCCGTATTTTTAAAAGCAATCTGTCCTTGAATAATTTCAAATGGCTGCTTACAAAACTGGAGCTTTCATGCATTTGAAATATTATACCCCGTTCTAGAAAACGCCTCTGAAATGGATACCCCTTTCTAAACCAGGAGCTTTAAAATCACGACCCCATTGGGCGGCACATACCCGTATAGGTAATGTATGGGAGTACCCCCCAGGGGCGCTAATCGGCCTTCAAACAACTGGGCCCAGTAGTTGAAAGTAGAAATTTATTCTATGTTTGTCTCCTTTCACACATAACCTGATTTTAGAACGTGCCAGTGCTGATCATGCGTACTTACGAGCAATGTGAGAGTGTTTGTCTTGTTGACTTTCACAGGCAACGTAAATGACAACATCTTCAAACCTACACATTAAAATTTGACAAAATTAGGTAGAATTTGCTCAGATCACACTTCAGTCAATGAAAGCCTCAAAATAAGTGTTGAACTAAGGAGTTTTGTAACACAATTGAGTCTCTCCTAAAAGCTATTTCCTTAAAAGTTTCAAAAATTGCTTGCTACAATTTTGTTAAGTTGTTTTTAAAAAATTAGGTTTACTATTGTAAGCTATGTGCAAATACATGAGAAAATCTAGGGACTGGATTTTGCCTAAGGGCCAAGTCGCACTAGAGGACAAAACTGTTTATTTATGTCAAAAATCTGTCATCACAATGAAAAACCAAGTGCGACCGGTTTGTTCACCAAAGGACAAAATTTGGTCGCAGACGGACAAACTTCAAAGATGCCGTCGACTAGCTCTGGAGCAGGCCAAATTGAGACAAATTTTGGAAAACAATAGCAAGGGTGTTTTAATTCGGAAATGATTTGACAGGTGATTTGTAGCAGAGTCTCTATGCTATAGACTTCGTTGTAAAATTAATCACGTTCTCATTTCGCAACAACATGAATTCCGGCGCGGGCGACAATTTTTTCCGCACGAATATCCACAATATCCACCAGGATGGATCTATCCTTTGCCAGGCCCTTACATGTTTAATGATCGAGGAAATCCCACCCATCTTCTTCGACCATGAGTGCTGACTCGTTGCCAGAATCCCTCCGGTTCAGCGAAGATTTAATGCCGCCATCAACCCCATGTTCTTAGCCCCGTGCATCTTCGTCAGCCGAGAACAAGAAGGCTCAGGACAGATGGAGTAAAGAAGCTTTAGTTCACTGAACTGAGGGCTGAAAAGCATGGTGTTGTGTTTTGTTCACAGATTTTGTTCTTAAGTGCGACTGTAGCTTTCCGGACAAATTTTTTGTCACTGGTCGATTTCAAGTCGGATTTGTCCAGAACAAATCTGAAATTGCCCTCTAGTGCGACTTGCCCTAAGCCTAATAAATTCAAAAGTCTAGGCTTGTTTTCGATCATCCTTGCTACCATGACAACGATCCTAATCTAACTTTTAACCAAATTAAGGTCAAATTTCAGCTTTATACCTGATACGAGTGTTAAATAATACCCCAATGCATGGTTACGATCCACAACCTATCAAACGGTGTTCAGCCACTTTAAAAGATTTTTTACGCGCGGTTAGCAAGGGGGAATAGAATAACCATTGCTGATCATTTCTGACCTTTGGGCTGCCTGACAGACCGAGGTAATTCAGTCCAGTTTCCCAATATTAAATTGATGCCTCACGGAAAAAATTTCATTCGCCGCACGTGTTAGTTTTTCGTGTTTTCTCAGGCGAACGAACTTGCAAGCGTGAAGCGAGTGAGGAACATGAGACACGCGCGAACTGGAGAAGACGCGTGCAGAGAATAGAGTTAGCCATTATCCGGAGAAAGGAGTGTGTGGGCTTATAGACGATCAATTTGAGAACAAATTCTCACGTTTTAGCATCATTAAGTTCAGTTTTATTTAGGCAAAGTAAATTACAATGCAAGAATAAATTATATAAGAATTGTAAGTCGGCAAGGGAGCCCAGAAGCAAGCAGAGGGCTTACGAAACCTGGGCTCCCCAGTCACATAAATTTTGTTTTTGTTTCGAGAAATATTGGATCCACAGGCAGAAAAAAACCTTTCAGTCCCTATTGGACTTAGCGTGGGTGTAATGGGGGGTGTGAAAAACAAAATTCATGACAATCAGAATTGTGTACACAAAACACCCTGATTGTAAGGATATTGTCAATCACATCAATTAATTCAGTCTGTGTACTTTTTAAATTTGCATTTTATTTAATAAGACCGACACAAAGTGAACTCTGTTACGCCCGACTGAATCTATCTTTCTGATAAGCTAGTAAGCAAGTTTGTAGGTCTTTGTTTTGTTTTTGTTTTTAGTGAGGGGGGCTGAAATACTCCTTCTATTCCTTGATTTAACCGTATGAAAAGTTACAGTCGCGAGTCCTTTCTCCACGACACGGTAAACTATCAAATAGTCTTTCAAAATTATATTCCTCCGGAGCTTTATTCAATGGTCTCGCAGCCAGCTACATGTATTTGTGGCGCGCCCTTTGCGAATTTATCTCTTACAAGTACACTGATCAAGGTTATCAGGTCTTCAGTAAAAATGTCAGACACGCGTCAGGTGTCCCTGAATTGTTCCCTTGATCGTCAAGGGTGGAAGACCTTCAATTAACTCTTAATAAAAACTGAAGATGCCCCTCTCTTTTTTAATCTGTGAAATTGCTTGTATAAGAGTGAAACTGAGTCGGGTAGAAGACTTTATGACACAAATAAGAAGTTAGGAGACCTGAATTTGCGTGATTAAAACGATCGGAGAAATATCAAAAGGTAACATTCACGTGATGATTTCGAAATAAGAGCTAGTCACGACATGTTTACACTCATTCGCCATGAATTAAGGTCGTACACGTTGTTTCATGATTTGTATTCAAATCGCTCGCTCAAAATCCGAGTTAACATACAATTATAGTAGCTCCAAAAGATGCCCACTGACCCCTTAAAGACGAAAATCGCATTCATGCGGTGTGAAATTTCAGCGAGACCGACAGTAATTGAAATTGAGAAGGCACTGTCTGAGAGTGCGGGCGCTTTAGAATAACCCTTCGCCATCATCAACTGATCAATCGGTTCTGTGAAACTTCTTCTGTCGCTTATCCTTGCAATAACTACCAAGGCAGGCATAATAAGAAGTAGACATTCAATTTTTGACTCACTCCATAGGTTGCGCTATTTTTAAATTATACAAGGGCCGGAAGAGGTGGTCAGGCTATGTGCACGGGACGTTGAATTTGCGGTATTTTAATGTGACGATCAGCTTA
Source organism: Porites cylindrica (assembly GCA_964035525.1). NCBI lineage: Eukaryota > Metazoa > Cnidaria > Anthozoa > Scleractinia > Poritidae > Porites > Porites cylindrica. The sequence continues at coordinate 7,538,415 of OZ037785.1, forward strand.
ATGAGAACAGAATCACAAAGCATTGTCCTTACCTGAAACAACAAATAGACCTAGCTTGCTACTGCGGTGATTCCTACCTGGAAAGATATTGTTTTAGTTTGCTTTTGTTGGGCCAGACGTCTCTCGGATTCACGTCGGAGACCTGCAGAGCGACGCAAGAGACAAGTCGCCAGTGTATATCACCCCCTCCCCCATTGCCGAGTTTTTGTTGTCGGGAGGGGGCGGCCGTACACTACAGTGGACAAAAATCTTGTACCAGAATATTTTAGGCCTTATCGCATTCTTATTTACACTTTTTAAGGGCTATAGATGTAATCAGTTATCTGTAATAACACCGGACAATTTCTTATGAGAGCCCGAGAAAATAAATTTTCAAATTTCCCTTGAATTGAGAAAACACAGGTGAAAATCTTCATGCGTAAGATTTCATTTTGTGAAATTTGAAGCTTTGGAAGTTTGTTTTCTCGGGCTCCCACAAAAACCTTTTCTTTAGAGTTATTTCAAGGAATGCGATACAGTCGAACCTGTATTAAGCGGCACCGCATTAAGCGGTCACCGTCTATTAAGCGGTCGGTTTTTTAAAGTCCCGAAAATTGCTTCCCTTGTGGATTGATCTACTGTTATTTCGAGCCCCCCGGGGGGAGGGGGGGGGGGGGGCGCTTGGGTATTCTTTGGGTGGGTATGTGCCACCCGGGACTCCAAATTGGTACCCCGTTCTAAAAACAAATTCTCCTGAAATTGATACCCCGTTCTAGAAATGGGCCAATTTTTTATACCCGTTCTAGAAGTCGCCCTAAAACTGAAACCCCGTTCTAGAAATGGGCCCATCTTTTATATTACGTTCTAGGAAATTTGTAAATTGAAATAGCCCTGTTTTTTTAAAAAGCTATTTCTTTATTCAGCAACAATTTTAAGCAGAGGATAAAGCCGTGATCCACAATTTTTTATACCCCGTTCTAGAAAACGCCTCTGAAATGGATACCCCGTTCTTAATCAGGAGCTTCAGAATCACGACCCCGTTGGGCGGCACATACCCGTATAGGTAATGTATGGGAGTACCTCCCCGGGTTTCGACGTCAATTAAGCGGTCACCATTTGCGAAGTCCCAACAGTCACACGGTGTCAGTTTCAAATAATGTAATACACGAGGTACAACAATTGATTTCCTTGTTTATTTTCGTCATTCGTCTTAAAAAACGCGCGAAATGAATGTTGCTATTTGAGGTCAAACGTCTGATCTGATCAGCACTAGTCGTCTGCTAGAGATCGAATTGTATTTCTTGCTACCTGTATTAAGCGGTCACCTTGTATTAAGCGCAGGGGGGGGGGGGGGGGGGACTCTGCATATGAAAAGGGTGGGGATGCTCGTCGTCTCGCTTAGGGTTTAAATTCCGGATTTTGGTCTCACTTTAGGGTGTCATGTTCTGGGCAAAACGCCATCAAATTTAGCAGTGAAGGTCTCGTTTAGGGTTGCACGCGAAAAAATATAATTTAAAATATATATTTGATATGTATATTTTTAAATCGTTTTATTCATATAATCCAAGTTTTCTATAACATCAATACTTAAAGAAGACGTTTTTGTCCATTGTTTTACAAGAGTGTAATACGAAACTTGGCTAAAAATATTCACAAGAGTGTTATTTCATTCTTGTGCCAAAGATGTAATAAGCGAACATGATGAACTGAAGATTTATGACGATGCCTTTAAAAACTACTTATGGTAAAAGTATTCTATGATAATGTCTGCCATCATTAAAAGTCACTGTATTTTTCATTTGTCTGTGTCTTAACATCGTCTCTTTTAGGAGTAAAAAAAAGGTGGGCCACGCCCAGGTCCGTCTCCTTTAGGGGCTTAGTTCGAAATTTCCGACGACAATCCCCACCCCTTTCTTATGCGGAGTTCCCCCCGGGATTAAGCGGTTACTTAGCCATTCCTCGAGGGTGACCGCTTAATGCAGGTTCGACTGCATGAGTGAAATTATTCTGATACAAGGGTTTTGTCAACTGAAAATTAAAATTTCTTAATTTCCTTATGGATTCTGTCTTTTTTAGACTGGTCTCTGTTCAACCTTGTTCCCATGGTCTCTCGCTTCCTAGGGACGGGCAGGAGAGGACCCTGGGAACGAGGTTGATCTGTGTTTTGATTTAGTAGCCTTTTTTACGTGTGTCCTCTGTAATATATGTATTAATTTCTTGATTGACACATTAAAAAAGGCTCATTATTATGAACGTGATCATCAGTATCGTCATCACCATTCATCATCATCATCATCATTATCATCAATCATCATCGTCGTCATTATCATCGTTATCATCATCATCAGCATCATCATTATCATCATCAATAGCCTGTTCGAGGCTCCGAGGTGGTGGTGGAAAGTCGTTCAGTAATAAATGCCCCCCTTTCAGAAGTCGTACTTTCGCTTTGCTCGTTTTAATACGTTCCCACTATACTATCTGAGAGCCTGGCACAGGTTACATCATCATCGTCAGCAGCAGCAGCATCATTATCGTCATCATCGCCATCATCATCAAATTCATCATCATCATTATTGCCATCATCAGCATTATCATAGTCACCATCATCAATTCGATCTTTAAGCCTGACTGGCATTAATGTGGAGGAAATAAAAAGTTTCTAAAGAGGTTGGTGGAGAATAGCAGATGGTTCAAGTTTCGACAAGATACAGTGCGTCAAGATCTGCAGGAGAATCTCATGCAATCATTTTTCTAAAAATTGTTGTATTTAAGCTGTTTTAAGTGGATTGCTGTGGCTTTAAAATTAGAGAACAAAGGTTTTTTCAGTTCTTATCCTGTATTGTAAAACGGTTACCGTTGACGGCTGACCTGGTTCTGTACGAGTGTATTAGCCCGTTATATTATTCAAATTTTGACTTTACACACAAGTTTGCATATTGATTCAACATATAGGAAACTCAGAGGGTAAGATGCGTGATGCCTTTTTGCGTGTTGGATCTTTGCGTGATGCCTCTTTACGTGTTGCCTTTTAGCGTGATACCTATATGATAGTGGCTCTTTTAGTATTTCTTCCTTTTAACGTGGTTTTTGTTTTACCAACTCTGACTCGGTATATTTCAGATTTGACTTAACCCTTTTCACTTTTAGGTTATTGAATTTTGTCATAGATATACCCTCATATATGTAACTATTTTAGTCGACTAAAATAGGAATATAAAATTAAGTTCGGCACATTTGAAATTCGACGTTTCGACAGGTCCTCAGATATTGGTTGACTAAAGATTGATCTGGATTACAAAAAATAGTATCAACTAAAGTGACTGAGTTGTTGTGTACTCAGCTGCTTGGCTTGTCAAAGGTAGGAGTCCTGAAGATGACAGCTTTTTTTAGAGACAGAAGGAGCTCGTGGCTAGCCCGCGTAGCGAAAGCGTTTCCGTGTGGTTTCGGAGCAAAGAACGAGCAACGAGAGTCAAAGACCGCACCAAAAAACAGGGCGAGTAATTGCTTAGAAGCCACACAGAAACGCTTGCTACGCAGACTACTCGTGACTGAACGGAGACTTTTCCGTGAATATCAAAGTCACCCAATTCTAGGAACCTGGTTTAGGTTTTGGTTACAATTTTTTCGCAGCAGTCATCAAGATAATTTTGAAAACTTTTGGGAAGTTGTGTTGCCTGTCTAGACTCTACAAATGAGATATGTAGATTTGTTTGACGGACCAGTACGGTTATCTATCCACACTGCTTGGAATGCTTCACTATCATTCACTATCGTCTTAAGTTAGTTTACTCCTCGACTATTGTTTTCCTTCTTTGTTTTCAGTAACTGAACAGTTTAAGCAGCTCTAAAATTTTGTGCGTGATTTCTGAAGCATTTTCACGCGGCTTTACGCGTCTTAGTGTTTGAACAATAGGTTCAACAATAGGTTCAAACATTACACACTGCTCCCAATAAGACTTTTGTGGACGGGCTCCTTTGTTTTTTCTTTGAATCTTTTTTTTGCTTTGTAGCGTATTATTCATATCGTGTTGTGCTATTAGGACAACCGCCCTAATGAAAAACACTAATTATTACTTAAACGAAGCCATATTGACATTGTGATTAAATTGCAAATTTAATAGATAAGCGGTATTCTGGAAGAGTCTTGCAGACCATTTGTGTTTGATTGGCTAAGTTGTTCGTCAAAACACTTGATTATTATCCAGTCACGTTAGAATGAAGAATTTTAAGCAATGGTGAGACATTAATGTATTTTAATAAGGACCTTAACACTTGTTAACGACTGGATCTCACAAGCCGTTTGGGCGTGTTGTGGAAAAGTGTTGTTGATTCACTCATCTGAAAAGGTTGGTTGGATTAGTTATAGAAATTGAGATGAATATAGCAATAATTGTTTTTGCGATCCTTATATCACTGTTCACTTCGTTGCAGATTCTTTAAATTTAGCCCAATCCCGCCGGAAGCAGAGTGGGTTCTTTGAACGAATTACTTTCACTGTCACCATGTCTCGATCATGCCTCCAAATCAAAGTCTTGAGCCCCCATGTACCTAAAGACATAAGGAACCTTTTTTTTTCAGTCACATTACTTATTGTTTGGACGAGACTATCCACTCCATACTCAGTCCTACTCAGACTACCTTATCAGTAGAGTTAGCGTAGGTCGTGCCTCAGTGATGGATGCGAGGAATGCGCGTAGCGTCGTTAATCACTCGGTGAAGACCAGTAAACCTGGATCGGACAAGAGGGGTTGATCCGATCCGGCCCGATCATGTCTAAAAACAAGCGAGAATTTGTCTCAGATGTAGAACAGATATTGCATAACTGGTCTTATTCCAGCCATTAGATAGGATTCATAACAAGGCGTTATGCAATCCGAAATTGACGCCCCAGTGTGCTGATTATAATTCAGTATTATCGCAAGCAAATTGCCCAATAAGATTTTTTAGCGATGTGAATGTTACTATGGGGAACATGATTAGTTGACCGTCACCATGTGACAACAATTAAATTTAGTTAAGAGATGCATGAAAAGTCTCTGGCACCCAGTTGCTAAAATATGAAAGCGATTTATCTTGTGTGATCATGTCCTTGTTTCTCTTGACCATTCTGTTTTATGAAGCATTGTTATTTTATGGCTCGCGGGCAAAATGAAGCGAATCCTGCGTTCTGATTGGCTACCCAACTTTGCCAACATAAACCTATCTTGCCGGCTCGTGATTTCCCGTTTTATCCCACAAGAAAAGATAATTTTCTTACGATATTATAAATCCTTACTGACCAAGCTTGTTTGGTAAAATGACTGGACATGCAGTGGCCTCCTCTTTTTTTCCGTTTTTGTGGACCTCTACCTCGTTCCGGCCCATCAAAGACCATCAAACCGCAAGGGAACTATGCCTTGGTCAATATCTAGGCCACTTGGCGTCACGCTTAGTCTTTAACACATACCGGTATATATCACATGTTGATTTAGAATAGGTTTCTCCCCCTTTATATACATCGCCTCCTTAACCTTGAACTGGAATCCAGAGGCGGCGGTATCACGGATCGTGAAATATTCCGTATACCTTATTAAAGGAAACTGTAACGCCTCATTGTTCGTCTGTCACATTTAGCTTTCAAAGAAATCGTTGTAATCAGCATATTCAAATTGTAACTACTTCTACATCTTAGGGTGGCTCGACACAGTTTTTCGGGGTCAATACCTTCCAAGTTTGAGCACAAACTAGGTCGCCATAAACAAAGATTTGGAAAAAGGCACCATTATTGTATTAGATAAAGATGAAAATTTGTTATGATCAGGGTTGCAATGATATCGGAGTTGTCATAGCAACAAAATGACGCCATTACCTATTTTACTTGCAGCAGCATTTCTCGGCACTGGGAACTGTTCTTCCAAAATCGTTCACGGGAACTTTTTCCTCCAACAGCCGCCTCGATGTTTGTGAAGTTTAAGCGAAATCTGTAAGAGTGTTATCGGGATAGTTTGGGATGAAGTTTTAATGGTTAGAAATACGGTAAAAATGGACAGCTAGTCTTGATGCAACCTTGCAGGACGCTGGGTGCATTCTTTGAACTCATTACTCTCAATTTCGCCATGTCTGGATAATCCGAATCAAAGTCTTGAGCGCACATGTACGTGACTAAGTAGCATGACTGTCAGGCATTAAGTACCTTTTTTTTTTGTTCAGTCACATTACATATTATTTTTACCAGCCCATGCTCTCCTTACTCCTCTTCAGACTACCTTATCATTAGAGTATGCAATTCTTGACTCAGTGATGGATGTGAGGGATGCGAGTAGCGTCGTTAATCAGACGGTGAAGACCATAAAGACCATATACGTAGGCGTCAGTAAAACCTGGATCGAAGTTGAGGGGTTGACCCGGCCCGATCATATCCGAAAACAAGCGAGAATTTGTCTCAGATGCAGAACATATATTGCATAACCGGTTTTAGTAAAATCCAACCAGTGGTCTATTATCAATGCTGCGTTCTGATTGGCTGAGCTACTACTAGGCTATATGTTAGCCCACTAGTAGCGAAAAGCGCGGGCTTTTTGGCGGCAAAAAAGGATTAAAGTCTAGCTTTAACAAACTAAAAGTTTTTTATTCTCGATATTTTTGACCAACTAGTTGGATGTTACTAAAACAATTATTCCTCTCGCCCTCATGGTCTCTGAGTCAATAGCCCATTCGGCCTTCGGCCTCATGAGCTATTGACTCGGAGCCCATTCGGGTTCGAGGAATAATTGTTAAATATTCCAGCCATTAGATAGGATTCATAACAAGGCGTTATGCAATCCGAAATTGACGCCTCAGTTTGCTGATTACAATTCAATATTATCGAAGGCAAATTGCCAATAAGATTTTTAAGCGATGTGAATGTTACTATGGTTATATTAAGTGGCTTCACCACGTGACAACAAAGAATAGCTTTGAATTCGTTTTCTGATTCCATGACACAATTAAACATAAAAAAGTCTGGGTCGCCATCAATAAATCCGATCGCATAGAATCGAATAATTAATATTGGAAACAACACATTGATCGTGACGTATTGAAATCTAGCATACAGACTTCAAGGGTTATTGTTTGGTTAGGACATTTTTGTTCCTTTTCGAAATCTATAGCAAGTTTACCAGTAGCCTGTGTACAGAGATTTTTTGTTAAATTTGAGAGAGGATGGCGGCTAGTTTACAAGTCTCTGATGAGTCCTTATTTAAATAAGTTTTAGCCTGTGTAGCATGTTGGTTTTGTCGGAAGCTGGCGTTTATTACTTTTGCGCGCCCAACCAAAACCGCCATGGCTGCGCAGGCTAAATGAGTATGGCCTTAGCTCTCTGGGGATAGGAAACTTCTTATTCTTCAAAAATTGCCTCCTTCATTACTGCTCTGTTTACAGCGAGTGGAAAGGATCGCGTTAACCCGCTCTTCATCAAACACCAGATTTTACCTTTAGGTTTTCTATTTTTTGGCTCTTTCTGCAACCTCATGCATAAAGTCAAGAAATGAAATATATTCCAGCAAATTTTCAAAGACTTCTTCAAAGACATATCAGATATACACTGTACAGCGGCTCGAGGTGACTGCCGGCTAACTTTTACACTGGACCGGCATTCAAGATTGGAAATACAAATTAAAATCTTCCTTCTCTAATTTTGGAGCCAAACTTGGAAAGCCATACCATCCCACTTCAAACAACTTGAATCATGCAATTTCAATATCGTTTGCATGAGACCATGATTCTCATGCAGATCTCAAAGACGACCCAAAATATCTTGAGCCACCAACTATTGTTCAGCGACTGAACATCTGTAAGTAATATTTCGTTCCTTTTTTATTTTTGTTTCCTCAACATATATAACTGAATAATTTACATATATTTATGAATATTTTGATACGGAATCGATTATCCATAATCAGTAGTATTGATGGCTTGTTAAATAATTTGGCTCACATGCAAGTCTTTCTTTCCTTTGTTTGTTTTTCCCTCGATACCCGCCTAGGTAAGCTAACTACTAGCCATTTGAATCTCCTGTAATGTAAAGTCCTATTTCCAGTGACCACCTGACTGGCCTAACTTATATCCGATCCTTTTCTTACAGGCATCAAACCATCACCATGTCTCAAGCCAAAGAGACGACTGCGAATTTTGATGAAATTTTAACTTCCATCAGCGCGTTTGGTCGTTGGCAAATATTCCTTTATGTTGCTACCTGTTCACTGGTGATTATCCCTTCCACCTTGCAAGTCATTGGGATTGTGTTCTTTTCTGGAACGCCAAGATTTCATTGCGTGACACCTAACGTGACATGTGAGGACAGCAAATGTTGTCCTAATTGCACTGAATATGTCTTTGATGGTCCTTTTACCAGCAGTGTCAGTGAGGTGAGAGGCGGTTTCGTAATAGTAATTCAATGATGCATAGGCCTGTCCCGATTGTGCTCGTAAAATGCTAAAAAATTGCTGACTAGAATGCCATAAAGTAGCTAAAAAATTGCCCGCCAAAAATTAAAAAGTTGATTCTTAAATTTTAAAGTTGCCGGCCGAACCTTTTAGATATTTTTATATAAACGTCAAGTTAAACAATTGTTTTTCGTTCTTATCAATAATTACTAATATTGGTCAAGAAAAATAGCTTGAAACTTAGCCAATTTGCTCGCACCTTTACCATTGAAGACAATCACCTCTCTTTACATTTAAGAAATTCCCATAAATTGAAGTTTCCTTTGAATTCTTTGACGTTTTAGTGCTTAATATGTGCTCTAAACCTATATTTTGCTAAAAAAATTGCTCGAGGTTGCTAGAACAGCAAAGAATTGCTGCAAACGCCAAAAGGTGTTTAAAAGTTGCCGAGCACAATCGGGACAGGCCTAATGATACATGTGTACTGATGATTAATACCATTGTTTATGATTTATCGTTAAGGGAAAGTCCATTCAATAACGATACAGGGGGGTATGAAGATACAGAATCATTTACCTTGGACCCCTTCGGTTTTTCATCAAATTTTCAACTGCCTCCTCCACAGGCTTCCCAAGGTTTAGTAGACGCGCGAGAGCGTGAAACAAGGGAGGTGTGCGAGAGGGGAATGATGGGAACGAGTGCAGAGCGCAAGCAGGGAATGATGGGAAAAAAAAGAGAGAAACAGCTACTCGTGTCAGTGGTTAGTTTCCCTTCCCATACCTGCTTTTGCCCCCGCATTCCTTTATAATTAATATATAATCCCCAAAATAGTGATCGCCTGCGACTGGGGACGAAGGAGAATTTTCAACACTCCCCCCATCAGTGTTTCTGGAATTTCATAGTCCCTCTTCCACCCTATGGAGCGTTAACAAGGCGTTGTGCTATCCGAAATTGACACCTCAGTATGCTGAAGTAATTCAATATTATCGGATGCAAATTGCCCAATAAGATTTTTTAGCGATGTGAATGTTACTATGGGGAAATTAAACTGAATTAGGTGGCATACACCATGTGACAACGAAGAATGGCTTAAGCTGGAATTCGTTTTCTGATTCCATGACACAACTGAAATATTGTCTTGGTCGCCATCATTAAACCCGTGTGCATATAATAATTAATACTGGAAAGAACACATTGATCTTGCTGCATTAAAAATTAGTAAGCAGACTACAGGGCCATTTTTGTTCCTTTTCGAAATTTATACCAAGCTTACAAGTAGCCTGTGTGCAGCGATTTTTTTGAGGGGATAGAGCGGCTGTACACAGGCCAGTTTTCAAGTCTGTGATGGGTCCTTATTTAACTGAGTATGGCTTAATCTCTTGGGGACAGAGACTTCTTATTGTTCATGAATTGGCTCCACTATTAATGCTCTTTTTACACCTAGTAGAAAAGATCGTGTTATTCTTCTGCTCCTCAAAAACCAGATTTTACCTTTAAGTGTCCTATTTGCTTACTCCTTCTACAATCTCATGCATAAAGCAAAGAAATAAAATAGATTTCAGCAAATTTTAAAATCCTCTTTAAGGACATATTAGATATACACTCGTACAGCAGCTCGAGGTCACTCCCTGCTAACTTTTACATTAGACATTCAAGATTAGAAGTACAAAAATCTTCCTTCTCTAATTTGGGGTCAAAGCATGGAATGCCATACCATCCCACTTAAAGTAGCTTGAATAATGCAATTTCAAAATCGTTTGCATGGATACAGAATCATTTTACTCCCAAAAAATGCTAGGACCCCTCAGTTTTCTATTAAATTTTCAACTGCCTCCTCTGCAGGCTTTCCCAAGGCTTAGCAGACGCGCGAGACGCGCAAGAGCGTGAAGCAAGGTGTGCGAGAGGGGAATGACGGGAACGAGCGCAGAGCGCACGCAGGGAATGATGGGAAGAAAAAGAGTGAAACAGCTGCTCGTGTCAGTCGTTAGTTTCCCTTCCCATAATGGTGGTAACACGATGGCCACCACAATAATTGCCTCCCAGATAATCACATTATGCGTGTACCTTGAACTGGACTGAAAAACACTATTTTTCAACCAAGAAATCCTAAAAATCAATAGAGGAGATTTGAACTGCGAGTGAAATATTAAACACGAGATCATCACAGTTTTTGGTAGCAGACGTTCTTAGGGGTTCGTCACGCGTTCAGGATTGCGTGAGGAGCCAAAACAACGTCTGCGTGGGAGGCTTAGTTGTTGGCTTAAGTAACAGTTTCTAATCAAGTGCGGTTGTTTCCTGTTAACAGTGGAATCTTATTTGTGACCGAGCCTTTGCTGGGGCTAATGTGCAGGCGGCTTATTCAGCAGGAATGCTTCTCGGATCGCTGGTGTTTGGAGCAACTTCCGATTTCTTCGGACGAAGATTTTGTATTTACCTATGTGCTGTATTTCTGGTATGTTAAAAAAAAGGAAGAAGGAGCGGGTTTAAGGGGTATTTCGGAGTGGGGGGGGGGAGGGGGGGGAAGCGGGCTCGATGGAGCTCCACGGGTAAAGCTGTGAGCGTCTTAAACTTGCAGATATGAAAAAGCCTAGTGAATAGTGCACTAAGCGAAAATTCGCTAGTCTTTCAGCAAGTAAAAGACTTTTATTTCCCCTTTAGAATACTAAAAACCGCATCTCCGAGGGCTGATAATTAATGATATCCCTGGGGAGCATATCCCCGAAACCCTTTTCTCCTCCTTTCAGTGATAATTTCCGAACGTAACACCTTGAAAAGAAATCCTAGATGCGCCTACCACCATCTTTTTGGCCCAGTGGATAGAGACGGGGTTAGACAAGGTGCTTTCTCTATCAAGATCGAAGCTAATTGTTAGAATACTCTCCTTTGTGCATGTGAGTGCAGGCCCTTCTTCCTTTTGAAAGGACTTTGAAATAAGCTTACCTTACGTATTACTTAATTTTGGCACTTCAGGTTTCCGGAAGTTAGTTGCGCGCGCAATTTTCTGTAAAAAAAAAACACGCCAATAGCCTTACAGTTACAGGTGGAAACGAGGTTGGAGTTTTCCTTGTTTTGATACAACCCTTTCTGCTTTGTTATGTAAATCATGTTTTTCTTATGCTAACTAGTATTTTTTAAAGCAAAATTTACATTAGAAAAAGGAGGCGGTTTGTATCAAAACAAGCTCAACCTTAGCCTCACGTTCACTCAAAGGCTAGGACACTAAGCCCACAACTGTAAAATGGGCTATTAATGATTATGGAGCGCGCATGCACAAAATTTGACACTAAGAGACCCGTTAACTTGGTTTGCTTTTCTATGCATTTTATTTTCGAATTTTCAGGCCATTTTCAGTCTTGGATCAGCACTCGTCGACTGCCTGTCATTCTTCGCCTTTCTCCGTTTCTTCGCATCTGCCTTCGCCGTCGGACTGTTCGTGGCTCATTACGTATTTGCTCTTGAACTTTTTGGCCCAACCTACAGGACTCGATGTGACAAAATACAGTCCCTGTTTTGGACTATTGGCGCTGGCCTGATTGCATTACTTGGCTACCTCATTCCGGACTGGAGGACTTTATTGATACTTTGTAGCTTCCCGCCCCTTCTTGTCTTCTCTATTTACACGTAAGCTGTATGACATGTACAAATATAAATATACTTATCTATAGCAAGGCCCTCTTAGGGGTGCCCACAATCAGTGAGCACTCACAGAAACTGAGTCGAACCTCCACTAACGACCACCTCTCTACAACAGTCCCTTTTTTTGTCCCTGTGGACAAATAATCCATACTTAAACCACAACAGCCATCTCTTTAGAACGGCCACTTTCTTATGTCCCCAAGGTGGCCGTTGTAGAGAGGTTCACATACTACTAAGGAAAATAATACAAAAGAAATGTAATCTGTACGAACTAGGTGAACACGTCAATTAAACACAACAGACTAGCATCGCATCCAGTTAAAGAGAAGTAGGGTGTTACTGATGTTAGCAAGATGATATAAGCCACACAAATCAACAAAGGATAAGATGATTTTTTTTTTTTTGCGTGGACTGCTGATCTTAACGTCCGTATTATAGCGTCATATATTTATGAATAGTTGCACCATGACATTTACTTTACCTGTTTAAAAGAGGAGACTTGGATTTGAAGCCTTGCTCTTCAAGTCATGACGAAATGCAACGGAGTCTTTGTATTTGTTCCAACTCATTATATTGGTTTGCGCTGTTATGAATTAGGCGTGAGTAGCCCTCTTAAATGGTAGCAGAGCCGCATGTAGACTTGTTCCAGTTATGAAATCGTACCTGGAATAGGTGAAGACAATACAATCTTCTTTTCCACGGCACCTTTATTTCAGTCAGATTAAAGGTATTGTGAAGGTCAAATTTTCAAGTAACCTATATTGGCCTATATTACAATATGGTTAAAATATCGTTATTACTCTCTTACTATAAGTACTATAAACAACTGGATATCTTCCACAGGGTCTTTCCTGAATCTGCACGATGGTTAGCTGCTAAAGGTCATCTGGCTCAGGCGCATGCAGTTTTGATGAAGTACGCTAGCAAGAGTTCGTTATCCGTGGACTCAGGTTCCATAATGACAAAACTCACAGAATATCACCAGAGTGAGGTAGAATCCAGAGCTGACAGCTCGAGTAGGAGGTCATTCTTGGATCTGATTCGCAGTCCGCGTTTGCGCAAACGAACCGTCATTCTTTCCTTTAACTGGTAAGTTCAAAATTGCATAGTGTCTCTCATGTATCTTGAATCCGATTCTAAATGTGGGCAGCATTTTCCCTTAAGCTTAATTTTATAATGTCAAAATGGGGGCGGGAGGCGGGGGGGGGGGGGGGTGGCCAAAACTTCAGTGATGATTCCACTGTGGTTCTCTAATCAATAAGGACTTAAGGAATAGACTAAGAATGCGAGATTGAGACGTTTAGTACGAGTACAAACCACATTCGCGGTACTCACATAATAACTTATCACACACCAATCTCATTCGTTTTATTATGTGCTTATCAACAACAGTAGAAAGTTACATTCAGGAGAGTTCATATACAATTAGTTTGAAGTTCGCTATTCCGTCGCTATTAACAAAGTGCAATAGTAGGTAAACAAGATATTCATATTTTACAAAAACAGAAGTTGTTGTAAGTAATACATGTTTGTCTGCATTTCACATAGGATGGTTATCAGCATGGTTTATTATGGTTTCTTGCTGTACATAAGCCGCTTGTCTGGCAGTCCCTACTTGAACTTGTTCCTGATGTACCTCTCGGACATTCCAACCCATCTCATCTGCTGGGTTCTTCTTCAAAAGTAAGTTGCTTAATCGCGAAAATAAGTGTGCAAGTCACGAAACTGTTTACATGGCAACCTATCTGCTTGCTTGTTCTCTCATCGATCCATTTATTCAAAAATTCGCCTCTATATCTATCTAAAGTTTCTAAGCTATTTCTTTCGTTTATATTCACATTTTTAATTCCCCCTTAACTACTAGTTTGCTTCCTTGACTTCTCCCTTCCTTGGTCACTTCTTTTCTGTGACCCTTACTCTCCCTTCCTTTTTAATTGTTAAGTATTTATGTATGTATGTACTGTTCTAATATTATTGCATGAATACAGATTTGGCCGCCGCATTCCCCATTCAGCAATGATGATAGCAGGTGGCTTTACTCTCTTACTGGTCCTGGCTGTTCCCAAAGGTAAATTATAGTTCTTAATTAAACTGTTTAGACTTCTCTAATTTCCCACTAAAGAAACTATAAGGAGAATGGTTTCAAGCTTTCGACGCAACGATTTCTGGGATAATTTTGGTGGACAGGCGTTACTTATGATTGGTTTATGGTTGCTAGAATACTATCGACTAATCATAACTACGTCAATTTAACAGCGATGATTAGGCTGGCTTGCAGATAGCCCAGAGCTAATCGCGGCAAGCCAGAGATAACTTTCTTGTATAGATATAAATTTTGAAAATACAGAAGATATACGTTAACATAAAATTTTGTGCAACTTATGTACGCTAAACAAACAAACAAACGAAAACAAGTAAAGCAAAATATAATATGCGAAGAGGAAAGCAATAAACTGAACTTAAGTTAATTATTCATTATACTAATTGACACATGAATTGCAACCGTAATGCCGAAGGAGAAGAGCATATGAACAATACTGTCAAGAGGAAAGCTACAAACTAAACTAAAAACTAATTTTACGTTTTATTAATTAGCGCATCAACTTCAACATAGGAGTCTTCAGATTCTAGAATTTTGAATAGTTTTTTAAAAGAGTTTTTGGGTCAGCTTTTAAGATTAGTAGGTATCTCATTCCAGATTTTAACACCAACATGTGAAAAGGCCTTTCCGGCTTGAATATTAGGTGCAGATTGTTTTGTGTACAAATGCTCAGATGTTAACGAACGTGTGCTATAAGAGTGAACGCGCGCTTTTCTAGAGCTGGTAACCATTCTACCTTGAGTTTCTGAAGTGGGGAATACTCAACACTTTTTCAAATCTACGCTTGGAGGGTCAAGAGTGTGATATGGCCAGCGCAAATCACGAGTATGCAAAGACAGTTAGGGAGACTTCTCCGGTTCAGTAATTTTATAACATTTTCTCTAGTCGACTCTAATCGTTTTGTAAACGAATGTTATGACTATGAAGAAAACATATAAGTAGAAGAACTGTAATGTTAAAGGGAAATTCTCCTCGAAGGATGTTAATTTGAATAATTTTTTTCTGCTAATAGATCAGAAGGGCACTATTACTGCTTTAGCTTTCATCGGTCGTTTCATGGCCAGCGGCTCATTTTCAAACATCTACCTGTATTCCAGTGAGCTGTACCCTACAGAACTGAGGTAATTTAAAGTGCGAGTTGCCAGTTTGTCGTTTTAATTTTTATTTGAAGGATATATATATTTATTTATAATCAAGAAATTCACGATGAGTTCATTTTTACTAGAAATCAAGGTATTGGTGTTTGTTCAACAAGTGCTCGTGTGGGATCCATTATCGCTCCCTACATAGTCATGTTGGTAAGGTCATTTTTTGTCTAAAAATAATCCTTTTTATAGAATGCAATGCAGGCGTAAATTTTGGTCCAGCGAAAGCTGCTCGTCTATGTTCTTAATGCCGCGTGTGGACACCATCTTTGATTTTATCTCTGAGGAAGACTGGGGAGAGTAGGAAACGCAACCCATAATATAGGGGCGTTCTCCTCTCTTTCCCCTCTCCCCGCGCCCCGCTACCCCCGCTGGTTTCCCTCCCACTTTAACTCGCCTTAACTTCTCGACTTTTTAAAAATTCAACAAAGCAATCAAGCGAGTAAAAACAATTGCGCGCCCTACTGAGAAACGTCTTTTTTTGCCAATTGACAAACAGATTCTGCAGTGAAAGCTAAAGCATTTAAATTTTTCAGCTTAATTGTGGCCTAAAATAAACTCAGTAATTTCACTTTGAAACACAGGCGCAGTTACCGGGAATGAGCGCGACTCTTCCCATGGTTATTTTCGGCTGTCTGACGGTAGCCGCTGGCTTGGTAGCCCTGTTTCTTCCCGAGACTCTCTTATGCCAAACATATCAGACAGTGGAGGACATCAATCAGGACAAAGAATTCTACGGTATCATTTGTATGGAAAAACCACGACCCTGCCCATTACACTGCTTCAGGTATGATTTACTTGTCTCCAGAATATCTCAATAGAAATCAAGGATCAGGTGTTGAGGATGAATTGCAAAACAAGCTATAGTTTAATTTAGCGCCATCAACCTTGAGGTTATTTGCATGACTATATGTAGTTACAGTATTGCAAAAGCTTCCTAAGATAGAGTTAAAATTTATGCTAATGATATTACAATGCAATGATTGCAATAGACAATGAAGTGTCATCAGTATGATTTGATAACAAATTATAACTTAAATCATTACATTTCAACAAATGTGAATTTACGGAAAAATTCTGTGAATTCATCAATTTGATAATTAATTCTGTGCAAGACAGCAGATTAAAATCGCAAAATTTCGTTGAATTTGATTGTAGAATGTTTCCCTTGGGATTGAATACTTTGGACAATCCAAGAGAAAATGAAATTCATCTTCAATTATACCAGAGTTACAAAAAGGGAAGAATCTATCGTTGTGGGGAGTTTGATTATATCTTCCAGTTTCAATCATGAGTTTGTGATTACTTATGCGAATTTTCACCAAGTCTTTCCTATTGATTTAACTGATGAGCACAAGCTATATATACACTTAGGACACCTAGAGATAGATACCTGGTCGACGTGTATCGCGTCGCAGTGAAACTCTCAAGCAATTCCAGAAACAAAATTAAACGATACAGGCCTGGAATAACTCACTGAAATTACGTCTTTTCTTCTAGGTCTAAGGAAGCAGACAAAGCGCAGTCGCCATCTGCTGAAACGCAGCTACTGTGAAAATTTAATACCTTGAGAAATGGCCAATCATTTTTCTCTCTTCTTGGGTTATAGACATGAT
>OZ037785.1:7560299-7575299 GCA_964035525.1 Porites cylindrica
ATGAATGTTTGTAGCAATAATTGTTTTTGCGATCCTTATATCACTGCCCACTTCGTTGTAGGTTCTTTTAAATTTAGCCCAATCCCGTTGGACGCAGGGTGGGTTCTTTGAACGAATTACTCTCACTGTCACCATATCTCGATCATGCCTCCAAATTAAAGTCTTGAGCACCCATGTACGTAAAGACATAAGGAACCCTTTTTTTAAAGTCACATTTCTTGTTGTTTGGACGAGACTATCCACTTCATACTCAGTCCCACTCAGACTACCTTATCAGTAGAGTTAGAGTAGGTCTTGCCTTAGTGATGGATGCGATACGAGGGGTGCGCGTAGCGTCGTTAATCACTCGGGAAAGAGCATAAAAGAAGGGATCAATAAACCTGAATCGGAGAAGAGGGGTTGATCCGATCCGGCCCGATCATGTCTAAAAACAAGCGAGAATTTGTTTCAGATGTAGAGCACATATTGCATAACTGGTCTTATTCCAGCCATTAGATAGGATTCATAGCGGCGTTATGCAATCCGAAATTGACGCCCCAGTATGCTGATTATAATTCAATATTATCGAATGCAAATTGCCCAATAAGATTTTTTAGCGATGTGAATGTTACTATGGGGAAATTAGTTGGCCTGCACCATGCGACAACGATTAAATTTGCTTAAGAGATGCATGAAAAGTCTCTGGCACCCAGTTGCTAAAATATGAAAGAGATTTATCTTGTGTGATCATGTCCTTGTTTCTGTTGACCATTCTGTTTTATGAAGCATTGTTATTTTATGGCTCGCGGGCAAAATGAAGCGAATCCTGCGTTCTGATTGGCTACCCAACTTTGCCAACATAAACCTATCTTGCCGGCTCGTGATTTCCCGTTTTATCCCACAAGAAAACTTATTTTTCTTACGATATAATAAATCCTTACTGACCAAGCTTGTTTGGTAAAATGACTGGATGTTGGCCTCCTCTTTTTTCCCGTTTTTGTGGACCTCTACCTCGTTCCGCTCCATCAAACCGTGAAGGAACAAGGAACTATGGCTTGGCCAATATCCCGGCCACTTGGCGTCACGCTTGGTCAATAACGCGTACCGGTATATATCATATGTTGATTTGGAACAGGTTTCTTAATCTGTAACTGTTATCAAGAGGCGGCGGTATCACGGATAGTGAAACATTCCGTATACCTTATTAAAGGAAATTAACGCCTCATGAAATTAACGCGAATTTCCAAAATTTTGCGTTAATTTCCGTGCCTTTAATTTCCATGACCTTAATTTCCATGATTTTGACTCCAATTTTTTAATACCTTTTGACATTCTTGACACCCTAAGAAAGGGGAGTATTTTTATCAGGGTGGAGAGAGAAACCGGGTAAAACTTGAAGTGCCTCATTTCTTCCCTTAAACCTTTCGTACGTTTAAGGAAAGAGCCAAGAACAAAGTATCCATTTCGGATTTCAAGTTTAAGTCTCATCAGGCTATTGTTTCAACAAGTTTTGTTTCTTTGTAAACGTCGCGTTAATTTCCTTCGTTTTGAAATGTTACCCTCACTTTCGCGTTAATTTCCTCTATTCGAAAATCGTTTTCCATTTAATTTGCGCTAATTTAAGTCGCGTTAATTTCCAATACCTTAATTTCTTTGAACGTTAATTTCCTAAGGAACATTCCAGTTATTGATTAAGGAGGCGATGTTTGTAAAGTAGGAGACACATATTCTAAATTAACAGGTGAAACATGTAAACCTGTCACTTTCTATGTAGCTTAGTTTTTATTTATGCTTTTTCTTTTTCTCTGCTCATTGTTCTTCTGTCACATTTAGCTGTCATTGAAATCGTTGTAATTAGCATATTCAAATTGTAACTACTTGTACAACTTAGGGTGGCTCGATACAGTTTTTCAGGGTCAATACCTCCCAAGTTTGAGCATAAACTAGGTCGCATAAAATCTGGGAAGAAATGCCACCACAATTGTATTAGATAAAGATGAAAATTTGTTACGATCAGGGTTGTGATGACATCGGAGTTGTCATAGCAACGACATGACGCCATTACCTATTTTACTTCCAGCAGTATTTCTCGGCACTGGGAACTGTTCTTCCAAAATCGGGAGCTTTTTCCTCCAATAGCCGCCTCGATGTTTGTGAAGTTTAAGTGAAATCTGTAAGAGTGTTAACAAAATATTTTAGGATGAATTTTAATGGTTAGAAATACGGTAAAAAATGGATAGTCTTGATGAAACCTTGCAGGAAGCTGGGTGCATTCTTTGAACGCATTACTCTCAATTTCGCCATGTCTGGATAATCCGAATCAAAGTCTTGAGCGCACAAGTACGTGACTAAGTAGCATGACTGTCAGCCATTAAGAACCCTTTTTTTTTTGTTCAGTCACATTACATATTATTTGGACCAGCCCAGCCCATGCTCTCCTTACTCCTCTCAGTTCAGACTACCTTATCAGTATCAGTATCTGACTCAGTGACGGATGCGAGGGGTGCGAGTAGCGTCATTAATCAGTCGGTGAAGTACATAAAAGACCATATACGTATGTGTCAGTAAAACCTGGATAGAAGTTGAGGGGTTGACCGGCCCGATCATATCCTAAAACAAGCGAGAATTTGTCTCAGATGCAGAACATATATTGCATAACCGGTTTTAGTAAAATCCAGCTAGTGGTCTATTATCAATGCTGCGTTCTGATTGGTTGAGCTACTACTAGGCTATATGTTATAGCCCACTAGTAGTGAAAAGCGCGGGCTTTTTGGTCTAGCTTTCACTTGCTAAATTTTTTTTTATTCTCGATATTTTTGACCAACTAGCTGGATTTTCCAAAACAATTATTCCTCTGGTCCTCATGGCCTCTGAGTTAATAGCCCATTCGGGCTCGAGGAATTATTGTTAAATATTCCAGCCGTTCGATAGGATTCATAACAAGGCGTTATGCAATCCGAAATTGATGTCTCAGTTTGCTGATTACAATTCAATATTATCGGATGCAAATTGCCAATATGATTTTTTTAGCGATGTGAATGTTACTTTGGGGATATTAGGTGGCTTCACCACGTGACAACAAAGAATAGCTTTGAATTCGTTTTCTGATTCCACGGCACAATTAAACATGAAAAAAAAGTCTGGGTCGCCATCAATAAATCCGATCGCATAGAATCGAATAGTTAATATTGGAAACAACACATTGGTCTTACTGCATTGAAATCCTAGTAAACAGACTATAAGGGCAAGAGAGGATAAAGGGGACAGAGAAGGCATCCTCCATACACACCCTATTCCATAGGTAATTCGTCTCGAGTTATTTTTAAGACCACAGATCCCAAGCGGAATTAGACAACAGCCAATCATATAGCGCGAATGTGTTCCGCGTGGATGACCCCCGCTCAGAGCCACGCGTCCTTCACGAATTGAGGCAGAAGAAAATGGCGGAAGACGCGAAGAGCAATATTGCTATTTATTTTGTCGACGAAAACGACTAAAGAGAGATTTCTGCTAAAGCTGTGTCAGCGAAACGGAAATTAAAAAAGAATCGCCCTTCCTCTCTTGTATAGAGCTAACAGTACAGCAGGGAAGAAGAAGAAGAAGAAGAATACTTTATTTATCCACGGTTGTCTCATCAGGAAATCCTTAACACATTGAATATTCTCTCAGGATCATTTATAATTTACAGTTTGAAGAGAGAAATTTCTGGTTTGATATTTATTTTTTCATTAGTCTTTTATTATTCAACAAAAATAACACTTGGCGTCCTATAATAATAATAATAATTTAATAACTTCTAGAGCGCTATTTACATTCACTGATTAACAGCGCTTAACAACTTAAAAAAACTGCGATAAAATTCAAATTTGTAAAACCAATTACATGTACATGAATATTACTTGCTACTTGCTTTATTGTACAAACGACCGGTTTCAATAGACCGGCGAAATTTCTCATTTTATTAAAGCACTGAGGTTACGGTAACTTCGAGTTAAACTGATTTCACGGGTTGTCAAAGAGTCGAGCGGTTCCCTTTTCCCAGGTGAGCGCCGACTCATTTCGCTTCAATATTCAGAAATGTTCTCGATCTCTTTTCGCTTTCATTGCCTTTCGCCCGACATGTTTTGCATGGCGTTTAGTCATGCGAAATCTCCACGAAACATCCACGCAGCGCGCGAGGTAACTTTATCCCGATTCTAAAAATAACTCGAGACGAATTACCTATGGAATAGGGTGTGTATGGGGGATGCCCTCTCTGTCCCCTTTATCCTCTCTTGATAAGGGTTATTGTTTGATTAGGACATTTTTGTTCCTTTTCGAAATTTTTTGCAAGTTTACCAGTGGCCTGTGTACAGAGAATTTTTGTTTAATTTGAGGGAGGATGGCGGCTAGTTTCTCTGATGAGTCCTTATTGAAATGAGTTTAGCTTGCGTAGCATGGCGGTTCGTTGTCGGGAGCCCGCCTTTATTTTTTTGCGCGCCCAACCAAAACCGCCATTGCTACGCAGGCTAAATGAGTATTGCCTAAGCTCTCTGGGGGTAGGAAACTTCTTATTCTTCAAAAGTTGACTCCTTCATTATTGCTCTTTTAACAGCAAGTAGAAAAGATCGCGTTATTTCTCTATCCTTCAAAAACCAGATTTTACCCTTAGGTTTCCTATCTGTTGGCTCATTCTGCAACCTCATACATAAAGGAAAGAAATGAAATATATTCCAGCAAATTTTAAAAAAATCCTTCAAAGACATGTCAGATATGCACTCGTACAGCGGCTCGAGGTGACTGCCGGCTAACTTTTACATTGGACCGGCATTCGAGATTAGAAATACAAATTAAAATCTTCCTTCTCTAATTTTGGAGCCAAAGTTGGAAAGCCATACCATCCCACTTTAAAGAACTTGAATAATGCAATTTCAAAATCGTTTGCATGAGATTATGATTCTCATGGAGATCTCAAAGTCGACCCATCATATCTTGAACTATTGTTCAGCGACTGAACATCTCTACGTAATATTACGTTTTTTTTTTTTTATCTTTATTTCCTCAATTCCGAAATTAAGCCATTGGGCTTATATTTTTCAAAGGCCCTTTTTGAGAAGCTTATTTTTGGAGGGGCTTATCTACGGAGGGAAATTTGCGTTTCAAAATCGATTGGGCTAGCCTTATAGTTGGAAATAAAGTTACCATTTTTGCTTTGTTTTACTTTGTATTTGATAGCAATTCTCCAAGTGCAAGCCCCCCAGGGGGCTTATATTTGGAGGGGCGATTTAACGGAGGGTTTTTTGCGTTACCGGTTTGGGGGGCTTATATTTGGAGGGGCTTCTTTTCGGAATTTTGCGGGTATATAACTGAATATTTTACGTATATTTATGAATATTTTGATAGTGAATCGATTATCCATAATCATTTGTGGTTTGTTAAATAATTTGTCTTACACGCAAGTCTTTCTTTCCTCTGTCTGTTTTTCCCTCACTACCCGCCTAGATAAGCTTTGACTACAAGCCATTTGCGCGTAGCAAATTACAGAATTTAATTAAACTTAAGAGATACAAATACAGTCGTTGAGTCAAACCTGTATAAAGAGGTCACCCCCTCGAGAAATACCCAGCATGCTGGTTTTAGAGGTTGACTGCTTGATAGAGTTCACTTGACAGTCAAATCACTACAGTGTGAACCTCTCGCAAACGAATACCTCGCTTAAGCGAACGCGACCACTTTTTGGGGCGACGGATTTCAGAATTTGCCTTTGTTTTAACCTCTTGTAAGCGACTAATTGACGCATGGTTTGTGAATCTCTCTACTACTATACTTAGAGCACAAGAATGATGATGATGATGATGATGATGATGATACCTTTATTTTAGTGTCAAACTGTAATAGTAGTGTAGAACCACTAAGATGGAACACTAAAATAAATTTAAAAAAATAAATAAATAAATTAATTAATTAAAGATGAAAACCAGAATGTTAAGAAATATAAGAAATCAAGAAAAACTATATACAGTATGTGCAAATAAGAAATTCGGGACAGAACTATATACAATATGTACAAATGTATCCTAATCATATTAAATTAAGAACTGCAAAGAGAGCAGTTTGAGCAATTATTGTCTCCTAATAGCATACTAAGATCCACTTTTCTGATGTGACAACATGGAAATACACATATCGTAGCTTACAAATTCCATGCATTAAATTCACTTCAAAGAAGTACATGCCTTCAGGCCTCTTCCCGGAAAAGACCCCCTGTGCTTCGATTATCGTGCGCGATCCCCTCCTATAAACAACCACCAGGAGCCATAATCAAGGGAGGAGACCGCAAGCGAGGGGTCCACGTCGTTCCATCGAAATAGCCAGTTGGGCTATTTTCATAGCAAACTGCGCCACCCTCAACGTCACAAACTCGCGCGGGAACCCACAAATTTGCGCGGCTCTCGTGTGGAATTTCAGGTATTGGGCGATCGTCTTGCGACTTTAATTGAGTCCTCTCTTAATTTTCCAAGTGCTTACTATCTCATAAACAATGCATGCGCAGTGAAAGAATGAGCCAATATTATATAAACAATACTTGAAATACGTTTTTCGCAAAAACCTCGCGAAGGCGGGGCACACAACGACGTTTTCCTCCTAAATACATTGAAAACACTTTCAAGGCTGTCTTTTAAGACTATTAGAGGAGGGTTCGCTGGATTCAGGACGAAACCAGAACATTTTTGTACTAGATTCGTTTTACCGTTTTAGACGTAGATGCGTGGATCCGAAATAAAAACGTCCCCTTTGGTCGCGTATTCGGAGATTTTAAATCCGGTGACTTAAGTGAATATTTTGTATCCGATGATGAATGATCTCGTATTAACTGATGTATATAACTCCTGCCAATACGAATACACTGAATGTAATTAATACGGAAACATTTATGAATCTCCTGTAGTGTAAAGTCCTATCTCCAGTGACCACCTGACTGGCCTAACTTATATCCGATCCTTTTCTTACAGGCATCAAACCATCACCATGTCTCAAGCCAAAAAGACGACTGCTAATTTTGATGAAATTTTAACTTCCATTAGCGCGTTTGGTCGTTGGCAAGTATTCCTTTATGTTGCTACCTGTACTCTGGTGATTATCCCCTCCACCTTGCAAGTCATTGGGATTGTGTTCTTTTCTGGAACGCCAAGATTTCATTGCGTGACACCTAACGTGACATGTGAGGACAGCAAATGTTGTCCTAATTGCACTGAATATGTCTTTGATGGTCCTTTTACCAGCAGTGTCAGTGAGGTGAGAAACGGTTTCGTAATAATAATTCAATGATGCATAGGCCTGTCCCGATTGTGCTCGTAAAATGCTAAGGAAGTGCTGACTAGAATGCCATAAGGTTGCTAAAAATTTGCCGGCCAAAAATTGAAAAGGTTGATACTTAAGTTTTAAAGTTGCTTCCGAACTTTCTGGATTTTTTTATATAAACGTCAAGTTAAACAATTATTTTTCGTTCTTCACAATCATTACTAATATTAGTCAAGAAAAATAGCTTGAAACTTAGCTTTAAAGTATTGCTCGCACATTTACTAGAGTTGACATTCCTCTCTTGACATTTAAGAAATTCCCACAAAGTGAAGTTTCCTATGAAATCGTAGCCTCCCTCGCAGACGTTCTTAGGGGTTCGTCGCGCGTTCCTCCCCCAAGAACGTGTGCGTGGGAGGCTAATGAAATCGTTGGCTTTTTCGTGCTTAACATGTGCTCTTAACCTCAGTATATTTTGCTCAAAAATTGCTCGAGGTTGCTTGAACAGCAAAGAATTGCTCCAAACGCCAAAAGTTGTTTAAAAGTTGCCGAGCACAATCGTGACAGGCCTAATGATACATGTGTGCTGATGATTAATAACATTGTTTATGATTTATCGTTAAGCAAAAGTACATTCAATAAGGATGCAGGGGGGTATGAAGATACAGAATTATTGACATAGGTTCCCCTTGGTTTTTTAAATTAAATTTTCAACTGCCTCCTTCATAGGCTTCCCAAGGTTTAGTTGACGCGCGAGAGCGTGAAACAAGCGAGGTGTGCGAGAGGGGGATGATGGGAACGAGTGCAGAGCGCAAGCAGGGAATGATGGGAAGGAAAAAGAGAGAAACAGCTGCTCGCGTCAGTGGTTAGTTTCCCTTCCCATCACTCCTTTTGCCCCCGCATTCCTTAATGATTATCCCCAAAAAAGTGATCGCGTGCGACTGGGGACGAGGGAGAATTTTCAAAGCTCCCCCCATCAGTGTGGCTGGAATTTCATAGTCCCCCTTCCACCCTATGGAACGTTAATAATTGCCTTAATAACACGATGGCCACCACAATTATTGAATTCCAGATAATCACATTATGCGTGTACCTTGAACTGGACTAAAAATCAGTTTCTAATCACGTGCGGTTGTTTCCTGTTAACAGTGGAATCTTATTTGTGACCGAGCCTTCGCTGGGGCTAATGTGCAGGCGGCCTATTCAGCGGGAATGCTTGTCGGATCGCTGGTGTTTGGAGCAACTTCCGATTTCTTCGGACGAAGATTTTGTATGTACCTATGTGCTGTGTTTCTGGTATGTTGAGAAGAAAAAAAAAACAAACAAAAGAAGAAGGGGCAGATTTAAGGGGTATTTCGGAGGGGGGGGGAGGTGATAATTTTCCTAACGTAACACCTTGAAAATAAATCCTAGATCCTGCCCAGGATAATCTTTTTGGCCCAGTAGATAGAGACGGGGTTAGACAAGTTGGTTTCTCTATCAACATCCAAGCTACTCTCCTTTGTACATTTGGCTGCAGGCCCTTCTTCAATTTGAAAGGACTTTGAAATAAGCTCTCCTTAAGTATTACTTAATTTTAGCACTTCAGGTTTCCGGAAGTTAGTTGCACGTGCAATTTTCTATTAACAAAAAAATCCCGGATAGCCTTACAGTTACAGGTGGAAACGAGGCTGGCGTTTTCTCTGTTTTGATACAACCCTTTCTAATCTATTATGTAAATCATGTTTTCCTTATGCTAACTAGTATTTTTAGGCAAAATTTACATTTCAAAAAGGAGGCGGTTTGTATCAAAACAAGCTCAACCTTAGCCTCACGTTCACTCAAAGGCTAGGACACTAAGCCCACAACTGTAAAATGGGCCATTGATGAAATTAGCTGCTGCATGTGATTTCAATTGCTACTTTTATATTTTTTTATTTTGGGTCCCCAGTAATTGGTTTTAACTGTTGCGGTGTCCCTACCCAAATTATTTAAGTTATTATTAGTGTATTGTTACGTTCTTATTACTAGTATTTGCATATCTTCAGTTTTTTGTATTCGTCAGGGCAAAACTAATAAAATAAATAATAAAATAAATAAATTATGGCGCGCGCATGCACAAAATCTGACACTAAGAGACCCGTTAACTTGGTTTGCTTTTCTATGCATTTTATTTTGGAATTTTCAGGCCATTTTCGGTCTTGGATCAGCACTCGTCGACTGCCTGTCATTCTTCGCCTTTCTCCGTTTCTTCGCATCTGCCTTCGCCGTCGGATTGTTCGTGGCTCATTACATATTTGCTCTTGAACTTTTTGGCCCCACCTACAGGACCCGAGCTGACAAATTACAGACCCCGTTTTGGACTATTGGCGCTGGTCTGATTGCATTACTTGGCTACCTCATTCCGGACTGGAGGACTTTATTGATACTTTGTAGCTTCCCGCCCCTTCTTCTCTTCTCGATTTATAAGTAAGCTGTCTGACATGTACAAATATAAATATACTTATCTATAGCGAGGCGCTCTTAGGGGTAGTATGTTTGTCTTTAGTCTGAATTTCAAAACCAGCTGGGGGGTTTCCCTGAGGAAGCCATGTCCCGTGCGGTATTTTATTATTGTTTTTGCGATTGACCTCGTTGCTGTCACAGTTTCAACCTATTTCTTATGTCGCTCTTTCAAGGCCATTTCACTTGTCCGAATTTTATAAAATAGGTCAAGCTGTAAAATATGGTAAACATCTCGAGAGAAACTAACCACTAACATGAGCAAACGTCTCCCTCTCTCAGTCTCTCTCTTTTAAACATGGTCCTCTTTGAACTTTTAAATAGGTGTAGTGGATTTGTATGATTCTGAGGGACAAACCATAAATAACTTTTACTCCTAACAGTATCCATAGCCTGAAGTGCGTACAATTACACAGTTGGTTTCAGTGCTCCAATAAGTCCATATTAGTCGCACGCAGAATATTTTAGGAGTCACCCACGATCCGTGAGCACGCACAGAAACTTAGTCGAGCCTTCACTAGCGGCCACCTTTTTTGTCCCGGTGGACAAATAATCCATACATTGACTCTTGCTTAAACCACAACGGTCACTTCTTTAGAACGGCCACTTTTTTCCGTGCCCACGATGGCTGTTGTGGAGAGGTTCACTTAACCCTTTAAGCCCTAAGACTCAGTGATCAACATCAAATTTCTCCTTGTAACATCGGTGCTTTGTAAAACAGAGTGGTCATGAGAATTACTGACATGATCACACAAGATGATATTACTTGATATTTTTATCAACTTCTCCTCACTACTCTTCCAGGAAATGAATAGGGACAACAAATGAGATTTCAAGTTGTGATCTTAGGATTTAAAGGGTTAAGGAAAGTAACGCAATAGAAATGTAATCTGTACGAACTAAGTGAACACGTCAACTAAACATAACAGAGGAGCATCGCTTCCAACGAAAGAGAAGTAGTGTGTGACCGATGGTATCAAGATGATATAAACGACACATATCAACAAAGGATAACATGATTTTTTTTGCTTCGACTGCTGATCTTAACTTCCGTATTATAGCGTTTATATATTTATGAATAATTGCACCATGACATTTACTTAACGTGTTTAAAACAGGAGACATGCATGGATTGAAGCCTCGCTCTTTAAGTCATGATAAAATGTGACCGAGTCTTTCTATTTAGTCTAACTCATTATAATGGTTTGCCCTATTATGAATTAGACGTGATTAGCCCTCTTTAGTAGCAGAGTATATAAACTTCTTCCGGTTATGAAATCGTACCTGGAATGAGCGAAGGCAATCCAGTCTTCCTTTCCACAGTACCTTTCTTTCAATCAGATTAAGGATATAGCAAGGTCAAATTTTCGAGTAACTTGTAATTGGCCTATGTAATATACGGTCAAAATATCGTTATTACTCTCTTACTAAAAGTACTATAAACAACTGGATATCTTCCACAGGGTCTTTCCTGAATCTGCACGATGGTTAGCTGCTAAAGGTCATCTGGTTCAGGCGCATGCAGTTTTGATGAAGTACGCTAGCAAGAGTTCGTTGTCCGTGGACTCAGATTCCATAATGACAAAACTTACAGAATATCACCAGAGTGAGGTGGAATCCAAAGCTGACAGCTCCAGTAGGAGGTCATTCTTGGATCTGATTCGGAGTCCGCGCTTGCGCAAACGAACCGTTATTCTTTGCTTTAACTGGTAAGTTCAAAATTGCATAGTGTCTCTGATATATCTTGATTAAGTGATGATTCCAATGCGGTTCTCTAATCAATAGGGACTTTAAGAATGGACTGAGAATGCGAGGTTGAGACATTGAGTACGAGTATAAGTACCATTTTTCAAAGCAGATTCGCGTGACTCACATAATAACTCATCACACACCAATCTTATCCGTTTTATTCTATGCTAATCAACAACAGTAGAAAGTTATAGTTAGGGCAATTCATATACAATCAGTTTGAAGTTTGCTATTGATTTGTGCACTATTAGGGAAACAAGATATTCATATTCTATAAAAACAGCAGTTGTTGTAAGTAATACGTGTTTGTCTGCATTTCACATAGGATGGTTATCAGCATGGTTTATTATGGTTTCTTGCTGTACATAAGCCGCTTGTCTGGCAGTCCCTACTTGAACTTGTTCCTGATGTACCTCTCGGACATTCCAACCCATCTCATCTGCTGGGTTCTTCTTCAAAAGTAAGTTGCGTAATCGCGAAAATAAGTGCGCAAGTCACGAAACTGTTTACATGGCAACCTATCTGCTTCCTCGTTCTCTGATCGATCATTCGATCGATCATTCATTCATCGATCAAAAATTCGCCTATTTATTTAAAGTTTCTCGGCGTTTTCTTTCGTTTATATTCACTTTTTTAATTCCCCCTTTAACTACTTGTATTCTTCCTTGATTTCTCGCTTCCTTGGTCTCTTTTTTTCTGTGAACCTTACTCTCCCTCCCTTTTTAATTCTTTCATTTGTTTTCTCCTTTTACATTATATATGTCGTTCATTTGTTTTCCCTTTTGCTCACTTCTTTCTTTCTTTTCTTCGAATGATATTTTTTTATGTCTTGATTCATTCATCCTTCAACTAGCCATCTCTCGCTAGTTAAAAAATTCTTACATCCTTCCATCGTTTAACAGTAAATAATGCAATGATTGTTCCTGAAAAGCCCCTTTGGTGAGGTAGGCAGGTAATAATTTTTTGAAAAAAGATTCAAATTACAGGAGAAACACGCTCAGTAGCCTCAACAACACTCGGCTGGTTTCCATGGAGGCTGTGTTGAGACATAAAAATCGCATATTAAATTAATAAGCTATTACTAAAATTTCTTATACTACTACTACTATTGCTATTAAAAGGTTAACTACTATTAAGATAACCAGCTTGACAAGACCCAACTATAATCTAATAAGTTTCTAAAATAAAGAAAATGACTCGGCGAGTTTTTCTTCATTCGAGAGCTGGTTCCAAAGCATAGCCCCGCTAAATTTAAACCCAGCAACCTACCGATTCAGCGATCCAGCGATCCAGCGATATACCGAGACCTACAGATCCAGCGATCTACAGATCCAGCGATCTATAGATCCAGCGATTTATCGATCAAGCGATCTACAGGTCCAGCGATCTACAGATCCAGCGATCCACAGATCCAGCGATCTACCGATCCAGCGATCTATAGATCCATCGATCTACCGATCCAGCGATCTACCAATCCAGCGATTTACAAATCCAGCGATCTATAGATCCATCGATCTACAGATCCAGCGATCTACCGATCCAGCGATCTACCGATCCAGCGATCTACCGATCCAGCGATCTACAGATCCAGCGATCTACCGATCCAGGAATCTAACGATCCAGCGATCTACAGATCCAGAGATCTCCCGATAAAGCGATCTACCGATCCAGCGATCTACAGATCCAGCGATCTACAGATTCAAAGATCTACCGATAAACCGATCTACCCATCCAGCGATCTACAGATCGAGCGATCTGTAGGTCCAGAGATCTACCGATAAAGCGATCTACCAATCCAGCGATCTACAGATCCATTGATCTACAGATCCAGCGATCCCCAGATCCAGCAACATACCGATCCAGCGATCCAGCGATTTAGCGATATACAGATCCATAGATCTACAGATCCAGCGATCTGTAGGTCCGGCGATTTATCGATCCAGCGATCTACAGACCCATCGATCTGCAGATCCAGTGATCTACCGATCCATCTATGTACAGACCCAGCGATCTAAAGCTCCATCGATTTACAGATCCAGCGATCTACAGATCTAGCGATCTACCGATCCATTGATCTACAGATCCAGCGATCTACAGATCCAGCAATCTACCGATTCAGCGATCTACAGATCCATCGATCTACCTATCCAGCGATCTACAGATCCAGCGATCTACAGATCCAGCGATCTACCGATCCAGCGATCTATAGATCCAGCTATCTATACATCCATCGATCTACCGATTCAGCGATCTACAGATAGATCGATCTACCGATCCAGCTATCTATACATCCATCGATCTACCGATGCAGCGTTCTATAGATCTAAAGATCTACAGATCCAGCGATCTACCGATCCAGCGATCTACAGGTCCAGCGATCTACAGATCCATGGATCTACAGATCCAACGATCTACCGATCCAGTGATCTATAGATCCATCGATCTACCGATCCAGCGATCTACAGATCCAGAGATCTACCGATCCAGCGATCTATAGATCCATCGATCTACCGATCCAGCGATCTACCAATCCAGTGATTTACAGATCCAGCGATCTATAGATCCATCGATCTACAGAATTAGCCATCTACCGATCCAGCGATCTACAGACCCAGCGAACTACCGATCCAGCGATCTATAGATCTATCGAACTACCGATCCAGCGATCTACAGATCCAGCCATCTACCGATCCAGGAATCTAGCGATCTACAGATCCAGCGATCTACCGATAAAGCGATCTACCGATCCAGCGATCTACAGATGCAGTGATCTACGGGTCCAGCGATCTATATATCCATCGATCCACCAATACAGCGATCTACAGATCCAGCGATCTACCGATCCAGCGATCTACCGATTCAGGAATCTACTAATCCAGCGATCTACAGCTCCAGCGATCTATAGATCCATCGATCTACCGATCTAGCGATCTATAGATCCATCGATCTACCGATCTAGCGATCTACAGATCCAGCGATCTACCGATCCAGCGATCTACCGATCCAGGAATCAACCGATCCAGCGATCTACAGATCCAACGATCTACCGATCCAGCGATCTATAGATCAATCTATCTACAGATCCAGCGATCTACCGATCCAGCTATCTATACATCCACCGATCTACCGATGCAGCGTTCTATAGATCTATAGATCTAAAGATCCAGCGATCTACCGATCCAGCGATCTACAGGTCCAGCGATCTACAGATCCAGCGATCTACAGATCCAACGATCTACCGATCCAGTGATCTATAGATCCATCAATCTACCGATCCAGCGATTTACAAATCCAGCGATTTACAGATCCAGCGATCTACCGATCCAGCGATCTATAGATCCATCGATCTACAGATCCAGCGATCTACAGATCCAGAGATCTACCGATCCATCGATCTACCGATCCAGCGATCTACCAATCCAGTGATTTACAGATCCAGCGATCTATAGATCCATCGATCTACAGAATTAGCCATCTACCGATCCAGCGATCTACAGGTCCAGCGAACTACCG
>OZ037785.1:7580299-7657799 GCA_964035525.1 Porites cylindrica
TTCTCCTCGAAGGATGTTAATTTGACTAATTTTTTCCTGCTAATAGATCAGAAGGGCGCTATTACTGCTTTAGCTTTCATCGGTCGTTTCATGGCCAGCGGCTCATTTGCAAATATCTACCTGTATTCCAGTGAGCTGTACCCTACAGAACTGAGGTAATTTATAGTGCGAATTGCCAATTTGTCGTTTTAATTTTTATTTGAAGGATATGTAATTTTATTTATAATCAAAAAATTTCATGAAGAGTTCATTTTTATTAGGAATCAAGGTATTGGTGTTTGTTCAACAAGTGCTCGTGTGGGATCCATTATCGCTCCCTACATAGTCATGTTGGTAAGGTCATTTTTTGTCTTAAAATAATCCTTTTTATAGGATGTAATGCAGGCGTAAATTTCGGTCCAGCAAAAGCTGCTCGTCTACGTTCGTAATGCCGCTTGTGGACACCATCTATGATTTTATTTCAGAGGAAGATTGGGGAGAGTAGAAAACGCAACCCATAGGATAGGGGCGTTTTCCTCTCTTTCCCCTCTCCCTCCCCCCCCGCTACCCCCCGCTGGTTTCCCTCCCACTTTAACTCGTCTTAGCTTCTCGACTTCTTAAAAATTCAACAAAGCGATCACTCGAGTAAAAACATTCGCGCACCTGACAGAGAAACGTTTTTTTTTTTTGCCAGTTAACAAACAGATTCTGTGGTGAAAGCTAAAGCATTTAAATTTTTTAGCTTAATTGTGGCCTAAAATAAACTCAGCAATTTGCCTTTAAAATGCAGGCGCAGTTACCAGGACTGAGCGAGACTCTTCCCATGGTTATTTTCGGCTGCCTGACGGTAGCCGCTGGTTTGATAGCGCTGTTTCTTCCCGAGACTCTTTTATGCCAAACATATCAGACAGTGGAGGACATCAATCAGGACAAAGAATTCTACGGTATCATTTGTATGGAAAAACCACGCCCCTGCCCATTACACTGCTTCAGGTACGATTTACATGTCTCCGGAATATCTCTATAGAAATCAAGGATGTTGAGCATGGATTGCAAAACAAGCCATTTTTTAATTTAGCGCCATCAACCTTGAGGTTGGCTTGAGGTTTGCTTAAGGCTAACAACAACAACATAAGCTTTATTTGCATGACTATATGTAGTTACAGTATTGCAAAAGCTTGCTAAGATAAAGCCAAATTTCTACTAATGATATTACAAGGCAATGATTGCAATGGTCAATCAAGTGTCATCAGTATGATTTGATAACAAATTACAACTTAAATCATTACGTATCATGGGACAAATTTCAACAAATTTGAATTTACAGAAAAATTATGTGAATTCATCAATTTAATAATTAATTCTGTGCAAGACAGCTGATTAAAATCGCAAAATTTTGTTGGATTTGAGCAATGCAATAGAAAATGAAATTCGTCTTCAATTATACCAGAGTTACAAACAGGGCAAAATCTATCGTTGTGGGGAGTTTGACTATATCTTCCAGTTTCAATCATGAGTTTGTGGTTACTTATACGAATTCTCACTAAGTCTTTCCTATTGGTTAAAATGATGAGCACACACCTATACACCTAGGACACCTAGAGATAGATACCTGGTGGACGTGTATCGCGTCGCAGTGAAACTCTCACGCAATTCCAGAAACAAAATTAAACGATACAGGCCTTGAATAACTCACTGAAATTACGTCTTTTCTTCTAGGTCTAAGGAAGCAGACAAAGCGCAGTTACCATCTGCTGAAACACAGCTACTGTGAAAATTTAGTACCTTGAGGAAGGGCCAATCATTTTTCTCTTTTCTTGGGTTATAGACATGATTGTCAGGTATACATTTAGTAGAGTCAGTTGTAGCAAAGTTTGACTATAGATTAGATGGCAGGTAAGTCAGGGTAGAAATAGAGAGAAGAATGACGTCACGTTACCGTGGTAGCAAAATTTTGGATCACAACAATGGGAGCTTAATCAACGCGATTAGCAAAAAAGCAGTAGGTTAAGACTGGCAAATGAACAACTCTGCACGTACCTCACGCTTTTTTGTACGTTTCTTAGCCGTCATTGCACGATTGCGACATGAAACTTCCTAATTTCACGCGCCCGCTTTATGGACTAGGTGAACACAACACAAAAATTTTATTTTTCTAAATCTAGATACTGTCCTTCTCGGATTCGAGCCCATAGAATTTCCCCACTGAACATTTGAAAAATTAATTGAACTTGAATAAGGTCGGTGAAGTTTGAAAACAGTGCGAATTTAAGTGATTTTTTCGGTTTTGTTGTCATCCAGAAATTTTGCTACGATGGCAAGTTGACGTAACGACTTCTCCTCTCAATTGAATGACTTTATAAGTTGGTGACAACACCAATCAAACCCATTGACATTTCCAATAATTTGGCTTGTAGATTTAGGATTTTCAGATTTCTTAAATTAAGTCTAAGTTTTAATTGAGTTCGCAGGTTCAAGGACTTTAAGAAGTAACTTGTGAAATTAGTCAATAAAAATGCTTGCTTATCTTAGGAACTTGAAAGCAGTGACGAAAACGAATCGAAAAGACAAGCGCCCTCTGTTCTCTTATCTAATCTGTGCTATCTTTTTTTTGCTCTGTTGGAACTGTAACGTGTATTGGTGGTGTTCGTCCTTTATCATTGACCTCTTCTCTGACTATTAACAGAATGTCCCCTTCTTCCTTTACGGGCCTACGTCTGCAACAATATATCTTATAGTCCTCGTCCCAGTCTTCCGCCTGCTCCACGGTCTGGGCCATGGGACTGTAAAGTGTCTCAGGTAGCCAGAGCGCCATAATGCCAGCGATAATCCCCAGTATCCCAAAAATGACCAGCGGTAGTGTTTTGCTGATGATTGGAAGGTCAGCCTGGATAAGAGAAAATTATAGCTACAGTAGGGCCATATTCAGTTCATGTTTCGAGATTTCTTTTAAGACTGCGCATGGTTTTAATTGCTACGCCTTCTGGTGGGTAAATCACCTAATAACATGTAACAGCAAAACAATTCCGACCTGCCTGTGTGGAGGCCAGGAAAATCGGAGGCGCATACCGACATCCAGGGCTGTAGACCGAGCCGATCAAACTCCTCCTCTCCGTAATTATCAGGCTACGGATTTATGATATTATGATACTGAAGAAAAATGCTTTCAGTGCTTAAAACATAGCAGCTGTTTAAAAGTAGGTAATCATATATTGTGGTTCTCTCTGCATGTGAAATTAAAGTGTCGAAAGTACAAACCAATAACACGATGAATGGCGTTATTATGCTGCCACAACGAGCCATCATAGAACACACACCAATGCCAGTATTCCTAGAAAGGAAAAAGAGGGTTTGCCTCCGTGTGAGAACCTGTGAACTTGTTTTTTGTTTTGCACCTTTTGTTTTCCTAGGTTCTATTGTGTTGACTTCGTTGTCTTCCTTGTTTACGTCACCCATGGGTTTTACAGGTTCTTACACCGGAGGATATGCCGAAAAAGACAACTGTTCATTATACTTGTTGTTTAAAACTACCTTACTTTAACTTAACACCCTGACAAACTATCATTTTCAGAAACATTTGAGACTATTTCGTTTTCTTCGCTCGTCTACTCGAAAACGTTTGAAGGTGAACTTTTGTTAGATTTAGGCCCTTATTGTTTTTAAAAGATATACTGTTGTTCACGCTACCAGCGTACTCGAGAAAGATTCTATCGAGTAACCGATCTTTGTTGAGCATGCGCGGTATCTTGCTAGGGTAATACCTACCTTTCTTCCCTTTTCCTAGCTCAACCCACCTTTCTAGCTTTCGCTGCGCCCTATCCACCTCTTGGGAGCCTGTTCACAGGCTCATCGGATACAGCAATTTGTTGTATCTATATACTGGATGGTGATTTCTCCTCGTGGGAGCAACCGACGGGGTTTAAAATTTTATATAGTGTTGTAGGCTCGATTACCAGCCGCTGGTCGGGAAATGAGCCCGCGATCCTACCCCGAACGAGAAAGTGGCGGAAATCGAGCCTTAGAGTGTTGTCACTCCGAACGCAATATTCTCTAGTATAGGATGCTTTAAATATTCTTGGTGTTATACAGAGGCGTGCAAAATATCTTAAACAGTTATTAGATATTGCCATAACTATCCCTTTTACTTTACGTCGTTGAGATACGATAGGTAGTGGCCTGGACACTTCTCATGTTGTCCGGTGTTGCAGGAGAAGTGCCATGTAGCCTTGTGGCAAGAGACTTGGCATAGGGGGCCAAAACTATAAAAAACAAGGTATTTACTTGAATGGCGTTATTTTGACTTATTAAAGGAAAGGAGAAAAAAAACCCTTCCCCACCCCATTTAGGAGCGACATCACTGCTATGTTCGCAAGGCAGGTTGCCGCGGCATCATGAACGATAAATTTAAGTTTTCTTACCTAATAATGGTAGGATACAGTTCCACAGTGAAGACATAAATCCCCAGGAATGTTGCTAAGATACAGGCCTTGCCAATAACAGCCAGTATGGTAACAACAAACCGTAATTCTTAAAAAGTAATAGAAAAAAAAGAGAACATCATTTCCTTATAAAACTTAGTTCTGCTGTCAAAGCAAGCCGTTGTATGGCAGAAAATCCATAGCTTCACACCTGTTTTAACCTCGGCTTGACGACGGCCACTGACTGTGCTTTCTAACTCCACAAAGGTCGATTTAAAGCGAACAATTTGAAAACGCACTCATTGTATACATGACTTTCTTTGTTTGGTTGACACTTTTGTTCTAAACAGCTAGTTTCTGTTTTATTCAGATATATTTTGATTGTTTTATGCATCAATATGCCATAATTAGCATTGTTAAAGATAAAACAATTCTATCCTGTTCCCCCCAAAATTTGGTGTCATATTACACCCTTTCCAAAATAGTCACCTCCCGTCAACGGCTACTTACCTCAGTCCCCGCTTAATGGCCTTTGTAGAGAGGTTTGATTGTATACTCGTACTATAAACGACATGATTACGGGCGACAAGAGGAGCCCGCAATCCTAATCTCCAGGTTGTTATTGCGCATGCGTCGCATGTATGTAGCCAGCATTCATTTGGACTTCCACTAAGAATTAATGGATGCACAAAACAAAATTTGATCACGCGCTTTTGGACCTTCTATCACTCGTAATCTGATCACGCAAAGCACAGCGATGGAGCAAAAGCGTTTTGATCTTCGATCGTTGTCGTCTGCTCTCCGCAATCTTTTACTAGATTAAAGTTTTCTCTGCGATAACCTAGCTATAGCACTCAGTGCAACTTTTTAATATACCTTCATCTTTGGGAACAGCCAGCACTAGCATTCCTGACAGTCCTCCAATAATCATAAAGGACGCGTACGGGATACGACGACCAAATCTGGAAAAAAATGAATGTCGTTAGTTACAATTAAGGTTCGTGGCTAAGACATCTGTTATCTAAAGTCCAGGAAATCATGCATGCTGTACCACAACCTGAGCGCAGGACAGCAGCCACGTGAAGAGCGCACGAAAATAGCCGGAGAAAGATCCTCTGTGATTTTTATAGTCAGAGTGAGAGTAATTGTACGATATCCAATTTCGATATTTATTCCTTTCCCGTCATCATTAGAGGTATAAGACAAGGTTCTAAAAAGTCGATACCAAAAGATATACCATGGCAATTCACACTCGTACAGAGTTCGTTCTCCGTACGTAATTAAGATGGCGGACTTTGGGTCTAAGCTGTCGAAGGGTCGATCTCGAAGTTGCACGAAAAATGTGGACTTTAAGCGCAGTCTCAACTTGCCTGAGCAGTATTAGCCTGCGTCACAGACAAAACTAAACTTCTCGAAAGAAACGATATTTTGAAATCTTTCAGGCAAGTAAGCATCAATTGTAACGATTACCTGAAATCGACCACCTACTAGTAAAAAGTTTGGTAAACTAAATTCACTTTGTTTTGTAATATTCCGTGTATTCATAGCTATAACAAAATTCTCAAATCTGATTGGCTATCAACTGTCCTGATTTCAGCACTAATAGGATGGTACCAGTCAAGCCTAAGTAATTGGACAGTACGCGCTATCGCGCGCGCACTTGAATGGTTTTTTTTTATTTTCACTTTTAGACAAAAAAAACTATTGGAATATTCTGTATTTTAATTTTAGAAAAGCTTAAAATATAACAAAATATGTTTTAGTTATGATGAATTGATAGCAGAACTTCTTGTCATCCAGTTCGGTAGGTAATTATACAGGTGATTTAAACAAATCGGAATCCAACCTCGTTCCCAGGGTTCTTTCCTACCCGTCCCTACAGAGCGAATAGGATAGGAGAGAGAACCTGGGAACGAGGATGATCGCACTTCCGTTACGCGTTCGTCCTATTTTGTTAGTCACTCGTATGATTACAGACCGAATTGGGTTCCACTCAGTCCTATTACCATTATAAATTAGTATTACAAAAAAACTGAATCAACTATCAAAACAACGGCGACCCCAAATTCCTTTGGAAGCTCCTCTTTTACGGTATACAAAGTAAAGCACTTTATACAAACCCAGTTAGATGTTTTCCGTGTGGAAGTGTAAGAGGGGTAATATACTTGATATAATTTCAGTAAAAGTACCCTTGGAAGATATATTAGAATTAGTCGTTGCTGTCCAATTTCCCGTATCCAATTTATCCTTGGCTTAGTTTCCTTTTTTGGGTATGCTGGCAATGATTACGAGTTTAAAACAAAGGAAAATAAAATTAAAGCACGATAAAATTAAACCAGAAAATATATCCTAATCACAGATAATACCTGGACATAAAAAACCAAATTAGCAATGCTCCTGGAACTTCAACGACGCTCAAGATGAAGAAATTTAGGTACATGTTTCCTGCTAAGTTTCCCACATTCAAGCTTATACCAAAGAACACCAAAGCGTTCACAAACCTGTAAGAAAACAGTACTGGTATTAGATATTAGAGATCCAGTTAAGATATACAATTCTTTTTACGAGTACGGGTAAATTGCCCGTGCTCGTTGCCGTAACTACGGCCACCTTGAACTCTTAGCCTGGAGAAACGGCTTGGCTACCGGGTAGAACGGTAACGCCAACTTCATATCCGGGAAATAATTTTGGATAATATGAATCTGTACGGAGCAGAGCTCAAAGACATCAACGGGGAGAAAAAAGAATGAGGTTTCAAAACGAGCAAGTTTCAGGGATATTCTACATTCTTTTTCATTCTTTCGTCACTATTCACCATTTTCACATAGACCATAATGCATCTTGTTTACCTCCAAATTTTGCATAACCATTGTTTCCAATTTCTCCTGGGTATTGCAGTGGTCCCAAGATAAATCGAAAACAATGGTTATGCATTGTTTTCTTTCTCTTTTCTTTTCTTTTTTTTGGAGGGGGGTGAGGTAAAGAAGACCACAATATCAACTGAAGCACACGCTACCAACTCCGCGGTGTGGCATGCGCACAGCCATATCATCCCGGCAGTGGGAGCCATGCAAAGCTGTTCCGTCCTTGTTAGGACTCATCATCATGGCGTAGCCAGCACGGTCTCACTTACGATCACAGACCCTTCCTTTACGGTCGAGGCGAGTGCATTATGGTCTATGTAAAAAAAAATTGGTTAATCGGACGGTAAACAGAGACCGCAGCACTTCATGGGAAGGACGCAAAAAGCCACGATCACCGATCGCGAATGTAGAGCACCATTCCTAAAACACTACGTCAACCTCATAAGAGTTTGAAGAGACCAGCCCAGTGCGAGGAAGTTATACTGAATTTACTTTGACTAAGCTGCAATTCGTTATCCAAGAAGCGTTTTTGTTCAGATTTAGAAAGAATAGCCGCGTTCATAAGAATAACCATCGGTGTTCGAAACTCGTTAAAACACTCTGTCTCTCTTGTTTCCGAATCTTCAAGACGAAAGAGGTATAGAAATGTTGTACCGCTGATCAGGTTGAATACAACAAACAAGCCATTTCCAGTGTGAAGGATCCGGAGTGGGAGCGTTGGCAAGTTTGTTATGTGCCTTGAACATACCAGACCACTAATTTTGCCATC
This sequence comes from Porites cylindrica, assembly GCA_964035525.1. NCBI lineage: Eukaryota > Metazoa > Cnidaria > Anthozoa > Scleractinia > Poritidae > Porites > Porites cylindrica. The sequence goes on from OZ037785.1 coordinate 7,588,330, forward strand.
GATTGTAACAAGCTGCTTTCAATGACTTCTAAAGAGTCAGGAAAGCGTTACTCGATCGACGTTAAAATAATAATGAAAGAGAATATATAGTTATATAATACATTTTGCATTTCATAGAAGGTTTGTTACAAAAACCTAACACTTACATTCGTTGTATTTGTCACCTGGGAAGCTTACAGAAAGGGATTTCAGGAAGATGTGAAAGACTCCCGGGCTGTAAAGCCTGTAAACTCACCAATTAAATCCACAAATTAAAGACCTTTTTCTGAGCCTTCTGGTTCTGAACATGTCCAGAATACCGTAGTTTTTCCTAATCTGATTCCGATTTCTATCCTCTTCCTTCTTAAACTCTTGTATGGCGTGTTTGAGTTGTGCTGAGTCGATATCAACTCGATTTTTCCTGGCGTATTTCATCAGCAGCTCATGAGCTTCGTCTAGACGATTCTTCGCGATCAACCAGCGAGGGGACTCTGGAATAATCCTTGCAAAAACAAACAAAAAACGAAGATATGACAAATAATATTATGGGTGGTATACGATCTTCATGAAAAATATGGCTTTGCTGTTTTGACGTCGGAGGATGAGATGAAATAGAAGGGGTGGGAACCCCTAAGCGGAAATACGCAAAATAAAGGGACTTTAACCAGACGTTATATCGGCCAATGTAGTAGTTGGGGTTCTAAGCTCTTCACAGCACTCATCGCCTTCCTAAGAGATATTCACCTCCTACCTATAACTGCAAGGCAGAACAGCAAGTTGGGAAAATACGAAAAAAAGTAATAATATAATGACACTCCGGGGTTCTGTGCTAATACCCACTCTTGCTCAACTTTTAATTGCCTTTGTAATTTTGCTAACGCTATGTAAAAGAAAAAAACAAATTCAACAACAACTATAATAACAATAATGATCGTAATAATAATAATAATAATAATAATAATAATAATAATAAAAACCAAGGGCGTGGCCAACTCATAGACCGATAATGTTTGGTTTCATCACTCTACCACTTGAAATAAATTATGCGCTCTTGGGGTAAGCTAAAGAGTTAAAGTTATTAGGAGTGACCTTTAATGAACTACCATGCAACTGGGACACGCGTTTCGATCCTATGATTTTTAAGGCTAGATCTACATTATATATTTTAAGAGTTTGCAAATATTATGGATACTCTTTACAGGAGCTAACAGTGCTATTTAATGGCCTTATTATGTCCTTAGCTTGTTCAGTTACCAGGTATTAAGACCCATCCAACTCTTGGCGATCGTGCATTCCAGTCAGCTGCACCTTATCTCTGGAATGCATTACCTTCGGCAATTCGCAACATGAAGACATGGGACACTTTTAAGACTGCTGTTAAAACTCATTTTTTTAATTTAGCTTTTAAATAGATTTAATTGGTGGCTTTTATTGTAGGTTTTTTATAGTTTTTAATACTTTCTATTGCAGTTTTTAATAGTTTATCACGCTTTAGTCACCTTTAACATAAATCTAATATAACAATATTGTAAAGCGACACCGAATATATTCATAGAGAGGTTTGCGCTATATAAATGTAAATTATTGGTTATTATTATTATTCAGTTGTGCTACTGAAGTCTGAGCCTGTGCCTTCAATAGTAAATACGTTTCTCTGATAGATAGGTTTTGTAAGCGTGCAGTCAAATATGGGTACACTGCTAAGTTCACTCCTGTAACTGATTTAATGTGAGAAAGAGATTTGGAATTATGGAAGAAGGTGACCACTGACAATCACTGTTAAAATGATCTTCTTCCCTGATTCGTACGCGGAATCTACGACACAAGGGTCATGACTAAGTTGTAAAGCTTGTTTGGATTGAATGGTTCAAGAAATGTGTTATCAATAGATATCTTTTTAATATTATTTAGAATTTCAATTTACATGTTATCTTTAGGTATACATATTATTATAAAGTGATTGTACTCAATCACACGTATGCTTGTGGGTGTTATTTTCAATAACGACTTTTTTAACATCTTAGTGATCATCAAAGACTCAAAGTCACGGTGTTGGCCGGTCACTGCATACTAGTCATGTGTGCAATCAACAAAATTATAAACAAGCATTTTTCAGTATCCTGATGTGGAAATGAAATTCCAACCGCAGTCAGCCAGGCTTACAACAAGCCAAAAAGTTGGCTACGCCCCTGAAAACAGTTAGGTTCAAAATATCCTTACCACCAACATAGAAGCAATGGTAGTCCAGGTAGAGACACGGCCAGCATAAGATATTTCCAATCACGAATAAGATAAGCGAAGAGCGACAGTACAGCATACCCAGCACTTACGAAAATGTTGTTAACAAACCCTCCTGCAGTGCGATGACGAATCTCGATAATCTCCATGCAATAGACGAATCGAACGAGGATACAGCCAACTGTGGCAGCTCCAGCTATGAAACGAAAGAGTGAGAAAAGGGAAAGGCAGTCTGCGACAGCAGATACTATACCACCAATAACCTGTAAATATAACATAAAACGAAATCATAAATATTATCCTTCAGAAGTAAGCCTGTGAGTGGAATGATGCACCCAAAGTGCAGGCCGAAAGATACATTTTGTCTAGGTTTCAACCGTCATCACTGATTGATTTGCTGAAAACCAGTAACTGAGGTAGCAAAATGAAACGCTTGATGCGGTTGTTATATCATTTTTGTAGCGCTGTATTAGTATACACAATAGAGAAACAGTGATTCTGTTTTGCCACGCGCATCCCATGAGGCTTTGTGGTTTGCGAATGTCTATAAAACTGTTGCATTAAGTTAGTAATACTGCGTCGAAAATTCTTGAAAGAAGGTTGTTAACAATATGAAAAAATGCATTCTCTCTTTTACAAGCTGCAACTCTAACACAAAAGGAATAGTTAGTAAGTAAATGGAAGAAATAAGGAAATGTATAGTATTTAGCAATTTGTCCGACACATAATGACACAGTGATACTCGTTGAAATTTAGACTAATTTTTTAAAATGACAATCCTTTCCTTGCTTTCGTCCAAGGTGAGAAACAACCTGAATTCTTCGATCTAAACACTAGGACATTTTGTTGTCCGTTTTGCCGACAACAGCCGTGTATAGACCGATGATGTGCAATATACTCACCATGACGAAGATACTGAGAAAAATTCCGATCTTGCGGCCGAAATGATCAGACAGAATGCTGAATATAACTGAACCAACTAATAATCCTGCCATGTAAACGGACTGGGTCATAGCTTTCAGAATCTTCCTATTGCAAACTAGGTCCCACTGAAAACAAGAGATATAAATAAGAAAAGGAAGGAAAATGTATGATTTCTAAGGGTGCTTCATAAAACACTACATATTTCATTTGGCAAAATATTGACGAAAACCAAACAGTACCGTGAGTAAGCAGTTTAATTCCAGGTCAATTTTCAGCCAACTTTGTCAGGTCAAATTCTACCTCTCGTAAAACAGTCATTTTCTTTTCGTAATCATTAAGGCGGACGCCTCATATGCCTGAGGTGGAGGTCACCTGATATTGCGCTGGGCAAGTTCTTTTATTGCATTTAATGGGAAGAAACAAGAACAAGATTCATGGTCAATTAAGATTTATGATATGGCCTAAACAAAATCTTTTCTTTCGGGACAAGGCGGGAAATCGCGACCGCGTAAGATTGAGCCCATCTTAACCGCAAGGATAGTCAATCAAAACTCAGAATTTGCTTTACTAGATGAAACTCGTTTGCAATCATTCTGTGGCAATTTAAGTTTAAGCATGTTTCACAACTCTTTGATGGGTCCAATTCAAAGGGGGAAGGTGTCGGTACTCCCCGGATCCTTCCCACAGCTTCACCATTGCACTGCTGTTGCAGTCATCATACCTTATGCAATTTCGCGCATTAAATTGTTCTATTTGATTAATTGCGATGGATTCCAGTTTTCTTTTTTGTACAAATGTTTTTATATCCGTGAGTTATTTTTGTAAGTCAAGTATGAACTTAACATTCAGTAGAAACGCTTAAAAAGAACAAAAGAATTAAAATCACTCAAGATTGCCTAGATAATTCCCTTCTAAGAGTCAACAAAATAATGCAAATCCTGAATATGAAGGTACTGAAGCGAAAAATTCCTAATGTCTCTTACTTTTACTTAAAGGAAATGTAAACCAAATTGTTTCTTTGACCTTCCATTCTCTCAGATCACTACTGAACCCTGGTCAATCGTAGTGAGTTTTTTGTCCAGTCGAGTTTCAGTATTTCAGTGCTAGCGTTACCTGAGAGCTGAATTAACTACCTTATTACATGAAATTTTCTCGACATGTTTATTTCGCGATTTTGATGTGCGCATATTTCGTGACACTTAAATTTTGTGATTTTGCGAAAATTTTATATATTTTGAATCAGTTTAATTTCACGTTTTTGAGTATTTCAATTTACATTTTATAAGCATCTCTTTGAATTAAATAACATTACTTTATCAAAGGAACGTAACGTCAAAATTAACAAAAACGCAACAGCGACACTAAATGTCAACAGTAACAACAAAGCAGTTCTCACTATGTCCATAAGCAGTTCATGCTTGTACGTGAATCATCGTCTTGAGTCAATTGACCACAACATCCATTTACACTGAAAATTCCTCAGAAAAGTAAAAAATGTGATTGTGTAAACATTTAAGTGGTTATAAACTAGTTCTTTGTTGATTATGAACATAATGTCAATCACTTAATTATCGCGTCATGTTATGCTCGCGATACTTCTTGATCGTGTCACTTTAATTTCGCGATTTTTTTGTATCGCGAAATTTGCAAAATCAACGTGTCGCGAAAATTTCATGTTATAAGGTACACAAAGATGTCAAAGTGTTTCCGACAATCAACTTATGATTTTTGTTTACTATAAATCCGGGGGGAGGGCTAATCAACAAAGTTTTATACGGCGAGGCTCCGCCTCGAGGTGGAACCCATTAGATTTTTATATACAATTTTTAACAGAAAAAAGTACCCCTTCCGTACACTCTCCACTGGAAAATGGTCCCCCTTTCACATACCAACTAACAGTAAGTTTGTAAGCCATAAGGTGCGTCATTTAGAGGTATTTCAGTTAAGAGTCGTTTGAAACACCTAGCATGTGTACAGACGTCCCTCTCCCTCAGAAAAAAATCGGAAGGAGAGGGAGGGGGACGTCTGTACACAGGCTATGAACACCTAAAATGATAATTTTCCCTTCCTTCTCATATACTTCAACTCAAGAAATCCCTACCCTTTTATATACGAGAACCCTGATAAAGGTACCCTTTTCGGGAGGAGCCTCCCTATATAGGTCATCACGGGGAGTTTCCCCCGGTTTTAATGTACCGAGCTGAAGAACACGTACGAACTTCTCACCTCAGTAACTGCACTAGTGAATCCACCAGTGAAATTGTAGTCAGCGCATTTTTCACAGCATGTTCCACCCTTAAGGACTGTGCAAGTGTTATTCTCCTGTGTTTGCGAAAAAGCAGCACAGGAATACTTTGGAGTGGCGCCGTAGAAAACTTGAACAAGCTGCTGCAAACCGATAGGCAGAGGTATTATACACATAAATGTGTACAAAAGGAAAGTATATCGACCGAAGCCACCGACCATGGCTAATATGTCATCAAATTCGTAAGATTTTTTTAGCTTCGAATTCTGCATCTCCAATTGATTTTTTTCGTTCGCCATGTCTATGTCCTTTCTGTCCATCTTTGTTCTTTTAGCCTGAGGATATTATGCATGAAAAGATATAATATGTGTAAGAGTACAATGGGTTATTTTCACGATGACGTCAGAACCTGACTGGAGCTACAGTAGCTTCAGGGTCACAAGACAACAATCAGCCCCGCCTCGGTATTTATAGAACTGTAATTGTAACGTCAACAAGTGTGTGACATATTACTGAGGCGGTTCAAAGTAAGAGAATTTAACATTTGGCGAAGAAATCTGACCGGGGTGCCCGTTTCCCCCCCCCCCCCCCCCCCCAAACAGGCAAAATTTCCATTTTCGGTTGAAAGGCGAGAACCATTGAGGGGCAAACGCAATATTACGTTTGGTTTTTACTAAAATCACAGACAACAGTAGTTGAGAAGGTTGTACAGCTTAGTAGTAGTCCATTTTAATCCTAAAAAAAGAGAGTTTTCTCTTTTTCTGAATATCTCCCTCCCCCCACCCCCATTCAATATAATGTTGGGATATAACGGGACAGAAACGTTAACCCTATGAAAACCGTTCGAGCTGGGGACCACCAAACATAGCGACTTTTCCACTGACGTCAAAAGATCGAGCCCAGTTCTTTGCCGTAAATATTCAAGACGGTCTGAGCAAAGGAAAATTTGCGGATTCAAAAGTATCCGAATACGTGTGAACGAGGCCTAAGCCTCGCTTTGAAACAGAGGCTTGAGGTAACTCGCAAATGGCCTAACAGTCATTGCTTCATAGCCACCAGGATTACTGGTTATAAGAAGTGTTGTAAGAACATTTGTAGCGATATTCTATCTGCGGTCTTTAAACATGCATTTGAAAAGAGAAAAGTTGTTACAAATCTTTTGTTCTCAATACTGATTGACACTTTTGATGTACAGTTGTTACAGCAATTCAAATTTCTTATTCTCGAATGATATCTTAGTATTAAGGAACAGGAAAACACATTAAGTCATTACTCTTGCGTACAAGTCAATAAAAATTTTTTGATCATCTGTATCCTAAATTTAACGACAAACACTCAGTTGGTTCAACTATCTCTGTCGATCACGCTTTATCCCTCTTTCATTAAAATCATCCTTCATTTTCCAGCTGTATTTTAGTCCTCCTCAGTATGGATTCTAATGCATACTTATAAACTTTTCCAGTATTTTGGGCACCACTCCCAAATAAGGAAGGCCAAACCTCTTAACAGCCCTGGCACTAATACACTTCAATTTCAGTTTTCTTTTGTCCCAAAGAATACTGCGAGCCTCATCAGTCTTAGCCAAGTCCATGGCTGTTTTACCATGCTGGTAGACAAAATGTTGATGAGCACCTCCGTCTAACGAGACCTCCAACAAGTTCGTAAAGAGATAGATCTCATTAACTTTGTGCATAACCTTGTACATTGAAGTGACGGCTAGGTGAAAAGGAGTATTTCCATCACAATCTCCTGCATTAACATTGAATTCAGTATTCTGAAAAGGGTCTTCACAGCATCTATTAATACCAAAAGTGTCCCGTAATTGCAAAGGTGCATGTTTTTTAAAGCTTCATGTAACAATGACCTTCCTTTTATAGTATAATGAGGATGTAGGCCACAAAGTCTTCTCAACAGCACTGGTACAGTTTGGGCCTTGTCTACCTCAAAATATTGAAATTTGCAAAGGAAAAAACAACCTATACTGAACAGTCCAGTAACAAGAGCTCTTCATCATGCCCTTTTCTTGTTGCGTCTAACACTTTGACCCTTTGTTCATACTCATGGACAATGTGCTCAAGCAATTCAACTGCACAAGCCTGTTTTTCTTCATCACTCCAGAAATTTTCGTACATTTTAATTAATTCTTTTATACTACAGATATCTTCAACAGGCGATTTATTGCAACTCTTGGCTGTTTTTAATGCATGTCTGTGCAGTCCACTGCATGTGGAAAGTTTAATGTTTTCATAGTAAGGAGCAGCATATCTTACACCCCTCAGAATTTGAGGATTGTATTTTCCAAGGATTCTTTCAGTAATCATAGGACTTTCCAACATAAGGTGACTTTTGTTACTTTCTATCTTCAACTAGTTCTTGAAGAGTTTGACTCTCTCTTCTGTTTTCGTAAGCATCAACAGGTTCCATTGGTTTTTTTTTTTAACACAGGATGCATAGGATCAGCAAACCGTTCTTCCATGCCACGCAGTATGCGTGCCATGGAAGCTGCTCTAATGCATCGTGAAAGTAAGATCTCGGTAGGATCGATAGTTTTTTAGTTTGAATTTAAGTCACATCATGTGAAAACCAACAACAGAACAATACAAATCGAAACTTTAAGACTTATTTTTTCAATTTAACTTACAATTAGGATCTTAAATACATACTTTACTTTTAATGCTATTAATGCATATATACATATACCACTTCAAACTTATTTACGCGCTTTTGTAATTAATGTATATTTCATTTACACCATTTTCTAAAGTTAATTATGTTTGTTAATTCTCTGAAGTTTAATTATGTATTTTCGCCCATTTAAAAATATTCATATAGATAATTGCGCGTTATAAATTTTTAACTTATTGTTATTATTATCACTAACCTTATTAATATAATCTAAATTTAAACACTTTTTATTAATCAAGGGTTTGTTAAGAATTCTATTAGCAGTAATAAGGGGCAAAGACACAGTTCATAATGTGGGACCCGGGGCGAGTACTTCCTATAATGGCCTATACGACCGGGAAGGCTCCGCCCCAAAGGGGTACCTTTTTCAGGCTTCAGGTATATGAATGGTAAGGGGTTTCACCTGTGTGTGAAAGGAGTACCATTTATGATTATTAATGATTATAATGATAATAATAACAACAATAATTTTTTAATAGGAGGTATACAAAAAGAGTACCTTTTCTGTCAAAAATGGTATATAAAAGGGTAAGGGATTGGAATTTGGGGCAGAGCCTCCTCGTCTAAAACTCTGATGAGTACCCTCCCGGGTGTGTTATTCTGCTGGCAGTACACGTTAACACAAGATCAAGTTTGCCGGCTTAGCTCTTAAGGTCGCTACACGCTAGGCGACAAGTTCAGGAAGATGTCGCGACGACACGTCGCAGTGACAAATGTCTTCGTGTGTACTGGAGAATTTTTGTGAAAATCTTTGTCTTTGCAACAGAATTTTGTGGGAGCAACATGTCGCAAAAAATCAAATCAGACAGAATTTGTGCGACTTGTTGCGGCGACAAAATTTTTTGCAGAGACAAAGATTTTCAGAAAACTTCTCCAATACATACGAAGGGATTTGCCGCTGCGATGTGTCGCCACAACATGTTGCTGCAACTAGTCGCCAAACCTGTACACACGGATTGATCTGTTTAGTTGCTGCAACTTGTCGCCTAGTGTGTACCGTCCTTTAGGCTTCTGTGAATAGATTTACAAAGCTGGAGGTAACATTATCGCTACTTGAAAGATCACTCAACTGAATAACTGCTCTTGTGTAGAGCACGATCCTACTTAATATCCGTCCTCTTGTAGAACAAAACCCACTGCGGAATACAAAAAAACATTGGTTTTTCGTTTAAACAAAGCTGTTACATGTCTTTTTGGGAGATGTAATTCATACTGTAGCATGTTCACAGTCGTTTGCAATTGCTTCATTCTCTTTAACTGACATTTCAATGTTCTTTTGTTCCTTTGCGGGGATGTGTCGTCTGCAACAATAAATCTTGTAGTCCTCGTCCCACTCCTCCGCTTGCTCGACGGTCTGGGCCATGGGACTGTAAAGTGTCTCTGGGAGCCAGAGAGCCAAAATGCCTGCGAGAATCCCAAAAATTCCAAAAATCACCAGCGGTAGTGTTCTGCTCAAGAGTGGAAGGTCAGCCTTAAAAAGAAACAAAAGTAAAACTTCACTGTATTTCCTCATGAAATCCTCTGGGCCAGAGGCTTATTTGAAGTTTCGGACGAATGGAGGACGGGCGAACTATTAAAAACTTTATGTTGGCAGACAATGCGCACAAAAATAGCACGTAAATCAAGAATGAGAAATCTGTAACTTGTATCCATGCTGGCCAGTGCTGGTTTAGTTATTTTAGTTAACGTGTAAACAATTATAGATCCGAAAAGAAAGAAGCTTGTCTTGCAATATATAATAACGATTACTAAAGCGAAAGAAAAAAGAGGCGATTTCATATTTGCTAGTAAGTTAGTTTGTGAGTGCTTGAGAGGGCGCTTATTTGAGAATGAGGCAAGGAAATAGAGCTGCGCGGTTTTTGATGCAATAATGGTACAAACCAGTAACACGATGAATGGTGTTATTATGCTGCCAAAACGAGCCATCATAGAACACACGCCAATACCAGTATTCCTACAAACAAAGAACAATGATGATATTGACTTAAGGGAATAACAGTCTGGAGGGTAGCGTGAGATTTCGAAGATGTACTCACTGGAAGATTAACGCTCTGAGATTCTTAACGGCTATTCTTACTGTGATTCCCGTAGTGATTCTTACTAAGAATCTTACATATTCTTACTACGATTCCCGAGGTGTTTCGTTCTAAGATTCTCACCAAGATTCCTGTAGTTATCCTTACTAAGAATCTTACTTATTGTTAAAGATTCCCGTAGTGATTCTTACTAAGATTCTTACCTATTCTTAATAAGATTGCCAGTATTGCGATAAGTCATTCTTGCTAAAAGATTCTTTCTCATTCTTACCAAGATTTCCCTAGTGATTCTTATTGAGATTCTTACCTATTCTTACTAAGATTCCCGTAGTGATTCTTACTAAGATTGTTTTTTACTCTTACTAATATTCCCTAGTGTTTCTTACTAAGATTCGTCCGTATTCATACTAATATTCCCCTAGTGATTCTTAGCCTCGCAGATTCTTAAAAACTTGGTTCTTACTCGCCTCTCTTTTACTGTTTATCTTTCATTCCATTCAATGCAAAATGGAGGGGTAAATGTAGGACCGATCCATTTTAATTTAAATTTTATGATATCTTCAACAATTTTATGAAACGGCTTTATGTGGATTTGAACGTCTTTTATTAGTTCTATCTTTAATTATCACTCTTACATATTTAGAAGTCAGGGACACTAAGCATTATCATGCTTCTCTGTATTCCGAACTAAAGAGCGCCTATCCTTGAATACAGACAATGAGGTGCGTTGTGGCTTACTTACCTGATGATGGTAGGATAGAGTTCCACAGTGAAGACATAAATCCCCAGGAATGTTGCCAAGATACAGGCCTTTCCAATAACAGCCAGTATGGTAACAATAAACCGCATTCCTTAGGTACAATAAACGAGACAAGTTAAATTAGCACTGCTATTCCAACTTTTTGCTCTGTGTGAAATTCTGGAAGCTGAATGGTTGATTTTCGTGTGTTATTGGCATTTAATGCATGATTTTCAAACGTTAATGAGATAGTAGAGTTTTTGTTTTTGTGATACAGAACACTGAACTTGGATATAAAAAGAGACAAAAATTTTTTGGTTGTGATTTACTGACAAAAAAATTCGGTTTCTCGCTGTCGCTGCAGATTGAATTCGAAATTCTTAATACATTAAGTCGGTTAGAACTGCTCGTCCAAAGTACGTGAACGTTTCTTTACCTTCATCGGATGGAACGGCTAGTACTAGCATTCCTGCCACTCCTCCAAAGATCATGAAGGCAGCGTATGGAATACGACGACCATATCTGCAAAGAAGCAAACTGGTGTCATTGAGCTGGTCATTCACGAACAATCAAAGAAATAGCTGCAAATCTTTAAATCTCGGAGAAATGGCATTAAATGTATTCTAAAAACACGAGAAAGCCTGCTTAGTGAAAAAAATAGGGGGAAGTTAAGTGGTACTAAACATATGAAACATGCGCAAACAGTAGAACACACAGACCCTGGAAAAATGTACGTGACTGGTGCAAAGGGATAAATGCATCAAACCGTTTTCTCAATTCTCTTTGTAAAACGGCTCTCTACGGTTACAAAACAGTCACATGTTTCTGTAAATGGACACTAGCAAGGGAATAGCAGTGGTGGATCTAGGGGGGCCCCCGGGCTCCCACCGTATTATAAGGCAAATCCAAGGCCCGCAAGGACATGAAAACATATTTTCGAGGCCAGCCCCCCTTTTTATCTTAGGCACTGAATGAGCGGGGCCCCCAATTACTTCGAGATCTGAATTCGCCACTGGATCGTCGGTATCAATTGCTCCAAAAACCTATTGGTTTGGGCGGTTTTTAGTGAGACTGATAAACTATATTGAGCTAACGCAGTAACGGACAATAGGAACAAAGCACATTTAAGCAAAGCACCAAAATCCCTTATTACTTTTAAAAGTTTCAAGTCATAAGTTTACTTTAATTGTCGATTTTCCTTCCTCAATAAGATGTTTAGTCACTGACATGAACACTTTCTATTGTTGCCGTGAGGGATTTTGTTGGCGAATTTTGATTGTTTTTGCTTTGTAGAATTTTGGGTTACATTATCACAAACACTACCTTGACATTAAAAACCAGAGTAACAATGCTCCGGGAATTTCAACGATGCACAAGATAAAGAAATTGAGGTACATGTCTCCTGCCAAGTTTCCCACGTTCAAGTTTATTCCAAAATACACCAAGGCGTTCACGAACCTGTAAGAAGGAGGTAACAGGGAATTACCTTAATGCTTCGATTTAGCACCCGGGGAGCTTCTTTACTGATGGTACTTCAAGGGGGGGCGCTTATTCAATAAATAATGGTGAGGAATTTTGAAAGTCACTAGTCTGTTCAACGTCGATAGCTTCAGTGTTGCTTTGAACAATAACAAAGCCTTCAGGTCAATATCTTCTTCGTCCGATTCGTAATTCCGTCAATCATAGGGATCATTGTTACGAGATTTGCTTATGCCTTGATGTACGACTTGATCTCAATGTAAATATACTCAAACAGTGCTATCACTGAAAAAGAATAGGGGCTCTTAATGTAGTAAGGGCTGTTACTTGTATAGGGGCGCTTATTGGAATGAGGGTGCTTACCCAATAATGGAGCTTAATCGAACGATTGAATTATTACGGTAAGCTTATTGCGTTAGATTTGCTTTTAGAAGGGCGACTGGTTCATTGCACCTTGAGAGGATGTAATGAAACAAATAACTGCGTATACATAGAGGTACAGGCACGAGAACCAGAAACTCAGTGTAGAGACTAAAAGGAAAGAAAGGATCCAAAAATTTGTAATTATATTGGTCAAGTGTTAAAGCGCGCTCAGATTACAAGAAGAAAGCATTGATTGCAACAGAGAACGAGAAACGTTTCCACATTAATTTTGTCCATTTGAGAAGTCATTCGACTTACTAAGTTGGCCGCTGCCGAAAGCACGAAAGTAGTCACATGTGAAGATTGATCTATACGTACAGACTCACCAGTTAAATCCACAAATCAAAGTTCTTTTCCTAAGCTTCGGTGTTCTGAACATGTCTAGAATACCATAGGTTTTCTTAATCTGATTGCCATTCTTTTCTTCTTCCTTCTTAAACTCTTGTATGGCGTGTTTGAGTTGTGCTGAGTCGATATCAACTCGATTTTTCTTGGCGTACTTCATTAGCAGCTCATGAGCTTCGTCCAGACGATTCTTGGCGATCAACCAGCGAGGGGACTCTGGAATAATCCTTTGAAATAAACGAACAGAACAAAAGATATTTGGTTACCAAGTGCAATCTTAGAATGGTTTTTGAAAATGGCCAAGGTAAACATTATTCCCAAACCTTCCCGATAAAGGTAAATGGGGAACTTATTTTGTGCAGGCCATGGAACACATACGACTCCATCAGATACTGCTTTATTTTCGAGTACCGGTCGGAAAGGAAGCCAAGTTGTTGGGTTTTAGTTGCTTTGTTTCCGACATCCTTGTATAAAAATGCAGGAAATAGCTTTTTGTTTTAAATCATTTTTTTTATATACAACAGCGCAAGGTTTTATTGATCTTCCCCGCCCGCTTACAACCATATAAGGTCAAAAGGATACAGGCCAGGTTAATTTGAGCCTTTAATCTCTGGCGTTTATTTATTTAACGAAGTTAAGTTTTTGAGAAAACTCTAATACACGTCGTCCTTCCCAGTATTCCCCACATGCAACCCTTGATAGTTTCCTTACGCTTTTAATTCGCCACTTTAAAGGCGAGAAGGGCACTGGAGCCGAAATACGTCACGCAATTGTTTCCGGGATCGTTACTGGGGACGCGCCAGTCAGCTATTGGTCAATTTTTTCCTGTCCCTGGTAACAGTCCCAGAGGTCTTTGCGTTTGTAAACCCGGCCCAGTTTCTAAAGTGGTAAATTGTTTTTTAAAATGGCAAATAGGGAGTTTAAGCAGCGACGTTTTTGAGCGACGCTTGTCAACCGGAAGTGAGCCCTTTTATCTTTTCAAATGCCATGACGCTACTAGTATTGCTAAGTGTCTTTACTCTTACAGAGACGATTTGTCCAAAAATTGGTTCAAAATCGTTGCTCAAGAGTACAAAAAGTCAACTTCCGGTTGATGCGCGTCTCTCAAAACGAGGCTGCTTTAACTCTAGTAGTAACTTATCGAAACCCAAGGACACCTTAGGACTAAAATGAGAGTACTTATTCAGTTATATACTTCTGGCCGGGGTTTCTGGTGAGCATGCATAGTAAGGGTGCAATGAGCAAAAAATCCTTACCACCAACAGAGAAGCAGTGGAAGTCCTGGTAGAGACACAGTCAGCATAAGATACCTCCAGTCACGAATAAGATAAGCGAGGAACGACAGCATAGAAAAGCCTATGCTGACAAAAATGTTGTTTACAATCCCTGCGGCAGTACGATGGTCAATTTGTATGATCTCCATGCAGTAGACGAATCGAACAAGAAGGCAGCCGGCTGTAGCAGCTCCAGTAACGAAACGAAACAATGAGAACAATGAAAGACAGTCGGAGACGCCGGAAACTGTACCACCTACACCCTGTGGTATAGAAAATATACGTAATACAGTCAACGCCCTCTTAGCGGACACCTCTTTAAGGTGGACACCTCCCTAAAACGGACACCTTGAGTTGGTCCCTGTCGTTCTTCAGTCATATTCTTTGACTCTCTGTAAGACGGACATCTCTTTAAAACAGACACCTAGAGTTGGTCTATGCTCATTGCAGAAACGCGCCTATTGAAAAAAGTCGCCTGTGAAAAGTGGGGTACCCTTAGGCTCTGCGAGCAAAATTGAGGTTTTAAAGGCTACCGCCGTTTTCGGTCTCTTATGAACTTTACAGCAAAGAACAATTCTCACATTTTCAAGAGACAATGCAGAAACAATAGGAGTAGGCTGCCATACAATGATTTCTTTTCCTCCTTTTAGTTGACTCTCTATAAGACGGACATCTCTCTAAGACGGACACATATGTATAGTGCCGGTCTACTTCTTAGCAAGTGTTGACTGTACTATATGTCTGTGGGTAGCAATTATTCATGCAAACCTCGGAAAATAAGCAATCCGTTTTAGCCGTGCGCCGTGATATCATTTGCCGACCTAGAACCATCTCACATCTAAGAAGTGCAAACGCAATAACCGCAGAACTTTTCCGAGCACGACCATTGATAATTTTTTTCTTGATTTCACTTTGTTAAAACAAATGGACGACAATTTATGCATGGATGCTTTTTCGCGGCCAGGCGTGAGATAATGACACATTAAGTGGCCGTCAAGTCGAGTCAAGGCCAATTGAAAACTTGGAATTATATACATGTAGTGATCCAATTTATTCAATCCTTTTTTAGCTCACCTCGTGCTTGTTCAGGGGCACCCAACGTCACACCTTTGGAAAATATCTGTTCTGAAGACGATTTGAGATCTAGAATTTTCGGAACATTTGTTGTAAAATTTCTTGCTTGCCTGCCTCTCCTAGGATTTTCGAACATCTAAAAAATGGCATAATTGCCCATTTTTAACGGATTTTTTATCCTAAAAAGGTCACCTAGAATTTTCGCGAGCCTTTTTTCGGGCTGAAATTTTCGAAAAAGTAAGTTTTGATCCCTATAATTTTCGGATCACTAGACTTTAAGCTAGGAAATCCGAACAGATGAAAAATTTTTAGGGAATACTGAATATGCCTATATCTACCGTTTAAGGACTAAAATTCGTTCAACAATGCTATGTATAAGTGGTTTTGGAACTATAATCTCGTTGGGTGCTCCTGCTTGGTACTTTATTTTTTTTTTCATTTCGTTGAATATGTTTCCCCTGCTAACTGGCCAAAGTTGGTGTACGTATGTTTAACAATTAATCCTCGAGCCCGAATAGACTCTGAGTCAATAGCCCAAGAGGCCGAAGGCCGAATGGGCTATTGACTCAGAGGCGACGAGGGTGAGAGGAATAATTGTTTTAGTAAAATCCAACTAGTTGGTCAAAAATATCGAGAATAAAAAGAATGTAGCTAGTTAAAGCTAGACTTTAGTCCTTTTTTGTCGCCAAAAAGCCCGCGCTTTTCGCTACTAGGGGGCTATAACATATAGCCTAGTAGTAGCTCAACTAATCAGAATGCATCATTGATAATAGACCACTAGTTGGATTTTGCTAATACAGAATATTGGTTGATGTGAATATGTTTGTAATTAGCCGACAAGTGAAGGAGCTTGTCAACACGAAATTACGCATGTATTTTTTGTGTCACTTTGTATTGTGGACAAACGATGTTTAAACTTCATCCAATATTAACTTTATTTCGTCGTAAGGATGGAAATTTTGATTCCCTCCACACAACTCTCATGGCCTTAAACTTTGTTCACCAAATTCTGACGTCAAACAAAATGAGCGTCAACTGTTTGCTGGCATTGGTTCCAGGTATTCAATCACGGAACGCAATTCAAACAATCTCATTTCAAAAACGATTCGTGCAATACTCACCATGATTAAGATACTGAGGAAAACTGCGACCTTGCGACCAAAATGATCAGACAGTGTACTGAAGACGACTGAACCAACCAATAGTCCTCCCATGTAAACGGACTGGGTCATAGCTTTTAGGTGCTTTCTATCGCACACTAGGTCCCACTGCGAAAGAAAATCACAGAGTTGAACAGGGCAAAAAAAGAAAGTTTGAGGCATAATCATCAAGGTCTTAAGCTTCGCGCTTCGATTCAACACTTTTGTGTCTTCTTTCTTTGACCCATTTCCTAGTCAACTTAGCCGGAGGAAAAAAGGCTGCCTACGATCCATCCTTTGTCGCATTTTACCTAGGCAGACTGTTCACAGTCCCCTATTTTTCCATTTAAGAACGTCGGGATCGAGTACCCAGCCCAGGGTGGGATTTTCTGAGGTTTTGTTGGAAGCCCTAGGGATTTTTTTGGGTTTTGATTTTTGCCCCATTCGATCATCCCCCGTCACTTGAAATCCGCAGTACACCTCTTGGGGCATCCACCCTTAGGGGCAGGAATCTTGGTTTCAATGTGAAACGCTCGATCCCGACGACACTACGGAAAAATAGGAGACTGAATAGTCTACGCATAAGCGTTTGTCCTCGAAAGCTTTTGTTACCAAGGTAAAAATAAACTGCTAAATATTCTGTGCATGATATTGCCTGAACAGACAGAACAATATTGCACTCAAAAACAATAATCAGAGATACATGTACCTGTACATAGCTTCAAGCAAAAAGTACAGATATTAGATATTGCAATCCCTATCCCGAATTTTGGCTCGTGGTTACGCTTAATGGTTTCGCGCTCCATCTCAAGAGCTAGTGAACAAAGCCCACGTAACTTGTTGCATATTGCAAGTACTGGATGACGATTTTGGAAGACAATCTGGTTATTTTTATTCAGCGACCATTATCAGATCTCAATATCTACTCTGACTAATAACAGGGCACTCACTTGATTAAAAATAATTTGCTTCTAAAAAAACGGAGAACGAGCCCTTAATTTTCTTGAGTTCTTTTTCTTTTCAGTAACCCTTGATAAATTAAACCATATTCAAAGCAACGTAGTGGCTTGAACTTGCATCCCCGGTTCTGAATATATTTTCGAAGTCAAGTGACATCCAATATAAGTTACCTAATGCATATAAGCTGGGTATAAGCCTATATATCCGGAGCCTAATTTATACAATGATTTGTAACAACATTCGTGCTGCTCCCTTTAGGATCAGGATTCTTCGCTTACTGACAACTCATATCATCGCCTAGTGAACACTTTTCTTAGCTTCTCTGCTAGAGCTACAGTCGTTGACAAAATTGTACCCCTTCTATTACCCCTCCGTTCAAAATTAGGTTGTTTGTCGTTTCCTACTTGAGCAGCAGGGGAACAACATTGTTTAGAAGGGGTGGGTGAGGTAAAGCTTTATTTGTCCCTTTTGACGTAGATTGTGTCGGCAAAACGTCAGAAATGTCCTCGCGGTGAGGTAAAGCTTTATTTGTCCGTTTTAATTTGAAGTAGATTGTGTCGGAAAAACTTCAGAAATGTCCTCGCGGTTTAAGTGTCTTGACTAATTTTGTCGCCTTTTGTATTGTATACCCCACAAAGCTCAATATTGCACTGACAAAATATGATTATGATGTGTATTACGATGCATTACTTTGGTAAAAGTATAGGGAAGTATACAGGGAATAGAACCACGTGTACTGCAAAAGAAATAGTCCTTATTCATTACAGAGTAAGTAAACTCTATGTTCGGCTTTCGGTGTGTCGACGAGTTAAGCACATGTATATATAACCAAACAAGGAAAACGAAAGTTTTGCGCTGTCATTTTGGTGTTTCCGTTGGGACATGCAGCGCGCAGTGTAAACAGAACTGCAAGAAAATTATGAAAGTATTAATAAAAGAATATTTTTCCAATTTCCGGTAATTTGATTTCAGCTCAGCCTCGATAATTCGACTCGTATACTTGGCGGCTTTTATGAGAAGGTTTATCTGAAGGTATAATTCACGATTTTAAAAGAAAATCAGAGGTGAAGTTTGATTAGTTTTCTTATACCATATGACCACTGTATGATAGATAGCTTCAGTTCATCCTTCTATAGCTTCCTTTAGAAGTACGGGAACTTCGGTGCGGTAAGTGGACTTTGTAATCGGCTGATGATTATCTCACATCATATATGCTCTGAAACGTTTACTGTTAGCGCAAAAATTATACTGACGAGTTTAAAATGGGTACGGAAGGAAGAATTTTCTTCAAAAATCATGATTCAGATCTAGCAAATAAGATAGACGCTGAAGGGTAACTTTCATTTTTTTCGCAAGTTCCTTTGAGCGATAGTAGCCCTGATCGAGATTATCTCTTAAACAAAGTAACTAACTTTGATGAACTAGAAGTATACAGGAGACCTTCAGGGAACTTCCCTGCTAGCAGGCGGAGAAAAACCATTGTCTATCAGCTTGTTGGTTGAGTAATTCATGCTATTGTCAGTGGGTACGGGTCATTAATATGACAGATGACGAAGTGATGTCAGGACAGCCTTTGTTTATCGGTTGTCTTTTCAGCTTAAACTGATTACAAGAAATACTCCAGCTTATCTAAGTAACTCAGTAGTTTGTATAAGATGCGCCAATAATTTTTAGGTGACGATGTAAAATGTACAGAGAAGCAATTACTTTAATATTCACGTTTCTTATTCAGCCTATTGTTCGGAACTGGTGAATCTAAGGGATCTTAAGTCAATTAAGAAGTACCCCTTACCTCAGTGACTGCACTAGTCAGACGATTACTGAAGTTGTAGTCGGTGCATTTTTCACAGCACGTTCCACCTTTTAGAACGGTGCAAGTGTTGTTTCCCTGTGCGGTCGAAAAAGCAACGCAGGAATACTTTGGAGTGGCACCGTAAAACACTTGGACCAGTTGCTGTAGTCCGATGGGAAGAGACATTACACACATGAATGCATAAAGAAGAAAGGTATATCGACCGAAGCCGCCAACCATGGCTAAAAGGTCGTCGAATTCGTAAGATTTTTTCGGCTTAGAACTCTGCATTTCGCCCTCTTTTTCGCCCGACACGATGACTTCCTTGGTTTTTCACCTGAAGACAACGAAAGACGACGCGATCTAGCGCTAATGGCTGGGACGTCCTTTTTTTAATGCAAATATTGCCTTGACCTCGAAAGCGATATGCAGATAATCAGCAAAGTTATTTATATACCTAGATCAGGAAGAGGGATATCTCTGTGTCGGCGCTGTCAATCACTCTCCATCTTCCCGTTACGAAGCACCGCCCGGACAGTCGAAAGATAATTTTACAGATTTGAGGATCAGGTAGATATTCCATAACTGGCTTGAATTCTATTAATAAAAACAATTAAACGATATACCATTAAGTATAATAAATCTAATTACAGACCACCTTATTTACATGGCTTTTCGCCAGTCTGGCTAGTTTGAACATCAGCTTGAACTGATCCCCGGAGGTGTACTCCCCATAATCGACAACGGCGACGGACGAAAGCGTCACTTTTAAAATGAATTCGCGTTTTTCAAACTTTGTCGCGTTTATTCCAATTCACTGAAAATGTGAAATGTAGGCGAATTTTCTTGGAGTTGACTTCTTGGGACCGGACTCAGGTTTAAAAAGAGTAGCTTGTTTACAGTTCTTCATAAAACGAAAATTAGGCATTTTCAAGGCATTTTCACGTCGTAGTCGAGCAGTGACGGAAAAGAAATGTATAAAAAAGTGTGATGCAACATCTTTGATTTTATCTCTGAGGAAGATTGGGGAGAGTAGGAAACGCAATTTAACCCATAGGATACGGGCGTTGTCCTCTCTTTCCCCTCTCCCTCCCCCCCCCGCAACCCCCCGCTGGTTTCCATCTTAAAAATTTAACAAAGCGATCACTCGAGTAAAAACATTCGCGCACCCGACTGAGAAACGTCTTTTTTTACCAATTGACAAACAGATTCTGCAGTGAAAGCTTGGTAGCCTGGTTTCTTCCCGAGACTCTCTTATGCCAAACATATCAGGCAGTGGAGGACATCAATCAGGACAAAGAATTCTACGGTATCAGTTGTATGGAAAAACCACGCCCCTGCCCATTACACTGCTTCAGGTATGGTTTACTTGTCTCCGGAATATCTCTATAGAAACCAAGGATGTTGAGCATGGACTGCAAAGTAAGCTATTTTTTAATTTAGCGCCATTAACCTTGAGGTTAGCTTGAGGTTTGCTTAAGGCTAACAACAACAACATAAGCTTTATTTGCATGACTATACGCAAGGTTCAAATTTCAAAAAAATGTGAATTTACTGAAAAATTCTGTGAATTCATCAATTTAATAATTAGTTCTGTGCAAGACATCTGATTAAAATCGCAAAATTTTGTTGGATTTGAACAATGCAATAGAAAATGAAATTCGTCTTCAATTATACCAGAGTTACAGACAGGGCAGAATCTATCGATGTGGAGAGTTTGATTATATCTTCCTGAGTTTCAATCATGAGATAGGAACTTACACAAGTCTTTCCTATTGGTTAAAATGATGAGCACACGCTATACACTTAGGATACCTAGAGATAGATACCTGGTGGACGTGTATCGCATCGCGGTGAAACTCTCACGCAATTCCAGAAACAAAATTAAATGATACAGGCCTGGAATAACTCACTGAAATTACGTTCTTTTCTTTTAGCTCTAAGGCAGCAGACAAAGCGCAGTCGCCATCTGCTGAAACGCAGCTACTGTGAAAATTTAATACCTTGAGAAACGGCCAATTCATTTTTCTCTTTTCTTGGGTTATAAACATGATTGTCAGGTATACATTTAGTAGAGTCAGTTGTAGCAAAGTTTGACTATAGATTAGATGGCAGGTAAGTCAAGGTAGAAATGGAGAGAAGTTTCACGTCACGTTACCATGGTAGCAAATTATGGGAGCTTAATCAACGAAATTATCAAAAAGCAATAGCTTTAGACTGGCAAATAAACAACTCTGCACATACCTTACGCTTTTTTGTACATTTCTTAGCCGTCATTGCGCGATTGCCAAATGAAACTTCCTAATTTCACGCGCCCGCCTTATGGAATAGGTGAACACAACACAAAAATTTACTTTTTCTTTTTCTAAATCTAGATATCGTCCTTTCGCAACCCCAGAGAATTTCCTATGGGGGGGAATACTGGACAAAAATGTTATTAGATCGTACCATAAAGTGCATTATATCGAATTTGTCTGCATACTATCTTATGGTCCCCGGTATGCTGTTATGTCGTACTCGGTGATGTTGTATTGTATTCGGAACACTGTTATATTGTACTCGGTAACCTAATATCGTAACCAGAATATTATTGTATCGTACTCCAATGCTGATGTATCACCCGATAGCCATAGATCGTAACTTTTATGCCGTTGTTTCGTACTCGGAAAGCTCATATCGTAACCTGAATGATGTTGTATCGTACCTGGTAAACTTATATCGTAATCTGATTGAAGTTGTATCGTACCCTAACCATAGATGGTATCCAGGAAATTGTTATGTCGTACACCGCGACTGTATATTATAGCCGGGATGCTGAACATTTTATCGACATTTTTACAGCGATATATAAATTCCTCTGCGGACCTATTAGGTCATTTTATATGAAAGACCAGATCTTCCTACCCTTTCATATACAGTGTACGTCAACTTGTTGAATCCGCACCGTTCATATTCCTGAAGCCTGAAAAAGGTACCCCTTTAGGGCGGCGCCTCCCTGTATAGGCCATTATGGGAGAAACCCCCCCCCCCCCCCCCCCCTCCCCCAACCGTGGACCCAGAGTCTTCAAGCCTCCTTGGAGTTTTTACGAATTTTGTAATTAACTCATCTAAAATTGAAGGAAAGTGAATCGTCTGATCCAAAGATAAAGTCCCCAAGACCTTTTGTCATAAAATGGCCTGACGAACCGATCAAAACCCTTGGGTAATATTACTCTTATTACATCAAACTTTTGCACCACAAAAAAAATGTATTAAGAGATTGGACAGTGTCAAAAAAAAAAGAAATTATAAACATCTGGTTTTTAAGGGTTCATTTTATCTGTGGGAAAGTAACAATAACAAATTTTTCATTTTATTAAAATTAAACACCTGTGGAAAAAGTGAGATTTGAAATAACTTGAAAATTAACGACGATTAATATATAAATGTGCATTTTTGACGCATAACGGCAAAAAACAACAATTTTTGGCGGTTGACGAGGGTATTCGATGGCTAACGGTTAAACCTATTGGGAACCTAACGTAAAACACCTTAAGCAAGCAAAGCAGGTCAAGCAATTAAAGCACCTTAGGCAAGCCAAAGCATCAGAAGAAAAGACGGTACATTATAATGATCATATATGACCTACCTATCTGCCCAATTTTGAAAGCCGCTGACCACATTTTCATTTTGTGCGACTTGAAAGAAAGTTAGACATGATACTATCGGGTATGACATAACAGCATCCCGGCTGTAACACACAGTCGCGTTGTACGACATAGCAATTTCCTGGATACCATCTATGGTTACCGGGTACGATACAACAACATTCAGGTTACGATATCAGGTTACCGAGTACGAAACAACAGCATACAAGTTACGATCTATGGCTACCGGGTGATACATCAGCTTTGGAGTACGATACAATACTATTCTGGTTACGATATAAGGTTACCGAGTACGATATAACAGTGCTCCGGTTACTATACAACATCACCGAGTACGACATAACAGCATACCGGGTACCATAAGGTAGTATACAGGCAAATTCGATATAATGCACCTTACGATATGATCCGATAACATTTTTGTCCAGTATTCCCCTCCATAATTTCACCACTGAACATTTGAAAATTAATTGAACTTCGGTTTTGTTGTCATCCAAATATTTTGCTACCATGGTAAGTTGACGTAGCGACTTCTCCTCTCAATTGAATGACTTTACAAGTTGGTGACAACACCAATCAAACCCTATCATGTCCTCCGGCATGAAAATGACATTTCCAATAATTTGGCCTGTAGATCATCTCTTTAGGAGACAAACCAAAACACGGCCCCTCTTTCTGGAAGTTTAATGCTAGTCTTGTAAATGACGACGACTTTGTTGCACTGATAAATGAAAGTATGCCTTTGTGGTTAGAGGAGTTCAAAGACGTTATAGATAAAAGACTGTTGTGGGATTTAATTAAGTACAGGATTAGACAAATTACAATAAAGTATAGCAAAGAAAAAGCACGTGAAAGGAGAAGAAAGATCTCTGATATTAAGGCTTCTTTGAAGATTTCGGAAGAGAGATGCGGTAGTTCACCAACTCCTGAGAACCAGGAAGAGTTTGAATTGTTAAAAATGGAATATGATTCTATCTATGAGCAGATAGCAAAAGGTGCTATAATCCGATCGAAAGCCACTTGGTATGAAAAAGGAGAAAAAAGCAATAAGTTCTTTTTAAACCTCGAAACACATAAGAAAGCTAAGAGTTCTGTCCGTAAGGTTTTTGACGATAATGGAGTTCTAATCACGGATCCTAAAAAAATATTGCAAGAAATTCAAAATTTTTATTCTAATCTTTGTGAGCGTGACCCTCTTAGCCCATCTGAACACACGTTAAACTCTTTTTTAAACAATCCTGAAATGCCAAAACTCTCTGATACTGATGTTCAAATTTGCGAGGGAAAATTAACGGTTGAAGAGTGTTACAAAATTCTTCAGCTGTTTGAAAGTAACAAGTCACCAGGCAATGACGGACTAACAGTCGAATTTTACAGGGCTTTTTGGGGCCTCTTAGGACAGCTATTAGTAGACAGCTTAAAATACTCTTATAATCATGGTGAGCTCTCAAACTCTCAGAAAGAAGCCATTATTACCCTAATAGAAAAGAAGGACAAAGACAAAAGGGACTTATCAAACTGGAGACCGATTTCGCTTATTAATGTTGATGTTAAAATCGGTTCAAAAGCCATTGCCAAGAGATTGGAGAATGTTTTACCAAACATCATACATTTCAATCAATCTGCATATGTAAAGGGTAGAACCATTTTCGACGCGGTCAGAACCATAGAGAACGTTATGGAATTCTCAAAGAGATACAGTATTGACGGAAGAATGGTTTGTATAGATTTTAAAAAAGCTTTTGACACAGTTAGTAGGGACTTCTTATTTCGAACGTTATCCGTTTTTGGTTTTGGACCATCTTTTATTCAATGGATCCACACTTTTTACAAGAATGTCTCGAGTTGTGTCTTAAATAATGGCTTTGCAACTTCATCCTTTGCAGTTGAAAGAGGAGTAAGACAGGGAGATCCTCTCTCTGCTTACTTATTTATTATAGCATTAGAAGTTTTATGTGTTAACGTACGTAACAGTAATGACATTCGTGGTATTAAAGTCGATAAAGAAGAGATCAAATTAAGTCTTTTCGCAGATGACCTGACTGGGTTTTTAAAGGATGACCTCTCTCTAACAAACTCTCTTAAACTTATAGAAGATTATGGAACTTGCTCTGGCCTAAAGGTTAACCACGAAAAGACAGAGCTTTTGTTACTGGGTAACCTGGCCTGTACCGTACAAGAAGCCACTCTGAACAACATAAAAATTAAACGATGAGCTAAAATCTTAGGAGTACATTTTACCTATGACATTCAAGCAAAACAAAAGCTAAACATCAATGAATTAATCAGCTCCATCCAACTTAAGCTACGAATCTGGAGGTGGAGGGATTTGACTATCATAGGGAGAATTCAAATTGTCAAAACCTTTATTATCCCTATCTTCTTATATCGCACGAGCTTGATATCATTGGATAAAGAATTTGTGAAAGAAGCGAACAAAATTATCTTTGATTTTATATGGAAAGGAAAGGATAAAGTTAAACGCTCTGCACTTATCAGTGATATCGAAGATGGAGGACTTAAAGCCCCACATTTAAACTCCATAATTGAAACACAAAGAATACTTTGCTGCAAGAAATTGGCAAATGATCAACCGAGTGGATGGAAAATAATCCTTTTGCATTATCTGAAACCTGTTGGTGGTAAATTAGTCTTATGTTGCGACTTTGATTTGAAGAAATTGACTATCAAATTACCAGCCTTTTATGAAGAATGCTTAAAATCTTTTGCAAAGTGCTCTGCGGTAAATAATTTAAATATACAGGATTTAAATGGAAAAGACTTGTCAAAAGTTATCTTATGGAACAACAAATTTATTTGTGTTGGTGACAAGTCCGATGTATTTTCGAAATCTCGCTGAGAAAGGGATCTTTCGAGTGGGTGATTTAATCTCGAATAAACATGAACTTATAATCAAAAGCGAGTTGAGAGTCTTGAACCTTTCGCCGCTGGATGCTTTTAGGCTTGTCTCTTTAATAGACGCTCTACCAACTCAATGGCGTGAATCGTTGAAATCCTGCATCTATACGGGTGACACACCATTCAATTTGCGTGATGAGATTAAGTTACGCTTAAGTGGTCAAATTGTTTTACTTGAAAAAGCGTATTCGAAAATTGTTTATAAAGAACTTCGAAACAGAGTCGTCACTCCACCAACTGCTAAACTAAAGTTTGATGCTAATTTTGTCAATGATACTTTGAACTGGAAAAAGATCTAGAGCTTGCCATATCGTGTTGCCTTAGATACAAAGACTCGCGAATTTCAGTATAAATTATTAAACAGATGCCTTGTGACAAATACCTTCTTATGCAAAATTGGTATTATACCATCTCCAGCGTGCTCCTTGTGTGGTGAATCGGACGAATCCCTCGAACATCTCTTCCTGTCTTGTCATTATACTGAGAATTTCTGGTCTGAGGTTATAAAATGGCTTGTTGATCATAAGGTCAAGATTGAAAATCTTTCAGACAAAGATATACTGTTTGGTATTATTGGATGTGAGGATGAGATATTTGTGAATCATATTTTATTACTGGCAAAACAATATCTATACTCTTGTAGACAGAACAAATATCCTCCCTCCATCAGAGTTCTTCATTCCAAAATTAATACTGTCTTCTTAATAGAGACAATGATCGCTGAGTCAAACAATAAGTTGGAGACCCACAATATGAAATGGGGCAAATATAAAACTGATTAGCATACGATCTCTTCTCCGCTTACTTTATTTATTATTAATCTTTATTATTTATTTATTTTATTTTACTTTTTTTTTTTTTCATGTAAATAGAAAAGAAGGTACTGGGTTTTTGTTTCGTTTGTTTTCTTCTTTGTAAGTATGTAATTGTGTGTTAGTCTGCGATGTATAATGTTTAGTTTTCCTTTCCGTTTTTTGTATCTTTTCTTTACGTGTTCCGTGTTCATAAGTCAGAATGTAAAAAAAATGTAAAACATTTTAAAACAAAAAATTCATTAAAATACAAAAAAAAAATCTCTTTAGGATTGTCAGATTTCTTAAATCAAGTCTTAACATGTTCGCGTGGTCAAGGACTTTAAAAACTAATTCGTGAAATTAGTCAATACAAATGCTTGCTTATCGTAGGAACTTGAAAGCAGTGACGAAAACGAATCGAGAAAACAAGGAACTCTGTTCTCTTTATCTAATCTGCGCTATCATTTTTTCCTCTTTTGGAACTGTAACGTCTATTTGTGGTGTTTTTCCTTAATCATTGACGTCTTCTCTGACCCTTAACAGAATGTCCCCTTCTTCCTTTACAGGCCCACGTCTGCAACAATGTATCTTATAGTCCTCAACCCAGTCTTTCGCCTGCTCCACGGTCTGGGCCGCCATGGGACTGTAAAGCGTCTCAGGGAGCCAGAACGCCATAATGCCAGCGATAATCCCCAGTATCCCAAAAAAGACCAGCGGTAGTGTTTTGCTGATGATTGGAAGGTCAGCCTGGATAAGAGAAAATTATAGCTAGGGCCATTTTCAGTTGATGTTTCGAGACTTCCTTTTAGACTGCGCATGGTTAATTGCTACGCCTTGTGGTAGGTAAATCACCCAATAAGATGTTATAGCAAACCAATCCCGATCTGCCTGTGTGGAGGCGAGGAGAATCGGAGGCGCATACAGACATCGAGGGCAAACT
This sequence comes from Porites cylindrica, assembly GCA_964035525.1. Taxonomy (NCBI): domain Eukaryota; kingdom Metazoa; phylum Cnidaria; class Anthozoa; order Scleractinia; family Poritidae; genus Porites; species Porites cylindrica. The sequence goes on from OZ037785.1 coordinate 7,615,962, forward strand.
CCTCCTCTCCCTAATTATCAAGCTACAGATTTATGATATTATGATATTAAAGAAAAATGCTTTCAGTGCTTAAAACATAGCGGCTGTTTAAAAGTAGGTAATCATTTATTGTGGTTCTCTCCGCATGTGAATTTAAAGTGTCGAAGGTACAAACTGATAACACGATGAATGGTGTTATTATGCTGCCACAACGAGCCATCATAGAACACACACCAATGCCAGTATCCTAAAACGAAAAAAGAGGGTTTGCCTCGGTGTGAGAACCTGTGAACTTTTTCTTTGTTTTGCAAATTTTGTATTCCTAGGTTCTATTGTGTTGACTTCGTTGTCTTCCTTGTTTTACATCACCCGTGAGTTTTACAGGTTCTTACACCGGACGATATACCGAAAAAGACAACTGTTCATTATACCTGTTGTTTAAAACTACCTAATGGACTTAACATTCAATAGAACGCTTAAAAAGAACCAAAGGATTGAAATCACACAAGATTGCCAAGATTTTTGAGGTCTACAAAGTCTCCCATATTTAAGAGTCAACAAAGTAATGCAAATCCTGAATATGAAGATACTGAAGCGAAAAATTCCCAATGTCCGTGGTACAAGGCAGTAGCACGACTTGGTTTCAAACAGTGCGCTACTGCTGTGCTTAATTCGAATTTAATTCGATCAATTGATTTCGGCACGGCAATAGCACGACGTTTGAAACGGGCCTTATTTAACATCTCCTTGAATTAAATAAAATTACTTTATCAAAGGAAAATGACGTCAAAATTAAGAAAAACGCAACAGCGAGATTAAATGTCAACAGTAACAACAAAGCAGTTCTCACAATGTCCACAAGCAGTTCAAGCTTGTACGTGGGTTATCGTTCTTGAGTCAATTGACCACAACATCCATTTACACTGAAAATTCCTCAGAAAAGTAAAAGATGTGATTTTGTAAACATTTCCGAGGTAATAAACTCGTTCTTTCTTGATTATGAACATAATGTCAGTCACTTAAAGCGTCATATTATGTTCGCGACTGTTATTGTTCGCGTCACTTCAATTTCAACGTGTCGCGAAAATTTCATGTTATAAGGTACACAAAGATGTCAAAGTGTTTCCGACAATCAACTTAGGATTTTTGCTTACTGTAAATCCGGGGGGGTAATCAACAGCGTTTCATACAGGGAGGCTCTGACTCGAGGTGAAACCCCTTAGCTTTTTATATATAATTTTCGACAGAAAAAGTACCCCTTCCGTATACCTTCCACTGGAAAATGGTCCCCCTTTCACATGCCAACTAACAGTAAATTTGTAAGCCATAAGGTGCATCGGTTAGAAATACTTTAGTGAAAAGTCGTTTCTACACCTAAATGATAATTTTCCCTACCTGATCATATACTTCAACTCAAGAAATCCCTACCCTTTTATATACGTGAGCCCTAATTCTAAACTCTGGCTTTTCCAAACAATGGAATTCTAGACTTTGGCTTTTCCAAACAGTGAAATTCTAAATTTGCCTTTTGACAAACATTAAAATTCTAAACTTTGGCTTTTCCATACATTGCAATTCTAAATTTTGGCTTTTTCCAAACATTGGAATTCTAAATTTTGGCTTTTTCCAAACACCAGAATTCCTAACTTTGGCTTTTTGCAAACATTTGATTTCTAAATTTTGCCTTTTTGCAAACATTGGAATTCTAAACTTTGGCTTCTTTCAAACATTGGAAATCTAAATTTTGCCCTTTTCCAAACACTGGAATTCTAAATCTTAGCTTTTTCCAAACATTGTAATTCTAAATTTTAGCTTCCTTGGAATTCTAAACTTTGCCTTTTCCAAACATTGGAATTCTAAATGTACCTTTTTCGAAACACTGGAATTCTACCCTTTGGCTTTTCCAAACTTTGGAAATCTAATATTTGCCTTTTCCAATCGTAGTAGAATTTGAAATTTTGGCTTTTTCAAACATTGGAATTCTAAATTTTGCCACGTTTGAAACTGGAATTCTAAATTTTTGCCGTTTCCAAACATTGCAATTCTAAAGTTTGGCTTTTTCCAAAGACTGGCATTCTAAATTTTGCCTTTTCAAAACATTGGAATTATAAATTTTTACCTTTTTCCAAAGATTAAAATTCTAAATTTTTTCTTTTTTAAATCATTGGAACTCTAAACTCTGGCTTTTCCAAACATTGAAATTCTAAACTTTGGCTGCTCCAAACAGTGGAATTCTAAATTTGCCTTTTTCTAAACATTAAAATTCTAAATTTTCCTTTTTCAAAACATTGGATTTCTACTCAATTTAGCTTTTTTCCAAACACTGGAATTGTAAACTCTTGCTTTTCCAAGCATTGGAATTCTAAACTCTGGCTTTTCTAAGCACTGGAATTCTAAACTTTCGCTTTTCCAAAAAGGGGAATTCTAAATTTGCCTTTTTCTAAACATTGGAATTCTAGACTTTGGCTTTTCCAAACATTGGAAGTTTAAATTTTGGCTTTTCCAAACATTGGAATTCTAAATTTTGCCTTTTGCAAACATTGGAATTCTAAACTTTGGCTTTTTCCAAACATTGGACATATACATTTTGCCTTTTTTAATCATTGGATTTTTAAATTTTGGCTTTTTTAAACACTGGAATTCTAAATTTTTCCTTTTTCTAAGATTGGAATTCTAAATTTTTTCTTTTCCAAACATTGGAATTCTAAATTTTGGCTTTTCCGAACATTGGAATTCTACATTTGGGCTTTTTCCAAACATTGGAATTCCAAATTTTGGCTTTTCCAAACACTGGAATTCTCAGTATATTTTTGCTTTTTCCAAACATTGGAATTGTAACCCTTGGCTTTTCCAAACATTGAAATTCTAAATTCTGGCTTTTTCCAAACATTGGAATTCTAAACTTTGGGCTTTTCCAGATATTGAAATTCTAAATATTAATTAATCAACATCGAGTTTATCTACGACCGTACAGAATGATAGCGTTCTTGAAAGTTTCCCATTAATCAGTCTCATATATTTGTTACACGTATTAAAGGTCTTCTAGCTACCCATTTCGACTCAAATATGTCCATTGCAGTTTTAAACATTTCAGAAAATGTAAAGATGAAAATTTTAATAATTATAAAAAAATATATTTCGCTTTGAAAACAGAATCAGAATCAGACCAGCATAGTCTATTCCAGCCATGGAGAGATACGTCGAAGAAATAAGAACATGGATGCTCACTGACAAGCTCAGTTTAAATGAAAATAACACCGAATTCTTGATTATTGGGACGAAGCAGCAACTTTCAAAGATTAGTCCATATCTTCTAACCATTGGTAGTGCTACCGTTTCTCCGGTCAACTCCGCTAGGAATCTTGGAACGTGAATGGATACGAGCCTTGCCCTCCACGATCGCATTCACAAAGCGTGTAGAGCTGCTTACTAGCAGATATACAACATCAGGCACATCCGAAAGTTTCTAACTAAGGATGCTACCCAGATATTGGTGCATGCCCTCGTTATTAGTCGTATTGATTATTGCAATGGTCTCCTGTAAGGCTTGCCTGTGGTTCACGTCTCTAAATTACAGCGCTTACAGAATTCAGCCGAAAGACTTATGTCCCTTACCTTCCGTTTTCATCATATTACGCCGGTGATGAAATCAATTCCCTGGCTCCCCGTTAAATATAGGATCGTATTCAAGGTTGCTATATTAACATTTAAAATATCGTATGGACTGTCACCTGACTATTTGAAGGAACTTGTGACAACAAAGGAGATCTCTAGATACAATTAGACTGCAAAACAGTCCGTATTTTTGCGTATTCAAGTACGCGCGAGCAGTCAAACAAAAGGTCTGCAACGAATCTGAAAACAGAGAGCGAGACTGGGAAGAGACGCTAAAAATACGGACTGTCCGTTTTGCATACGTGATATTCGTTCGAATTACCCGCTTCTCCCAGCCACGGGCAATTCCCATTGGCTAAATTTCGATGCAAGCTGTCACCAAGCTGTCAAGTAATGTTTTTAACAAGTCATTCGCGATATTCCCTACCGTGATGAATTTCTAAAGCTTTCGCTTTAAAATGACGAATGTTGATCGCCTGGATTTGCTTGCAAGAATTGGGATTTGTTTTAAAATCGGAGCAAAGGGAAGCTGTGGAGTTGCTGCTCAGGGGAAAGGATGTTTTCTGTGTTCTACCAACAGGATTTGACAAAAGCCTTATTTATCAGATGTTTGTTCATGCAAAGAGTTCTTCAAGTTCCCTGCAACGGCCGACCGTCATTATTATCTCGCCTGGCTAAAAAAGGGGGATCGGTAGGAAACACACGACCCAGTTAACCTCATGCAAAAATGCTTCTTGTTCCATTGAATTGTTTTCTCTGTCGAGTAGATTTTGCTTTGGAGGAAAACGTTTTGATTGAGCAAAAGTGAGTTTTGGCCGCTTATTAAATATATTTCATACTGAGAGGTCGTGACACGCATATTGATTTTCTCTGGTCGGCATGATTTGCTCTCTGATGCAAGAGCATTTTCCTTCTTAGCCCTTTTAGAAATGTAAAGCTCTTCATTGCGGCTGATTAAGGGTTTTAGGTTGTTTTATTTCTCCAAAGTGCCTCCTGGATTTGAATAATTTTGAGCGATTTTCTTTGTGTCCGTCAATGTGACTTTTTCCTGCAATGTTTTGTCACGCTGGGCCCAGCTCGTTACAGTTTTCAGCAGGATGTTTAAATTCTCACAGATAGTGATTTACAGAGCTAAATCCCCAAGACGTGGATTGGAATGAGGGGATTTACTCATTCTTTTCAGTCGCAATAATTGTTCATTGTCAGTTGGCGTGTTCAGCTCTTCTCTAATTTGCGAAAGAATCGCCGTGCAGTTTCACGGAGATCCCAGGGCAGTTTCTAACCTTTGTTCCGCAAGGAGAGCAAACTGCTCTTGTGGAGAAAGATTCTCGATCCTTCCTCAAGGACAACGAAAAGGTCGTTTTTTCAGTAGGTCGGCCCACTTTGGTAACGTTTCTCCTTTTCTGGTAGGCGCAACAAACACATTTTCCGAGCTTATCCATCCACTCGCAAAATTGCCGAACTGTGTTTTCAAACAACAGCCGCACATTCTACAATTTATCCGAAACGCTCGGCTCTTTCGGCTTTCTCCCTCTCCGACGAGCAGGCACAGGCTATGTTGTCGTACTGCCACTTCCACTATATATACTACATCTCACTATATACACTACGTTTCACAGAGAAGCAACCCTAAAAACTGCTTTAAAATTACTGGATTACAGTGTCAAGATTCGAAAGAAAGTGCAGACAATAACACGCGCTATTCTCCCTCGAAACCAATCACCGGGTGTATCAAATTCACAAAGAGGGCGGAGCTGTGAACAGATTTTTGACAGCTCGACGACGTTTTTGAACCCCCTGGTCGGAACGAACTCGTTGTATGGAAAACAGACAGTCGGTTTTTTTTCTCTCGCCTCACACGCCCTACGGGCGTGTGAGGCTCGCGCGCTTCGCGCGCGTAAGACTCTTACGCCACGCTTTACCGATTTCTTTACTGATTTTGAGAAAAAAACCGACTGTTTTGCAGTCTAAGATACAATCTACTGTTTAACAATGGACTTATTCTTGAATTACCATGACAAGTCAAAAAAGGCACTGGGTGATCGCTCCTATAAAATGGCAGCTCCAGCCGTTATCGAACTGAACAGAACAATACAAAACGAAACTTTAAGACTTATTTTTTCAATTTAACATACTTTACTTCTAATCTTATTAATGCATACGTATACCACTTCAACCTTATTTACGCGCTGTTGTAATTAATGTATATTAATTCTCTAAAGTTTAATTATATTTTTTCGAGCATTTAATAATATTCATATAGATAATTGCGCGTTATAAATTTTTTAATTATTATTATGATTATTAATCTTATTAATATAATCTTAATTTAAAGACTTTTTATTAAGAGTTGTTAACAACAAAACCCCCTGAAAACAAAAAAACACTGTTGGTTTTTCGTTTAAACAAAGCCGTTACATGTCTTTTTGGGAGATGTAATTCATACTGTAGCATGTTCACAGTCGTTTGCTTCATTCTCTTTCACTGACATTTCAATGTTTTTTTCCTTCTTTGCAGGGATGTGTCGTCTGCAACAATAAATCTTGTAGTCCTCGTCCCACTCCTCCGCTTGCTCGACGGTCTGGGCCATGGGACTGTAAAGTGTCTCTGGGAGCCAGAGAGCTAAAATGCCTGCGAGAATCCCCAAAATTCCAAAAATCACCAGCGGTAGTGTTCTGCTCAAGAGTGGAAGGTCAGCCTTAAAAGGAAACAAAAGTAAAACTTCACTGTATTTCCTCATGAAATCCTCTGGGCCAGAGGCTTATTTGAAGTTTCGGACGAATGGAGGACGGGTGAACTATTAAAAACGTTGTTGGCACTAATGCGCACAAAAATAGCACGCAAATCAAGAATGAGAAATCTGTAGTTTATATCCATGCTGGCCATTGATGGTTTAGTTATTTTAGTCAAGTGTAAACAATCATGGATCCGAAAAGAAAGAAGCTTGTCTTGCAATATATAATAACGATTACTAAAGCGAATAAGGGGGAATTTCATATATGCTAGTAAGTTAGTTTGTGAGTGCTTTTTCTTGAGGGGCACTTATTTGAGAGTGAGGAAAGGTAATATAGCTGCATGCGCGGTTTTAACGGAAAAACTTTAATCATGAGTTTTTGATGCAATAATGATACAAACCAGTAACACGATGAATGGTGTTATAGTGCTGCCTAAACGAGCCATCATTGAACACACACCAACGCCAGTATTCCTACAAAGAAATAACAATGATGATATTGACCTAAGGGAATAACATTGTGGAGGGTAGCGTAAGATTTCGAAGATGTACTCACTGGAAGAGTAACGCTCTGAGATTCTTACCGGCTGTTCTTACTGTAATTTCCGTGGTGATTCTTACTAAGAATCTTACATATTCTTGCCACGATTCCCGTAGGGTGTCTTTCTTCGATTCTTACCAAGATTCCCGTAGTTATCCTTACTAAGAATCTTACTTATTCTTACCAAGACTCCCTTAGTTATCCTTACTAACAATCTCACTTATTCTTACCAAGATTTCCATAGTGATTCTTATTGAGATTCTTGCCCATTCTTACTAAGATTCCCTTAGTGTTTCTTACTAAGATTCGTACGTATTCATAGTAATATTCCCTTAGTAATTAGTAGCCTCGCAGATTCTTAAAAACTTGGTTCTTACTCGCTGCTTTTTTACTGTTTATCTTGCATTGCGTGCAATGCGAAATGGAGGGGTAAATGTAGGACGGATCCATTTAATTTAAATTTTATGACATCAGCAACAATTTTATAAAATTGATTTATGTAGATTTGAAAGTCGTCTATTAGGTCTACATTTTATTTTCACTCTTACATATTTTGAAGTCAGGGATACTAAGCATTATCATGCTTCTCTATATTCCGAACTAAAGAGCGCTTATCCTTAAATAAATACAATGAGGTTTACTTACCTGATGATGGTAGGATAGAGTTCCACAGTGAAGACATAAATCCCCAGGAATGTTGCCAAGATACAGGCCTTTCCAATAACAGCCAGTATGGTAACAATAAATCGCATTCCTTAGGTACCATAAACGAGACAAGTTAAATTAGCACTGCTATTCCAACTTTTTGTTCTGTGTGAAATTCTGGAAGCTGATTGGTTGATTTTTGTGTGTTATTCGCATTTAATGCATGATTTTCAAACGTTAAGGAGATAGTAGTGTTTTTGTTTTTGTGATACAGAACACTGAACTTGGATATGAAAAGAGTCAGAAACTTTTTGGTTGTTATTTACTGGCAAACAAATTCGGTTTCTCGCTGTCGCTGTAGACGGAATTCGAAATTCTTAATACATTAAGTCAGTTGGAACTGCTCGTCTAAAGGACGTAAACCTTTCTTTACCTTCATCAGATGGGACGGCTAGTACTAGCATTCCTGCCAGTCCTCCAAAGATCATGAAGGCAGCGTATGGAATACGACGACCATATCTGCAAAGGAGCAAACTGGTGTCACTCAGCTGGTCATTCACAAACAATCAAAGCAACAGCTGAAAATATCTAAATCTCAGAGAAATGGCATTAAATGTATGCTAAAAACACGAGAAATCTTGGTTAGCGAAAAAAATGGGGCGGGGGGGGGGGAAAGTAAACTGGTGCTAAACATATGAAACATGCGCAAACAGCATAACAAAGAAGAATTGAAGTGACTGGTGCAAAGGGTAAAATTCATCAAACCGTTTTCTCCATTCTCTTTGTAAAACGGCTCTCTACGGTTACAAAACAGACACATGTTTTTGTAAATGGACACTAGCAAGGGAATAGCAGTGGTGGATCTAGGGGGGCCGAGCCCTCGGGGCCCCACCTTATTCTAAGGCAAATCCAAGGCCCGCAGAGAGAGGAAAAAATATTTTCGAGGCCAGCCGCCCTTCTTATCTTAGGCACTGAATGAGCGGGGCCCCCACTTACTTCAAGATCTGGATCCGCCACTGGATCATAGGTATCAACTGCTCCAAAAACCTATTGGTTTGGGTGGTTTTTAGTGAGACTGATAAACTATATTGAGCTAACGCAGTAACGGACAATAGGAAAAAAGCACATTTCAGCAAAACACCAAAATCCCTTATTACTTTTAAAAGTTTTAAGTGATAAGTTTATTTTAATTGTCCATTTTCCTTCCTCAATAAGATGTATAGTCACTGACATGGACACTTTTTGTTGTCGCCGCGAGGGATTTTGTTGGCAAATTTCGATTATTTTTGCTTTGTAGAATTTTGGGTTACACTATCACAAACACTACCTTGACATTAAAAACATGAGTATCAATGCTCCGGGAATTTCAACGATGCACAAGATAAAGAAATTGAGGTATAGGTCTCCTGCCAAGTTTCCAACGTTCAAGTTGATTCCAAAATACACCAAGGCGTTCACGAACCTGAAAGAAGGAGGTATTTGGGACTCACCTTAATGCTTCGATTTAGCGCCCGGGGAGCTCATTTACTAATGGTACTTCAAGGGAAGGCGCTTATTCTCTAAATAATGGTGAGGAATTTTGAATGTCACTTGTCTGTTCAACTGTTCAACGTCGTTTGCAGCGGCTCGCCTTGTTAGTAACGTCGCAAAGTATGATCACATTACTCCTACACTTGTTAATTTACATTGGCTTCCAGTAACGTATAGGGTAAATTTTAAGATAGCAATGCTTGCTCTAAGTGTATCTATGGCAACGCACCCGAATACCTTAAGGATCTAATAAAAGTTAAGAGTACCACCAGATATAATCTTAGATCGGACGGGGAGATGTTACTCGAGGATTATAGTGCACGATCAAAGAAGACACTTGGAGACAGGACTTTCAAAGTAGCCGCCCCTAGAATCTGGAACATTTTACCGCAGGACATTAGGAAACAGGACAACTATTATGCTTTTACGAAACAGCTAAAGACTTATTATTTTAAACTTGCATACAATTTTTAATTGTACATAGGTGTATATTAATTTTACTCCCTTTTTTTATCTATTTTAATGAAACATATATCATTTCTTTTAATTATAATTATTGTAAGTAATAGGTTAAGTACTAAATAATTAAGTCAGGTGTCATTTACGGATATATTCATGTTTAATTCGATAATTAATAAATTTTTAGTTAGCTTTAATAGTTTGTAATGCGCATTTGATCATTTGATATATGTTAATTTGCGCAATACCAAATAATAAATATTATTATTATTATGATAGCTTCAGTGTTCCTTTGACCAATAACAAAGCTTTCAGGTCAATATCTTCTTCGTCAGATTCGTTATTCTGTCGATCATAGGGATCATTGTCACGTGATTTGCTTATGGCTTGATGCACTACTTGGTCTCAATGTAAATGTACTCAAACAGTGCTATCACTGAAAAAGAATAGGGGTACTTTGTAGTAAGGGCTGTTACTTGTATAGGGGCGCTTATTGGAATGAGGGTACTTACACAATAGGGCGCGCTTAATCGAAAGATTGAATTATTGCGGTAAGCCTATTGCGTTAGATTTGCTCTCAGATGAGCAACTGGTTCATTGCACCTTGAGATGATGTAATAAAACAAATGACTTGCGTATACATAGAGGTACCGGCACGAGAACTAGAAACGCAGTGTAGAGACTCAAAAGGATCCAAAACTTTGGAATTCTGTTGGTCAAGTCTTAAAGTGCGCTCAACATACACGCACAAAGCATTGCAACTGAGATCGATCTCTGCCTTAGTTTTGTCCATCTGAGAAGTCATCGCAGAACTGAGTTGGCCGCTGCCGAAAGCAAGAAAGTAGTCACATGTGAAGATTTACATTAATATACAGACCCACCAGTTAAATCCACAAATCAAAGTTCTTTTCCTAAGCCTCGGTGTTCTGATCATGTCTAGAATACCATAGGTTTTCTTAATCTGATTGCCATTCTTTTCTTCTTCCTTCTTAAACTCCAGTATGGCGTGTTTGAGTTGTGCTGAGTCGATATCAACTCGATTTTTCCTCGCGTATTTCATTAGCAGCTCATGAGCTTCGTCCAGACGATTCTTGGCGATCAACCAGCGAGGGGACTCTGGAATAATCCTTTGAAATAAACGAAAAGAACAAAAGATGTTTGGTTACCAAGTGCATTCTTAGAATGGTTTTTGAAAATGGCCCAGGTCAATATTATTCCCAAACCTTCCCGATAAAGCTAAATAAGGAACTTATTTTGTGCAGGCCATGGAACACATACGTCTCCATCAGATAATGCTACATTTTCTAGTACCGGTCGGAAAGGAAGCCAGATCGTTAGGTTTTAGTTGCTGTGTTTCCCTCATCCTTGCATAAAAATGTAGAAAATAGCTTTTAGTTTTAAGTCATTTTTTTTTATCACAGGGTGAGGTTTTATTGATCTTACCCGACCGCTTATAACCATAAGATTAAAAGGGATACAGGCCAGGTTAATTTGAGCCTTAAATCTCTGGCGTATATTTAGTTGACGAAGTCAATCTTTTGAGAAAAGTCTAATACACGTGTTACTTCCCGGCATTTCCCACAACCCTTGTTACTTTCCCTAAGCTTTTATTCGCCATTTTAGAGACGAGAAAGGCACTGGAGCCGAAATACGTCCCGCAATTGTTTCCGGGATCGTTACTGGGGGACGCGTCGCTCAGCCATTGGTCAATTTTTTCCCCGTCGCTAGCAACAGTCCCAGAAGTCTTTGCGTATGTAAACCCGGCCCAGCTTCCTTCTCGTTTCTAAAGTGGCGAGCGACAATATCGAGCGAGGCACGTCAACCGGAAGTGAGCCTTTTCCTCTTTTTAAATACCTTGACGCTACCAAGTTTGTATTGCTAAGTGTCTTTACCTTTACAGAAACGATTTGCCCAAAAATTTGTTCAAAATCGTTGCTCAAAAATTCCAAAAGTCAACTTCCGGTCGACCTGCGTCGCTCAAAAACGTCGGCTGCTTTAACTTCCTTGTAACTTATCGAAGCCTAAGGACACCATAGGACTAAAATGAGAGCGTGCTACTTATTCCGTTGTATACTTCTGGTCGGGATTTCTGGTTAGCATGCATCGTAAGGGAGCAACGAGCAAAAAATCCCTACCACAAACAGAGAAGCAGTGGAAGTCCTGGTAGAGACACAGTCAGCATAAGATACCTCCAGTCACGAACAAGATAAGCGAGGAACGACAGGATACAAAAGCCTATGCTGACAAAAATGTTGTTTACAATCCCTGCGGTAGTACGATGGTCAATTTGTATGATCTCCATGCAGTATACGAATCGAACGAGAAGGCAGCCGGCTGTAGCAGCTCCAGTAACGAAACGAAACAATGAGAACAATGAAAGACAGTCAGCGACGCCGGAAACTGTACCACCTACACCCTGTGGTAAAAAAAATATACGTAATACAGTGAAAACCCTCTTAGCGGACACCTCTTTAAGACGGACACCCTGAGTTGGTCCCCGTCGTTCTTCAGTCATATTCTTTGACTCTCTTTAAGACGGACATCTCTTTAAAACGGACACCTAGAGTTGGTCCATGCTCATTGCAGAAACGCGCGTATTGAAAAACGTCGCCTGTGAAAAGTGGGGTACCCTTAGGCTCTGCGAGCAAAATTGAGGTTTTAAAGGCTACCGCCGTTTTCGGTCTCTTATGAACTTTACAGCAAATAACAATTCTCACACTTTCAAGAGACAATGCAGAAACAATAGGAGTAGGCTGCCATGCAATGATTTCTTTTCCTCCTTTTATTCGACTCTCTATTAGACGAACACATATACATGTGTACATGTAGTGCCATTCACACAGGCGTCTGCTTCTTAGCAAGTGTTGACTGTACTATTAATCCTTGGATAGTACAATACCTTCAGTTAATTATATTCAAGTAAACTTCAGATAATAAGCTATCCGTTTTACGAGTGCGCCGTGATATCATTTGTGGCTAGGACCATCTCATATCTAAGAAGTGCAAGCTCAATAACCGCTGAACTTTTCCGTGCACGAACATTGATAATTTCTTTCTTGATTTGTAAAAACAACTAGAGGACATTTTATGGATGTTTTTTCGCTGTCAGGCATGGAATCGAATCAAGGCCAATCGAAAACTTTGACAAGAATTCTATGCATGTCAATAGTGATCCAATTTATTCAATCCTTTTTTAGCTCACCTCATGCTTAGTACTTTACTGTTTTTCATTTCGTTGAATATGTCTCCCCTGCTAACTGGCCACGGTTGGTGTATGTATGTTACAGAATATTGGTTAATGTGAATACGTTTTTAATTTGCCGACAAGTGAAGGAGTTTGTCAAACACGAATTACGCGTGTATTTTTTGTGTCACTTTGTATTGTGGACAAACGATGTTTAAACTTCATCCAATATTTATTTCATCGTAAGGATGAAAATTTTGATTCCCTCCACCCATCTTACGTGGCCTTAAACTTTGAGCACCAACTTTTGACGTCAACAAAAAGAGCGTAAGATTTCGAGGTCACCTGTTTGCTGGCATTGGTTCCAGCTATTCACGAAAAACAGTTCAAACAATCACATTTCAAAAACGGTTCGTGCAATACTCACCATGATTAAGATACTGAGGAAAACTACGACCTTGCGACCAAAATGATCAGACAGTGTACTGAAGGCAACTGAACCAACCAATAGTCCTCCCATGTAAACGGACTGCGTCATAGCTTTTAGGTGCCTTCTATCGCATACTAGGTCCCACTGCGAAAGAAAATCAGAAACTAAGTTAAACACGTCAAAAAAGAAAGTTTGAGGCATATCATCATCATCGCTCCTCGATTCAACTTTCCGGTACCTTCCTTCTTTGACTCAGTTCCGTGTCAACTTAGCCGGAGGAAAAAAGGCTGCCTAGGATCCACCCTTTGTCGCATGCTAGGTAGACTGTTCACAGTCCCTTATTTTTCCGTTTAAGATCTTCGGGATCGGGCACCCACCCCTTGGTGGGATTTTTTTGAGGTTTTGTAGGAAGCCCTAGGGATGTTTTTGGGTTTGATTTTTGCCCCATTCGATCATCCCCATCACTTGAAATCCGCAATACACCTCCTGTGGCATCCACCCTTATGGGCAGCAATCTTGGTTTCAATTTAAAACGCTCGATCCCGGCGACCTTACGGAAAAATAGGAGACCTTGAATAGTCTACACATAAGCGTTTGTCATGGCAAGCTTTTGTTACCAAGGTAAAAATAAGTTGCTAAATATTCAGTCAACTTAGCAGGAGGAAAAAAGGCTGCCTACGATCCACCCTTTGTCGCATTTTACCGAGGTAGACTGTTCAAAGTCCCCTATTTTCCGTTTAAGATTGTCGGGATCGAGCACCCACCCCTGGGTGGGATTTTTTTTTTGAGGTTTTGTAGGAAGCCCTAGGGATTTTTTGGGTTTTGATTTTTGCCCCATTCGATCATCCCCGTCACTTGAAATCCGCAGTACACCTCCTGGGGCATCCACCCTTATGGGCAGGAATCTTGGTTTCAATGTAAAACGCTCGATCCCGACGACCTTACGAAAAAATAGGAGACCGTGAATAGTCTACACATAAGCGTTTCTCATCGCAAGCTTTAGTTACCAAGGTAAAAATAAGTTGCTAAATAAACTGTGCATGATATTGTCTGAACAGACAGAACAACATTGCACTCAAAAACAATAATCAGAGATACATGTACATGTACGTTGCCTCAAGCAACCATACAGAAAGTACAAATATTAGATATTGCAGTCCCTATCCCCAATTTTGGCTCGTGGTTGCGCTTAATGGTTTCGCGCTCCATCTCAAGAGCTGGTGAACAAAGCCCTCGTGACTTGTCGCATATTGCAAGTACTGGATGACGATTTTGGAAGACAATCTGGGTATTTTTATTCAGCGACCAATATCAGATCTCAATATCTACTCTGACCAATAAGAGGGCACTCACTTGATTAAAATTAATTTGCTTCTAAGGAAACAGCTACTCGAGCCCTTTAATTTCTTGAGTTCTTTTTCTTTTCAGTAAACCCTTGATAAATTGAACCATATTCAAAGCTACGTAATGGCTTGAACTGGCATCCCCGGTTCTGAATATGTTTTCGAAGTCAAGTGAAATCCAATATAAGTTACCTAATGCATGTAAGCTGGGTATAAGCCTAAATATCGTCGTCTTGCGTCTCTCTTTAGGATCGGGATTCTTCGCTTACTGACAACTTGTATTATCGTTTAGTGAACACTGACAAACAAAATTGTTGAGAATGGGGTATATTTTGGTAGAGATACATATAAAGGTAGAGATACATTAGGTAATTAATTTAGCTATGGATCCACCTGGGATCCGCCCCCTAATTTGTATAATTTAAGGTAAAAGTTTGACCCACTGGTTGGTTAGCATGAAAACTAGGCTCTTGTACAATATTGTATTTGACATCGATTTTTAACTGTTTATAGACCGTGAATTAATAGCTGAATGGGTTTAAACAAAATTGAACTAGAAAAAAAACATTATGCATATATAAATATCAATATAGTAAGCTCAAAGTGAAGAGTGAGAGACCACTGGTGTAACTAAGGACTAAAAAGCTCTGCGTGCTTGCGCCACTCCACTGTGAACGTTTTGGGTTCTTCTCTTTCAGAGATGCTTTCCAAGTAGTTCTTATACATCTTATCCATCAATATGTACAAAGCACAAGCAGTAATCTCGTGGGCGTGTCAGGTGAGTGAACTTGTGACGCCTTGCGTGAGAAAGGAGTCGTCTATTCCAGGGGTTGTTATGCCAAACTGCACTAATTAAATACAGCTTGTCTAACCACCACTCTCAATCCAGTGCCCCAATGCCTTGAGATCGCCTCGGCAAGGTCAGTATGCAACACTCCAACTGTTATAGCGGAGCTCTCGCGCGCGAAGCGCGCAGCGGAGCACCATGGGTAAGAAAATTTGGTAATCACGTCACCGTACACCGAGCGAGCGAGCGACCGTCCGTCCGCACCACAGGCATACCAATGTAAAATAAGTCAATCAACAGGTATGGCAACCCAAATGCGACTCAAGGTTTTATTTAGAAGAACAAACAACAACATAGTCGTGTCTTTTTCGGTGTTATTTTTTATGTTTACATTAACGTGGACAAGAGAGAAAGAGCTAGAGCGAGTTATTGAAAACAAAGGAGACTAATTTCTTAGGAAGAAAAACATGGAAATTCAAAGTGGCGGTGAGAAAATGAGAAATGCTAGCGACCAGCAAGGTGAAAATGAGCGGCAATGAAAAATAAAAGCGAACATGAACACAGGAGACGAAATATTGGGTAAGCACATACAACAATTCCTCCATGAAAATAATGTGTAACTAGGAAGTTTGACGTTTTAGCCGTACAAAACAGCGTTGTAGTCGTGCAAAACAACAACAAGGGAAAGACAAAAAAGCGTGCTGCACGTGCAAATTTTTTTTTTGCAAATTAGAAGAAAAAGTGTGCTGCACGTGCAATTTGTTTTTTTTTTTTTTTTGCTAATTAGATCTATTAGTCTTGAAGCCATATTCATTGTCGTCCGCGTTTAGCATTACACGATTTATTTTTTTTGTTTACATGTATCATTAACCAGAGCTTCGCTTTTAGCCCTGGCTAAATCTATATATTAATGATCCTTCTTTCTCCACAAGTTGATGAACAGATCTATTGAATCTTCTTAGTCAAAGCTTACTGTTGATTTTTTTTTTAGCATTTCCACGTTTTATTATTTGCCTACCGCATGTGTATTTTAATACACATGCGGTTATGAAAAATTAAAATTTTTCATAACTGAAAATGATCTTGGAAAGGTGAAGTTATCGAACCTTTGAATCGTTTATCATCATTGCGAAATAAGAAACTAGCAATTTATTTGATATCATCATACGAAAGCTTGTGAGCGTGCTGAGCCGATATGAAGTACTTCATAACTGCCAAAATAATCCTCTTTTGCCCCATCTCTTGCTGTGAAAACCTTTTTGGCTATCAATTATCATTTGTGAGCATTATTGCTTCTCATATACAATACCCTGACTCGCTAACATGCAAGTTTCGAGTCAGCCTCGTTTTCATGCTAACCAACCACTGGGTCAAACTTCTACCTTAAATTATACAAATTAGGGGGCGAATCCCAGGTGGGTCCATAGCTAAAATTAATTACCCAATGTTTCTCTACCTGTGTGCCAAATTTGATGCTTTTACCATAAATCCCACAATTCATCTAAAATTCTGCACCAATCTGCTGGACTAAAATAGAGCGATAATTAACGAGGCGATTCGGAATAACTGAAGGACGGAATGGGACTAAAGCTTGGTAGAACACTTCGCTGGACTGCGCGGCCAACGTCACAAACAATGCCAGAGGTACAGGGTCGTTAGTAACTTGTCCGTAGAGCAAATTAGCAGAAATGACTTTGACAGGATTGGAACTCTTCAAGTATGTTTAATCTTCTCACGAAGTTAACTCAAGAAATTCAAATTGAACAATGTACAAGCTCGCTTATATGTGTTCTCGATATGCTAATGTAGTTCAAATAAACATTCGGCGATTCTTTCAACTCAAATGAGTTTTACAGCAGAATAAATAACTAGATGGAAAATATATTAAAGTTAAAAAAAAAAAGTTAAAAAGTCGACTCAGTATTTCGCTCAAGGTTAAGTAAACACAGGTGTCATGAAAAGTCATTACGTATTCCGCGCGCTTTTCTCTTGAATACTGATTAGAAATCAGTACACTATACTATAGACTAATTTGAAATTCCAAATACGGTTTTCATAGACAAGAACAATACTCCACCTACTTCGGAGTAAAGAAACGGCATAAAATAATCTCCAAAGTATCTAAAACAGTTTGAGTACTTACAATAATAACATACAGCAATCAAGGATGTGAATAAGCGACTATGTGTCATTCAATCAACGACTTTCCAGCGTTTCTTAGTTCTGCTAATTGCGAATAGGAAATTGCAGAGATGGATGTTTAAACCATTTCCCTTCTGTAATCTACCGAAGTAATATCACAAAGCATACATGCACAAACGGACTACACACCTAAGCACACATGCAATTCCACAATCACCAGCAAGCTATACCTACTGTTATTTTACAAGTGCTATTCAAAAACGAAGAAACTAATCATTTTTGTAAAAGAAGACAATTAACTAGATTACAAAGTCCATTTGTCCATTAGTTTTTGTAAACTCTTATTCTTAGTGCAAATATATTTTTCTATTTGATATTTACAGTTTTCTCTAACTATAAAACTGTTTATGGTTGGGAGTACTTTATTCCTTCTGGAACTTCATAAATATATTTTTCCCCAAGTATGAGATAATTAAGAAGGGGCATTCGCGATCGGAAGTTAAAAAGCCGATCCAAATTTCCTTTAATGTCAGGTGAACTAGCAGTTGTTTTCGCAACCCAAAATAATATGATTCGACACATTTCCAGAATAAATTCGAATAAGGGCAGTCCCAAAAGAACTGTCTTATAGTTTCTGGTTCCCTTTTGCAAAAAGAGCACACGTTGTCTGTCCTGTACTCAATCTTAAACAACTTTGAGTTGGTAAAAAGTATATAATTGAGTACTTTAAGTTGAAAGGCTTGACATAAGGTTCAAACGCGATAGAATGGGGCAAGAGAAATGCCTTTCTGAGAACTTTCTTTCATTTTTGTGTATAATTTGGGAGACAAGCCTTCTTTTTGATCAAAAAAGGATAATAATCTTTTGATTTCTTTTTTGCTATGTCGAATACGCCGCCATTGATTTTAAAGGAAGGTATTGCATTAAAGGTACTCGAATCCGAGCGATTAAGAACTTTTAAGTTGGTTGGTATTGAATGTTTCATACTAGTCCATTCAAGGAAGTTTGTCTTTGTAACATTTTTTCGATCTGTTCGTAGGATTCCGTATTGCTGAGATCAAAATGTAAGTCTTCTATTTCCCAGATACCAATGTCCTAATATTTCTTGTAGAAAAAGGGCTTGTCGTCTGTTCTAAAGTCTCGATTATTCCAAATTACATAATGCCAATCGTCATCTTCTCGGAGCCGTTCCGACCACCATTTAAGTAGTTCTGAATAAAAGGTAGAGGTAATTTGAAGATCCTTAACATTATAATTGCATTTAAAAAGCATTAGACCTCCCGAATCTTTCAAGATGTATTCTAGGTAGTTTTTCCACGCGCCTGAGTTGTCACTAAATAATCGCTTAAGCCAGGAAAGACGGAGAGATTTATCAAACTTTCAATATCCACCATTTTGATTCCTCCTTCTTCATAATTATTTATTGTTGACGCACCTGTTACTTTATCTTTACCTTTCCATGAAAACGTATATAATATGTGATTTAAATCCTTGACAATGTGTTCCGGAGTAGGTAATTAACTAAGAGGAGGTGTAAACGATCTTTGGTATAAGAAAATAATTGTAGTCGTTGCACTTTGGAATAACAAATGAAATAATAATAACAAAATAGAATTAAAAGCCTACAGAAGCAATTACAAAAATCAAACCGAAAAGGCAAGTGTTTGAGCATCTTCGTTTTTCCCATCTAAGGTTAATTACTGGTAAAACAAATAGTAAAACGGCTGAATAAACACTCATCTCTACAGAGCTTTTGCGATTTGAAAGTTATTGTGTTAAGACCAAATTTGAAATCTTGGGATGTAATTCTGATAAAGCTGAGTTTCGTTTTAAAGATAAGAATAAAATATTGAAACTACTGAAACACTGGCTGTGACATAGGACATAGGGAAGTATACAGGGAATAGAACCACGTGTATTGCAAAAGAAATAGTCCTTATTCATTAAAGAGTAAGTAAACTCTATGTTCGGCTTTCGGTGTGTCGACGAGTTATTTACATGTATATATAACCAAGCAAGAAAAACGGAAGTTTTGCGGTGTCGTTTTGGTGTTTTCGACGGGACATTCAGCGCGCAATGTAAATAGAACTGCAAGAAAATTATAAAAGTATTAATAAAAGAATAATTTTCCAATTTCCGGTAATTTGATTTCAGCTCAGCCTCGATAATTGGACCCGTATACTTGGCGGCTTTTATGAGAAGGGTTATCTGAAGGTATAATTCACAATTTTAAAAGAAAATCAGAGGTGAAATTTGATTAGTTTTCTTATGCCATATGACCACTGTATGATAGATGGTTTCACTTCATCCTTCTATAGCTCTCTATAGTACGGGAATAAATTTTCAGGTGACGATGTAAAATGTACAGAGAAGCAATTACTTTAATATTCAGGTTTCTTATTAGCTTATTGTTCGAAACTTGTGAATCTAAGGGATCTTGAGTCAATTAAGAAGTACCCCTTACCTCAGTGACTGCACTAGTCAAACGATTACTGAAGTTGTAGTCGGTGCATTTTTCACAGCACGTTCCACCTTTTAGAACGGTACAAGTTTTGTTTCCCTCCGCGTTCGAAAAGGCAACGCAGGAATACTTTGGAGTGGCACCGTAAAACACTTGGACCAGATGCTGTAGTCCGATGGGAAGAGACATTACACACATGAATGCATAAAGAAGAAAGGTATATCGACCGAAGCCGCCAACCATGGCTAAAAGGTCGTCGAATTCATAAGATTTTTTCGGCTTAGAACTCTGCATTTCGCCCTCTTTTTCGCCCGACATGACTTCCTTGGTTTTCATGCACCTGAAGACAACGAATGACGACGCAATCTAGCGCAACCTCGTCACAGGGCTTTTCCCTTAAAATATAGGTGGGACGGGAAAATATCACCTTTTCCCGCCCCACCCATTTTTTTAAGGGAAAAGCCCTGGGGACGAGGTTGGATCTAGCGCTGATGGCTACAATCTCATTCCCAGAGTCCGCGTTGCTTTGTCCAGCGGAACGGGCAACGGGGACCTCTAGGATAATCCGTTTCAACTCGAGTTTTCATTGGTTGACCATCTGAGCATGAGCTGTAGAACTAGGAGTCAAAAGGTAAATATAAATGGAGGGAAAGACAGCCTCCAACGGGTTGTCAAGTTGTTATTAAGCATGGTAAATCAAATATTTTGCTCTTGAACGCCAATCGGCAAAGCCTTGAAAGGAGGGAAAGTTTGCTGCCTAAACGCAAGCGATATCGGCTTCAGCAACAAGGTGCACAAGATAACGCTTTATCTCAATCAAATCCGTCTGCGGAAACAAACATTTACATGCAAAGGAGTCCTCGATAAAGACTGTCCTGTCTATGTGATTGTAAGGTTTGTAAATTAAATAAAGCAAGCTGATGATGCGAAGCATTTTTCTTACACTTTGTTCTGACTACTGGTGAAGAAATGTCAACGAGATGCCCATTTCAGAGTGGCTAGATATCATGTCTTTAAAAAAAGGTGTGTGTGTTTTTTTTAAAGAAAATCTCTTTTTTGACATGATAGAGTAGGTTTAAGACAATAATTAAGAATCAATAATTAAGCAAACTAACGTTTTGGAAACCTGTTCACCACCGGAGTTTAGTTTTCTAAAACGCTTTAACAGAACTATCTTTAACAGAACTGACTATCTGACTATTTCTTGGGACCGGACTCGGGTTAAGCTTGGTAACGGTTCTCCATAAAACGAGAAATTAGGCATTTTCAAGGTATTTTCGCGTCGTAGTCGCGCAGTGACGGAAAAGAAATGTACAAAAACGTGTGATACACGTGCAAAGTTGTTGTTTTGCTAATCATGCAAACCTATTCTCCAATGGCCTTTACGGGGAGGGCTCCGCTCGAAAGGGGTACCTTGCTCAAGCTTCAGGTATATTAAAGGGTAGCGGGTTTCACTTGTTGAAGTATATGAAAGGATAGGGAAACCTGTCATTTGGGTCGGTAAAATAGCCCAAAAGGGCTAACAGATGCATTATATGACTGTGAAAACATGTCGAGAAAAAGTTATTGTTTTGTGATTTTATCATATTTTAAAGACCTTGCATTTACAGCAGTTAAAAAATAAAAGGTATACGAAGAAAGGGGTACCTTTTCTGTCAAAAATGGTATATAAAAGGGTAAGGGGTTGGACAATTTTGGGGCGGAGCCTCCACGCATGAAACTTTGTTTGTATCCCCCCGGGAGCTGATCAGTTTTATTTCTTCGGCGGAAATGAGAACAGCAACAGCCCTCCTCACGTCTTCAGCAGCGACGTTTTTAAGCGACGTACGTCAACCCGACGTGGGATTTTTGTATTCTTCAGCAGTGATTTTGAACACCTTTTATCGCAAATCGTCTCTAAATGACTAGTAAAGACACTTAGCAATACCAATTTGGTAGCGTTAAGAGAAAAAGGGTCAATTCTGGCTGCAATGACTCGAAGACGCGATGATTTTTGACACGACCAAGACGCCACTGACGATCGACAGCTACTACGAGGACAACAACAACAACAAGGCACGGAAACCTTTAATTTATACTGACATAGCGATCTTCTTTTAACATTTTTGCGGTTGTGATCTTTACCCCAGTCCCCCTTCCCTTTCCTCGAGAACTTATTTCATGAGCCCACGAAATCTCTGCGGCTTACTTTTTTTAGAAGGTTGTCCATTATGTATGATGTATTGTTATCTAAAAGAAGGAAGACAACATGGAGGACGAAGGTACGTGTACGCATTGTTGTGCAAAATTAAGTCGATATTTCGAGGTAAACGAAGGAAGTATCATTGTTGTAACGTGCAGCTTGTATTTTGATCTTAAGAGGCTGTAGAGTTCTTCAAAAAATGCATGGAAGACGATCCTGGGATGTCGACGGCAGTAGCAGCCATTCACACGTTGCTAGAGTTCATGAACCAAAACTCAGGTTTGAATATCGCAACATTAGCTTGATAATTCCACTTCATATTGTTTTTTCTTTAATTGTTTTTTTAAGGATCAGTTTGAATGTAAACATAAGGCGTGACCGTTCCGTAATCAAAACAAACTTCTCAATGCAACAAAAAAAGCAACAATCCTCCCACCCTCCCTTCCCCCATGTACCGGTTGTTCAAACGTTGGAAACAGGGTTATCCACCGAAGAATTCACTATCCAACAGATACGTGTTTAGGAAACCAACTAGGTTATCTCCTGGATAGAGATGTACAAAGAAATTTACATTAAAATCCTGCGACTAAGAACCTGGCCCCAGTTGTCCAAATGTTGGATAGCGCTACTATCCAGTGGCTATGTATAAGGGAAACCGATTGCACTGTGCACTGGATAGAGATTTATCCAGTAGATAGTGCTATCCAACGTTTGAACAACTGGGGCCTGGATTTTAATATTTGATATTTGCATAAATAAGCTTTCATGAAAATTTAATCACAGAAGTAAACACTAGAAATACATTTATTTTCTCAAATTGAACTTGCATATCTGGAATGGGGGTCCTATCATTTTCTTTCTTTCTTTCCTTTCTTTTTTCTTCTTGGTGTCATTGTCCTGTTTTATCCAGACTTAATAAAGGGTATGGCAAAGAATGTTATAATTATTATTATCTACATTCAAGTATGAACTTGATTGTACATAAGTTGGTGGGCATTAGGATGTTGGTCAGAAGTTTTCAAGCAAGCGAGTGATACTGTAAAATGAAACTGATATTGTGGTTGCTTGATATTAAGCTCATAAAAGAAAATGCAGCTGTTCCATAGGTTTGCTGCAAAAATATGCACCAGCATTGCTGTTATTTTTTGTTTATTTATTTAATATTTATCTATTCTTTTGTTCAGCTGAGACCCTTTCAGAGCTAAGAGAAAATCTGAAGGCAGTGATTGAAGCCTTGTCGAAAGCAGAAGGCTCTGTTACATCCATTTCTTCAGGCTGTGAATTATTCCTCAGATTCATAACTCTTGCCTCACTGGACAACCCAGTATGTAACACACTACTGTATAAAGCTGTATATGTAATAACATGCTAGTTCACTTGATCCTGGTAGGGATATAGCCAAGATCTTTGTAAAGGTACAAGCCTCCCTGGTCTCCCAATGGTTTTCATGTGTACATGTAGCTATCTAGACTTAATTTGCATTTGTCATTGATGAAGTAAGGACATAATTTCTCTTGGTCGTGGAACTAGGTTCTGGCCTTGTTAAAATATAGATAAAAATAGTGCTAATAAGACCTGACAAATACTAACACAGAACAAACAGTATACTCAGAGAAATTGAAAATGAAACAACACAATCACTGTACAAGAATTGTTTTATTGGGTGAATGGCTGACAAATAATTTAGAGCCTGCTTTAAACCCTGAACGCCCTGGTTACTCCTGATAGCTGAAGGAAGGGCGTTCAACAGTAGGGACTTTAAGATGCAACAATGTGACGGCAACGAGAATGTCACTGAAAAAGTGAATTTGCGTTCCTTCTGTCTTAATAGCAATTATTCCTACTCACTTACTTTGTCAAATGTAGGCAAACCCTACTGAAGCTTAATTTCAAGGGACTATAACCAAACTCAGACAGAGAAACAAAATTTCATTGTTGCTTGTTTATGTTCTCCATATAACACAAAGTTAGGCATTTTCACGTCACAGTCATGCAAAAACAGGAAAGAAATGTACAACAAAGCATGATGCACGTGCAAAGTTGTTGTTTTGCTTATTAAACCAATTGTTTTTTTTGACGTTCTCATTGCCGTCCGTGTCATTGAATCTTAAACTCCCTAGTAAAGGGCCAACACCAGTGAATGCCTTGTCCCCAAGAGTCTTGCATGTAGCTACATTTATGCCTCTGCCTAGTACAGCTCTTTATGAATTTTTTTATCCAAACTCCCACCATTTAAACTGTCATACAGGTAAGTTTATTTTCCATTGCTTGTCACTAACATTACTTAACTCTGGTAGTCCAATTAATATGAGGGGGTGTTAACACTGTATAACTGAAGGAAACAAGTTTATACACAGAAAATGTCCAAGTGTAATGATTATTGCTGAAGGCGTTGTGCACAGATAAAAATCAATTCCTTGCAAATGAAATACTAGACCACTATAACACTCTAATTTTACTTTTTTGCACCACACATTAATTAACCCTGTAACCACATTTATTAGAGATTATGATCAAATTACTCCTTGGATACAATACAATTCAATACAATGGATGATCACCCAGGATTAATCCTTGGGATATTTTGACAATTCTCCCTACTACTTCTATCAGAAATGTACAGTGTATAAGACAAGAAAAGAGAATTTGCATTTAATGTTTGGGTTTAAAGGTGAAATAGATTAGATTATCATCATCATCATCATCATCATCAATGAAGTTGAAACAAAAGAAAAATAAAAATAAAATTACCTGAGATAAAAAATTAACTACAACATATACAGTCATGTACATGTACAGTGTGTACATGTAACTTCATGTCATTTGTTTTAGATAGCCAGTTTGATTGTCAGTTTTAAACCAATCTTCTTGTACATAACTTTTCTCTAAGCACAGTATTTTTATAACTTTTGAAATAAGTGGTGATGTTCTCTTTGTAGGACTTTCAAGAATGCAAGAGAGTTCTACTTGAAAGAGGTAATGCTGGAGAGAGACCTGATTAATTTTACAGAATAGATGCATGGATTGTTCAGTCTCTTAGCTCACATTGTGCACACTAATGATGTAACACAGAAACATATGGTACTTCTAGGTGTTATAGTTAAAATTAACAAAGCGGCGCCAACAATGTCTTGAAGGCCAATTTCAAATTTTAAGAAGGGTTTCTTTTTGGAAGTTTGGCAGCTGTTCAACTGTATTGTAATATTTACATTGTATTTTGTATCTGACAGGCCAGTTGTATCTAAAGAGAGCAGCTTCAGCAAGAAAGAAAATTGCCAAACTTTGTGATTCTTTTATTAAGGATGGAGCAGTAAGATCTACTTTGAATACTTGTTCAATGTACTTTAAACTTCTTCTAAGAGTTCTTGCTTGTAATAATGAAATTTCTAGTTAACTTATTCTGTGTAGATGCACTGTTGGTAATGGTCAACTGGTGAGTGGTTGAGTAGCCTGAGACCAGGCTCTTTAGTGGGATAAAATCATGAATAATTAACTGGGCAAGTGCCCAGAAGTAGGCAAAGTGAACAAGGAATTTTAAGGAAAAGGGTGTCCCTTGCTGTGCTTGCTTTGCTGGCCAATTTTTTTTGTACTCCCACCAAAAGGAGCCTGGTCCCAGGTTCATGGTTGAGACACTAACTTATCATTTTTTTTCTGAGCTGAGATTGTTGTTGGTTCTAGCCTTTAGATCTAATAATATTATAGTGCTTTCTCTCTTCAAATCCAATTCCCAATAATATTATTTTGATCAGGGGCATCTTCAGGATGAAAAGTTTTTCAGTAAAAAGTATGTACATAATTATGTTACTTATGAAAATCCCTCTATTATTAGTGTAATTATGATCATCATTATTTTTTAAGTTATTAAAATAAATAATATTTAATTTTAGGTTCTGGGCATTCTTCTTATTCTTGTATGTAGCATCTTAGTGGGAGTAACTTTGGTCTTTGTTTTTAGACAATTCTGACCCACTCTCGATCAAGAGTTGTTGTGGAAATTCTTAAAATGGCCACTGAGCAGAAGAAGCGATTGAATGTTTATATCACAGAGTCTTCTCCTGACAAATCAGGGTGAGATAATCATAAAATTTCTTGGAGATTGAGTATTGGTTTTTTTTTGGATATTACCTGTAGATATTTTTGGATGTTGCTCTACAGTGTAGGCAGTGCTGGCTGGTTTTTGTTTTCAGGTTGAGAAAAAAATTAATGGTAGAAAATTGGGTTGTTCAGTGCTTAATTCTGGTTCGAGGGATTTTGGGAAGTCTTTCTTCTAGTCAAGGGATTTTTTTTCAGTTTTGACTTTTGTTCCCATTATTTTAATCATTCCAGTTAGTTTGAAGGGCCTTCCTCCTCGGAATCACACCTTCTCACAGAATGAAAAAAGGAAAATGTTAGTTGTTTATTAATGTAGTTTTTGGAAGTTCATCTCTGTAATAGCAAGGTTTAACATTGACATTGTGTTTTCAGTTATAAGATGCAGGATCAGTTAAAGGAGTTTAACATTCCCTCTACAATCATATTGGACACAGCAGTTGGGTGAGAAACAATAATATTGACATGTTCTGCTCAGCTAAATAACCTGTAAATAACGACTTTCAAAACCTGAAGCATTTGAAGGACACCCTGCAATAAGACAGTACATCCATGGAAGTTCGAATTTACTTCATTGTTGACATTTATTTTCTCATTTTTATTTATTTATTCATTTAATTGTTCATTTTTTTTAGATACATTTACAGTCAAATCCTCTTAATATGGACACTGAGGGGGCCTTAGATAGTGTCCGTAATAATGGGGTGTATGTATTAAGCAGGTTAATTTAGAGAATACATAAGGGCTTTCTTTCCCCAGGGACAAAGCAAACTGTCCGTAATGATGAGGAACGCTATTCACTGATTCCCTGAGTAGAGTTTTTTTTTTTTGAACAAGTGGAGCCAGATTTGAATACAAAGAAATATATGCGTTTAGCAGTTGAGGTTTTTCTCTAGTGCAGTCCTTGTTAGCCCACCACTGGCCTAGCATACATCATAAATAAATTTTTTCCTTGGATTTGACGAAATTCTTCTCAAAATCTCTAATTTGATTTTAAAGAAACTAATCCTTGCAAATCTATCATTTCCTGTCATTAACCCTTTGAGTCCCAATATCAATATACAAATTCTCCAAACTGGTCTCCATACATTTCCTGTAAGAATTAGTTGAGAGAATTTAATGTAAGATCAAGGCCTTTTCTCTTTGGTGATCATTTTATTAATTGTCATAACTTATCTCTTGACAGTGTATGGATATTGTTAGGAGAAAATTGATGTTGATCACTATTGGGACTTAAAGGGTTAAAAGAATGTTATGTTAACATGAGAAAACTGCCGACATTTCGCCTTGTCACCACTGGACCTCCTCAAAGGACGTCTGAGGAACGACTGCAGATTTCCGCACTGTTGATATCACTTCCCATATCTGGGTAGTGCTTCTGATTGATTGAGACAGATCTCCCTCTTGGCATAAATAGCAAGCATTACCCAGATCTGAGTAGTGAACGTCAACAGTATGAAATTTCTGCAATCGTACCTCAGACAGGGCTATCCACCGGATAAATCACTAGCCAGAAAATAAGTATTAGGGAAACCATTTGCACTAACCATTGGATAGAGATTTGTCCGGTGGATAGCATTATCCACCCGTTTGAACAACTGTAACCTGTTCTCAGACCCTCTATTTTCTCTTTAGAGATCGCTGAGCGCGCGTATGAAAATAAAAAAACCGCTGGGGATTTATTGGCCGCTAGCACAAGGGGGTGGGGGAAGGGAAAAGAGAAAATAGTTCTTTCTTTTTCCTTTCTCGCGCTCCGCCTTCGTTCTCGCTCTCAATTCACTCGCGTGCGCGACGATTTTCGAATAGAAAAAGAAAGCAACGTCTGTGTACAGGCTAGAACAACTGGGGCCTAATGAATATTTATGAATATTGATTTAAATTTCAGTTACATGATGGAAAAGGTTGATTTGGTGCTGGTTGGTGCTGAGGGAGTGGTGGAGAGTGGTGGGATCATTAACAAAGTAAGTCTGGATGGCACCCCAAAATATCTTTAGTGTGTCGAGTGTGATCATTGCTGTAAAGTCAAATTCTGTATTAATTTGAGGATATCCGTATTAAGAGACCAACCTCTATTATGTACATGTACAATGCCTTGCAGCTGGCCCACATATCGTGTAAAGCATTTGTATCTACATCTACCTTAGTGCTACAGTAACACCAGATTAGGATGCAATCTGACGAACGCGAGTACCCTGTCACCCAAAATGCTAAAGATATAAAACAGGAATTAGTGTCATCGAATTAAATATCTCTTTCCTTCAATAAGCCTCCGTTTCGCTGATTCGATGTCACCTCATACGTGGCTTAATGTTTGCATTAGTCGTTTGGTGCTAAAATAGTCTGAAATTGACGTCCATAATTTATCTTATCCGTTTAAATATAATCCCTGACGTCCTGTCACCTGAAGGATTTTTTTTTTACCTTCAAAAAGGCTAAAGCAAGTTACAGCACGCATCTGACAATAAAGACTAGTGTCCCCTTTAGCGAGGTAGACTTTCTATGATAATCTGTTGATTGGGCAGGAAACGAGTGTCCGTTATTAAGCGGGTTGAATCTAGAAAAAATGTAATGACTCTCCAGGGACAAGGAAAACTGCACATAATGTACTTAAGGAGGATTTTGTGATAGAGGGGGCCTAGAGATATAGTATACAGTGGCAATATGGGCGCCATAGCGCCCATCAGGCATGCAAAGGGCGCACTTTTCTAGGGAGTTTCGGGCGCATGCTCCTCCGGGAAAATGTTTAGGACAGAAGTTCTCTGAGATGCAATCCAGTGTATTCTGGGCACTTAAATTTAGGAAATGCCTGGATTCCATATTGAACATGTAATGCTGGTGTGGTTGTGGTCAAAGAAGTAATTACATGTAACACTTAATGATGCTAGCAGCAGCCGAAGCGATTGCGGCGAGAGCACAACCTCCCGGCAAAGGCGGCAACATTGTCTCCCTGAAAAATTGTCAAATTCAGTTTGTTTGAGACGGATATTTACTGCATGCATTCTGGTATCTGTGGTCATTTGCAACTAAACATGTAGGGTTCGAACACAGATTCTTTTCTCACTAACAATGTTTATTAAAGAAAATATATTTCATTAACAAAGCTCGAAGTACATGTACCATCCGACACACGTTTACAAAAGAAAAAACTTCCCAGACAAAAGGGGATGCCGGGGCCCCCTGGGCCCACCCCTAAATCCGCCCTTGGTATTTAACAATTTGATCATAGTAGCACTATATCATAATAGCCAGTGTCCTTATACTTGTGGGGTTCGACTGTAATTTCTTCTCCTTTGTTATAGTTAATCAAAGTCCTTCCTTCTCATTTCCGTTTTCAGTTGTAGGCCGATCGTTTCCTTTTATTACTCTTAACCTCTTGTAAACGGTTAGACTTTCTTAAAATCCTTCGCTTCCCATTTCCGGTTCTTTTTGTAGGCAGAGCTCTCTCGCCCGCTTTTGCTGCAGAACACATGAAAAGACATAACCCATTCTGAGGTTGTGCGTGAGACTGCGACCGAGTTGTGTTGAATTGTACCATGGGACTGTTTTCAAAGATGAACCAGAATGTTGATGAAACACTTGCATTCATAGTCTTCACAGCCAACGACAGTACGACTTAACTGACAGACAACCAATGACTACGCGACTTAATTGCCCAATCGGGTCAATAACCAGAGTATATTTTCATCTGTGAACTTTTTTTAATTCACCTTTATTCGGAAGACGACTACCGTAAAGGTTGTCGAACCGTCGGTAACTGTTAGCAACAGACCTATTCAGGACTTCATTCACCCTACTAAAGGACACTTAGATTTGGTCTCTGATGTTCTAGAGTCCTTTTCCGTGACTGCCTATAAAGCGCACAGCTATTTAAGGCTAACAGGTAGTGCCAATCTCGACGGTGTCCTTAAAGAGGTTTGATTGTAATTCCAAATGCCTCCTTATACTTGGAGTGAAAGTTCAACAATTTCGGGTTAATTGTCTAAAGCACTGCATGTAAAAACGATAAACGTACCTTAATCAAGCATCATTTTAACGTTGTTTTGAACATTTGCTTGCTGAGTAGGGTATTTGTTGTGTGTTTCTTTAGATTGGAACTTACCAGATGGCTGTTATGGCCAAGGTTGTAAATAAACCTTTTTATGTGGTGGCGGAAAGTTTTAAATTTGTTCGCCTCTACCCACTAAACCAAGAAGATGTGCCAAATAGATTCAAGGTGAGCTGGACAGTTGATTGTTATGGCCACGCTTGTATATAAATCTTTTTATGTGGCGGCGGAAGGTTTTGAGTTTGTTCGAATCGAGCCGCTCAAACCGAGAAGATGTCTCAAACAGGTTGAAGGTGAGCGTGACAGTGATCGCTATTGGCTCATTCAAGCTGACACGCACCTCTTCTCTACGAAGCTGTCTCATGCTGTTTCAATTTTTTAAGTATATTCGTCTCATTACAACCTTTAGAGATCGGAATAGTTTGTAGGACAGCATGTAGAATACGCTATTTCATGTTGAAGCTCTACCGGTGTAATGTGTATGAAAATGTTCTTCAAGCAAAAAGAGAGCGGGAGGAATGGGAACTCAGTATAACTAACGTATTTTCTTTGCCGGTTTGTTCAGTACTCAGAGAGCTCATCGTCTGGTGCTTGTAACCATCCTATGGTAGATTATACTCCACCCTCCTACATCACACTACTTTTCACGGATCTAGGAGTTCTTACACCCTCTGCTGTGAGCGATGAACTTATTAAACTCTATTTATGACATCCGGCTCCGTCTTCGAACAACAAAGGTAACTTAAAGGACTAGTCAAAGTGACACACGTGGTTTACTATCAAGAATGTTTAAACAGACCATGCATTACCAGAGAAATAAAGTGAAAGATTTGTTTGGGCGACGTTACCTAGCAACCTCGCCGCACGCAGAATAATGCCGCGCGGGTTCATCATGCACTTACTTGTCACTTGATTTCAAGGTTTTCCTACAACGACTGCGACATGGAATTGAATACCAACTAAGAAGAAACAAACGGTACTCGATGGCTACAACGTTGTTGGTCCACGAAGATGTCAGTGCATGTAATTTGGGGTCTGAATGTTTTTCACGGGGGCGGCGAAAAAGGAAGCAGCAAAGACTACCATTTAGTTTCGTCGTGTCTTACTTACTGCTGCTTAGGCCTGTAGCAATCTGGCAAAAGTTACCCTCTAGAAACTGTACAGAGAACTCCCTGTGTTCTAGAATGTTCGCCTTACACCCATTTCGCTCAAAAAACACTTCATACCAAATAAGACTTTATTCGTCCAAACGTGTTCTGTACGATCAGTTGTTTGAAAATGACAACAAACGAAAAACGAAAGACATTATTATTCTTGACGTAATAGAAGAACTCAGTAAAAACATGAGCATAACGAACAAATCTCATAAGATAAGTTGTGAAAGTTATTGCAGGATGCTCTTTTAGCCAGAGCGAAATTCTTAGCGAGACCCTTACCGTTATTTAGACTAAATTTTCTGTAGAAATTTAAGCAAAGATACCCCTGCCATTGATTAAACCCGCCTTTCTTCTGCGTTAAACGTAATTACCTGTTAGTAACCGAGTTCAAAGTCCGTACTGTAAGTAACGGACTGAGCTTTTCGTCTTTGATTTACGACCCAGGGGCGAAAGAAAATACGAGGATCTGTATCTTGCCGTATGGACCGAGAAAAGGAGATTGATTAGGCGCGCGGGACCGGAACTTTCCAAATTGAGCGTGCCGCACGGTATAATCTAGCCTACGAAACTGACTAATCACAATGCGAGTACTAAATGTGAGATGATAACAAAATAAGATAAATTGCAGATGGATTGTGTGAGACTGCAAGTTTTAGTGAAATTAAACAGTTTATGCTACCTTGGGACCTCTTTATTTACAAGTTAGTTGCATGGTTTTTGAAAATTTATTTTCTTCTTTTTAAAATCCTATTTAGACTTTGGACTGGGTCGGTGTTATGTCAAATTGCTCTGTGGTAATGTTTTTGGGGAACGACTTTTGACCCAGAATACTGCGCAACCTCGTAACGGCCAATGAAAGAAGCGATAGCGACCCCAAAACAGTCCCATAGTGCAATTCGACATAACACATACCCAGTCTCACGCTTAACCTTATATTGGATCCAAGCCCATCCACCATTGTTGGATATAACTGGTAGCAAACCAGGAAGCCATTTTGCTCGTAATTGGCGCGAGTTTTGACATGGCCAAATCTTTGCGCTGAAAAACGCGGTCCACTCTCAGGAGATTGCGGATATGGTTGCGGGGTGGTCTGCGCAGAATAGAGTCAAACTCAATAGCGACAAGTGTAAGGAGCTCAGGATATCTTTTGTAAAGGATGAGCCCCAGTTTGCGCCTATTGTTGTAGATGGTAATGAACTAGAGAGTAACTAGTGCTAAACTTCTAGGTCTGACCATATCGAGCAACCTACGTACAACGAACATAGTAGTGACATAATCAAGAAAGCGTTAAAGCGTCTGTATGTTTTAGTGCAGTTAAAGAGGTCAAAAGTTCGTCGGCAGGATATGTCCACTTTTTACACTGCTTGTGTACGCTCTGTTCTTGCGTACGCAGCACCCGCCTTTTTTATGCCCTGCCAAAGTACCTAAAAAACGGATGTTGCGAGTCAATATGCCCAGGACTGCCCTACTAGGAGGCTATTGAACCAGTGCTATTCACTGATTCATCTCCAGTTCCTTTGAGCAAACGACGCCAAACTCGCGTAAGTTGCGAGCGTAAGTTATCTACCGAGCTTCGCGGCGCGGTAAATACTTCCCCACTAGCCACCTTCACTTCGGTGAATAATTGGTATGTATCATTCTCCTTGTATACACTTGTGTACTTGACTACCGTAAATCCTCTATTAAGCTCCCCTCTCAAATAATACCCCTCCCTATAATATGCCCCCCCCCCCCAATTTCAGGAGAAGAAAGTTAATAAGCCTCCCTCTCTGTTAATTCCCTCCCTTAATTATTCTTCACTAATAAATGATGGACTGTATCAATCAAGCACGTCTCTAAAACTTCGCGTGGACTGATCCAGGATGGTTAATTTACCAACTGGAAGTTCAGATTTGATTCTGATCCTCGGCTGCATGACCTCCAACCTTCTTGTACTTGAGCTTTTTCACTTTGTATTCTAGTTCTTTATGGAGAACTGATATCATCGTCCTTTTTACTTAACGCTCCCCCCCCCCCCTCAGAATAAGCCTCCCGTAGTGGTCTCCATTAAGTCCCTCCTCAGGAGGGGCTTTATAGAGGATTTACGGTATGTATGTACTCCACACCTTATATAGTCTTATATACCATTTTACCACTTCAGTGACAACTTGTATACACCTTTTGCGTTACTGCGCCGCGCTCGGAAAGTCTTACCTCAGTCTGCTTGTATTATATTATATAATACGATGGTTCTGCCCTTATTTGACTTCCGCAGTCGTTTGGGAAAGTTGTGGTCAGGGTAGTAAACCCTACTTAGACAAGCTAAATCGCCGTGCTGCATGCATAATCGAGGCCCGATCGGATAAGTCAGGCGAACTTTCTACTAGCCTGCGTAGCAAGCGTTTCCAGTCGAGTTATTGCGCGAAAGTTAGAGCGGAAGCATTTTTTTTTTGCTCTTGTCCCAACTTTCTAGACGAACCTCGCGAGGAAACGCTTGCTACGCAGGCTAACTTTCTACCATATTTGGCTGGCAGCATTAGCAAACTTAGAGTTAATTTGATAACTTTTCATTACTTGTCGTAAAATCTACTGGTAAAGTTCCTACTTGTTCGGTTGGTACTATTTGGAAAGGATTTTTCTTTTCTTCCCGATTCTTTCCCAGGGGGGCGGGGGGGGGGCGTCTTCGGATTTCTAGTGACAGGGATGATCGACTGGAGGCAAAAATCAACCCCCCCCCCCCCAAAAAAAAAAAAAAAAAATCCCTAGGGCTTCAAACAAAACCCCAAAAAACGCTTGGACCAAAATTTAACCCTAAAAAATCCCATGCCGAATTTCCGAGCCATAAAAAATTCCAGCGGAGCTACGCGGCCGGGATACGCGGGAACTATCACGAATCTTCAGAATGTTTGGAATACCCCCAAAAAATCCCTGCTTAAATCAAGCCATCCAAAAAGTACTTGCCAAAATTTTCCTACCCAAACAAATCCCGAAATCGAAAATTCCGAACCCAAAAAATCCTTCGATCATCCATGTCACTTGAAATCCGGAGTCCCCCCCCCCCCCCCCCCCCGCCGGGGGTGTTTTAGTACAGTATTGACTTGACCTTTGGATTCTTCTATGTCAGCCCTATGACTAGTCTCCCACGCAGACGTTCTTAAGGGTTCGTCACGCGTTCCTGCCCCACTAACAAGCGCGAAATTTCGGAAGGTCCAAAGTGCACTTGTCAGATCTGGAAGTCTGCTGCGATTGTCTACGTTTTTTTCCGCTCAAATCAGCAGACGTTAGTGGGGTAGGAACGCGTGACGAACGCCTAAGAACGTCCGCGTGGGAGGCTACCCTATGACTGTCGTAACAGTAATGTGATCCTGCTATGAATAAAGCTGACAGTTCGTGACTGATCAGATAATTGTTTGTTTGCAGCATACTGGCACATACTTGGTTCACTGCTTGGGAGCGACTGTTCGCAGGCTAGGAGCTGACTTGGTGCCAAAGAAGCAGGTAAGAAAATTAGCCGTTCCAACTTCATCTACGCAGTGCAGACGGCGTCGCAACAAAGGACTAAGGAGACGTCTGCTCGCAGGCCAAAATAGACCGCTTTTTTAGTGTGTAGTTCATTCAGTCCGGTTCAATTGATTCAGACTGCGAGCAGTCTCTTACGTTCCTTTGCAAAGTTACTCCACGAGTAATATAACCCATGCAGGCGAGCTGCTATAATTCCGTATTGTGATGTTGCATTCGCGTTGGCTGGGACAAGAACTGGACGGATTTTAAAACGCGGGCTCTCCATGACAGAGGCTTAAAATCCTTATACACTCAGCTTTATAAACAACGATTGTATCGAACACCGTGGTACTGTGGAACCCCGGTATATAAAGACCCCCACGTTTAACGGATAGTTTCCGCAGGGGGTACTATAGAAATTTTGGGGGTGGAGGTCTACCGCTGGGACTATGTACTTGGCCATATTCAACCGCAATTTTGCTCCCGTATTCTAGTCCAGGTATCAAAAACAGACAGTTGACCGAGGTATCGGCCGTTGCGTCGACCAAGTGTCGATGAAATGTCGAGGAAGTGACCGATAGACTTTAGCGGCCGACTAACGGACACTTATAGGTCGAGATTCGACTGAGACTCCACCGATAGACAAGACAAGACAAGACAATATTTATATGGAGTCTTATACCAGCTGATACATCGACTGTTTTCCAAATAAACTAAAATTACAATCTTCTACGTTAAGGCGACCGATATGTCGACCGACAGTTGACGAGATAGCGGCCGCCAACACATCGTCGACACCCCCAACAAGACACATGATCCAACTTCCTCCTACCCTAAACTGGATTTGTATACAACTTTGTAAGGGGTCTTAGGAGGACTTATAAACGGAGGGGCTTATAGAAAAAATACAATAAAATAGAAAAAGTTCTTCGACTTTTGCTCAGACAAAAGATTAAGGTCATATTCTAGTAATAAGCTAAAGATTAACAAAGTCAGAACCGAATTATTCAAAGGCACTTTTTTCAATAGATTACCATATTTGTGGAACAACCTGCCTGATAAACTCAGGACCTCTATTTTAAGCCTATCATTGTTTAAAAAACAATGTAATGAGTTCTATAAAAAGAAGAGCTTCAACCCTGACCACCCGCATGTCACTTGGATGTAGTGATCGATGTAACAATTATTTTCTGATTAGATTAATCTAGGATATGACATATTAGCAATTATAGTTTTTACATTTAAGATATAATTTTAATGTTTTTTTTCTTTTTCTTTATTTAAGTGTCTGTTGTAGTTTTGGGGTGGACTAGCTCGAATGGTTCGTATGTTCCCTTGTAGTCCTTACCCACTGCAATAATTTTTTCTAGTATGTAGTTAATTGTTCTCTTATGTAATTTAGCTCAGTTTTATTATTTTTATTATTATTATTTTTTCTTTATATATATATATATATATATATATATATATATATATATATATATATGTATATGTTCTATGTGTGATACCTATTTTTCAACTAATGCAGTGAAAATGGAATAAATTAAATTAAAAATTAAACTAAATTAAACAAGCTATAGCATTGCTGATAAAAATGCGTTTTGCATTAATTTTACTAGTTTTTACTCCTATCCTTATAAATGGTATGGTAGTCTTTAATTTATTATCCACCGAGAAGTTCTTATAGTGATCTCTCATAGCTTAAAATAATACGGACAACGAACGCTTTTTTTGAGCCGAGTGAAATGCTTTCGTGTAAAGTCAACCCTGCTCTACGGTTACTGATGATTTGCACAGTTTATTTTGACAAGTTTGAACCAAGAGAGGTTATGTGAGTACCAAGGTCTTGCACCCTCTGCAATCCTATTCGAAAGTGGTGGGGATATTTCTTACCCCTTCGCAGCCGTTTTAAGGGTCGTCTAGGAGAGGAGTGTTGCGTGACGACCCTAAAAGCGGGTGTGGAGGAGATTATTCATACCCCTGAAGTCCCTAAAGAAAGGATAATCTAGGCGTGGCTCAGACTTGCGATTCACCTTTTATCTTGAAACACGAACTCGCTTGCCCAGTGGTAGTCTTCTTGACTCATATGCCTTGTCATCATGGATTGCAAGTGCGGTGAAGTTTAAACCTCCAGATTGTTTTTAACCCTTTAGGTCTTCTAGTAAAACTTGAGTAAGAATTATAGTCAGCACGAATAATGGAAGCTGACATCGCCGGTATTTCCGCAACAACTTCTAAAGTGCTTAAAACTAAAAGATTACATTTAGATGATTCCCGTAATTTATCATTGACAGCATAAATAACACTTCATGTTCTTGAAACGTTATTAAAGGCATTGATGATTTTTTTTAGGCAGAAAGCTTGTCAATATTGAGATCAAATCCATCATATTGTCTGAACCTTCTTGAGCGTTTTAGCAGTGGCATTTTAAGGAGAAATTAGGTGCTAATCTTATTAATGGGTTTATGAGTAAATGTACTTTGTCTTGTAGCATGGCAGATGAAAAGGATTCATCACATCAGTTCGATGACATCATCAAGACGGTGTGCGAATTCGGAAGATGGCAAAAATTTATCTATTTCACAACCTGCGCCCTTGTTATTGTACCCAGTGGCATTCATATAGCTGGAATGTACTTCATAACTGGTACACCTAAATTCCATTGTGTCACCCCAAATACCACGTGTCTTGAGAATAAGTGCTGTGACAACTGTACAGAGTATGCGTTTGATGGACCATTCATCAGCACAGCAACCGAGGTACGTATACATGTTCATGTGGTTACATTAACCTTTTGACCAGAGTGAAAATTCACAAAATTTTTGCAATTGCGAATTTGTGAAAGCCTTAGAGAAACACCCTACTCAATAAATTTTGGTTTATTTGAATAGTAACACACTAAGATTTTGTCGATTGACGTCAGAGCGAATGTAAGCATAATGAATTCATCCCACAATAACTCATTCTAGAGCAACTTTCTCCCTAGGCAGAGATTGTTTACACGATAACCAGCTACCTCCAATGGAAACAATTACTTTACTAACAAAGACATTTAAAAGACTACATAGCGTCTGTAGTCGAGTTAGCGAGAGTTCGAGTTATCGATGCGAGTGAGATTACCTTGGAGTGAGCGAGAGGCAAAATCGCGAGGTAGAAGACTGTGATTTCTCGCGCGTTTTCCTCCTTCGCTCGTAACTGAATGCTCGCTAGCGCCACCATCCTGAGGGACTGCAGGCCAAATAGATACACAACCCCGACCCCCTTGCGCGACCTCAAAATGGGCAAGTGGATAGTACGCATGGGTTGAGCTTGGAATGGAAGGCAACAACAGTTAATGAGACACGTCTTCAACATAGATTCGTCTGAACAGTATAAAAAGATTACCTTATTATAGGAAATGAACAATGCACTCTGTTGACTCGATTTCGAAAAAATCGCGTTAATTTAATTCATCTTAATTTACGTCATGTTAATTTAATCACACTATTTTACTTCACTGTTGTTTTACAGCACCTTTATTTCAATAACAGAACCTCGTCTGCTCATAGTTCCTCTATCAACGCCTCGGAGTCACTGTCTGACATTTCTTCTTTAAGAATTGAGTTAAAAATGTCTTTCGACTGGTCTTCGTATTGATCTGTTTCTTAGAGAGAATAGTTAACTTCTTCAATCTTTCGTCTTACGGAGTAATAACATGATAACAATGAGATAACAATGACTGGAAATGCTGCTGTTTTTTTCTTTAGATATGTGTTGAGAAGTTTGTATTGCAGCAAATTCGCGTAAAATAAAGTTAGGCGCACATTGTTGTCGAAAATGTCGCGTAAATTTGATGTATGTAAACCTAACTTTTGGACAATTCGCGTTAATTTTGTGTTAAGTAAATTTTCTTCGTGCTGCCAACGTGCATCGTTTATTTCCTATAATAAGGTAATTCCCTTGCAACTTGATTTCCTTTTGCAGTGGAATCTGATTTGTGACAGAGCTCATGTGGGTGCAAATGTGCAAGCTGGTTATGCTGCTGGAATGTTGGTTGGCTCATTCGTTTTTGGAGCCATATCGGATGTCTTTGGACGACGATTTTGTATGCTTCTGTGCTCCGTGCTTGCGGTACGTACGATACTCAAAGACAACACCCAAGACTGCGAACAGTCTCTCTTTTTCTTCAATTTTATTGAGGGGAGTGCATGCGCGCGCGAGCGTCGAGCAACTGCGAGAAATGAGGACGGGGCATTTCCCTCCTCGTTCCCTCTGTCACGCGCGTGGACATTATCGTCTCTTTCGCGTTTCGCTCGACGGACTAAGAAATAAGGAAGACTGTTCGTAGTCCACGAAATCCTGTCAAATATCTATTTTTAATACCTATCGTTAAGAGGCTTATGTTCGAAAGGGGGTTAATTACGAAGGGGGCAGTATCATACGAAGGAAATTCCTTTAAAAATCGTTTGGGCTTTTAATCGGAGGGAAACTTGTGTCAGACGGGACGTCCTGGCCCCAAGTGTTCAAAAGGTGGATAACGCTATCCACTGGATAAATCTCTATCCAGTGGATAGCGCAATTGGTTTCCTTAACACTTAGCTGCTGGATAGTGATTTATCCGGTGGATAGCGCCTGATCAAACATTTGAACAACCCGGGCCTGGAATAGAGGTGTCTTAAAGGAGAAGGTTCACCTTGGTTAATAAAATGCACTGGTTATTTATGAAGCCCAATAGATTTCTTCGCTATATGTTTTTATTTGCTCTTTTGCACAACATTGAATAACACTCCTATAATTTTAAACTAACTCATCAATAGAAACGTGACATTTATTTTATTCAGTCACTATCTGTTCCCCAAAACAAAAGATTGTGCCCTGTCCCACGGTAAACTAAAGGACCATTGTTCACATCGGAGATTTTTTTGTGGCTTTTATAAGCTGTGTTTTCTACTAACTTCGGTTTCACTGTTAACCCTAATCTTATTTGGATCGCAAGTCGGAAATCTGAACTCGAGACTGCGTGACCGAAGAGAGCGCGAGGGGTGATGGGAAGGAGGACGATGAAAAGGAGTCTCCCCTCTTTCCTTCTTCCCATCACCCCTAGCACTCCCCTTGACCGCGCATCTTCCGTTAATAGTGAACTCTCGCAACAGTACGGGAGAAGACGGAAAACCTTGTTTGACAAGCCTGGCCATAATTTTGTTTGAGAAAGCGTTCCGCCAAATTTCACCCTCGTTTTAACAGAATTTTTAGTAAAAGACCAGAAAACATAAATGTAAGCGAAGATCACGACAAAACACGCAAGTAATTGCCCTGTCACGTTTGTCGCACACAAGTGAAGTGCCGTTGTCTTCTTTATGCCATGCTGTTTCGTAAACTCACTAATAATAACAGAAGTTTCACTGTACACCATTTTTATTAGACACTGTTCAGCCTGGGGGCGAGTTTGGTGGACTGCCTGTCATTCTTCACCTTCCTCCGTTTTGGAACGTCAGCCTCCATCACGGGCTTCTTTGTGTGTCATTACGTGTACATCCTGGAACTTGTAGGTCCCAGTTATCGCACTATGGGCGCGAAAGTGATGGACTTCTATTGGGTGACTGGTGCCTCTATCATGGCGCTCCTGGCTTACCTCATCCGGGATTGGCGAACTTTGCTTCTCGTGGCAAGCTTTCCGCCAGCTCTCTTTCTTCTGTTGTGGATGTATGTTAAGCAGTTTTGTCATTTTGTCACACTTTACGCAGCGCACTCTGAAAAAGAGCACCGTGAAAAAAATTTGATGTTGACAGTCGACTCTTTCTTAACGGACACCACTATAAGACGGACATCTCGGTAAAACGGACACCTAAAGTTGGTCCCTCCCTTTCTTTACAGTCAACTCTCTCCAAGACAGACACCTTTGGGACCGGCACTAAGTGTTAGTCTAAGATGGCCGTCCGTCTTATAGAGAGTTAAACAAGGAAGCAAAGAAAGGCAGGGACCAACTCTAGGTGTCCGTTTTACCGGTCTTTAGAGAGGTGTTCGTTAAACTGTAATCGCATATTTAACTCTCTATAAGACGGACATCTCCCTTAGACGGACTCTTTGTGCCAGTCATAAAAGTGCCCGTCTTGGAGAGTTGACTGTATTATAGCCTATTTAACGTCGATAATTTAAGACGTATGAATAGTAATGCCTAATTCGGGTTGTGTAGAGTTCTATGTCATGAGCCGATATGCACTCATTTTAAGCTAATTTTACTCTTCCTCAGGGTGCTACCAGAATCGGCAAGGTGGCTTCTCGTTAGGGGAGAAGTGGAAAAGGCGTATGACGTCCTGAAGACGTACGCTGACAAGAGTGGAGTGACAGTGGACTCAGATTCTTTAAGAGGTTCACTGACGAAATGTTACCAAGGAGAAGCAGAAGTAGAAACACACAAGATCCGTCACACGCCGCTTGACCTACTGAGAACACCACGTATGCGCAAGCGAACCCTTGTTCTTTGGTTTAATTGGTAAGATAACTAAGCTCTTTTGTTTCACTGACGGTGTTACCGCGAAAACCTCGCTATCCAGGCTGCACAATGTATCCTGGGAGATTCATGCAAAGGTCTCGTGGTTTTCTGCGCCATTGCGAGACAAGATGCAACAAACTGGGTGCATTGCCTGACTAAAATAAAATGGTCACGTGTAGTAATTGCTGCAAGCTGGTGTTTATTCTACCTTTACGCTTTTAGCACGAAGAAGTTTGTAAGATATGCTTTTTTTAGGGGGCAATTCTTTTGTGCAACTAGTGTTGTATTAGAATTGAGGAACACTCCCTGACAGTTTTACCTGCATGTAGTGTAAAAGTGAGGTTGAATTATATTGTCGCTTAGTTCTTACCAATAATTTCTCCAATTTGTCATTCCTCGAGCCCAGTTTGCTTCGGGTAATAACACGCTTTCCTCTGACTGTATGTGTATACATTTTATGCTCCTATTTCATGTGTATTCTGTCTTTTAATACTTCCATTTTACCTGCATTCTGTCTTTTCTTGAATTTTGGGTAAACAAACATCTATTACTCTCTCTCACCT
>OZ037785.1:7667799-7772799 GCA_964035525.1 Porites cylindrica
GGAGTTAAAAGGGCTTACCGGGGGTTACAAGGGGTTACAGGGGTTACAGGGGCTTACAAGGGGTTACAAAGGATTAAAGGGGGTTAGAGGGGGTGACAACGGGTTACAGGGGGATACGAGGGGTTACAAGGGGTTACAAGGGGTTACAAGGGGTTTCAGAAGATTACGGGAAGTTACAAGGGTTTACAGGGGGTTACAAGCGATTACAGGGGGTTACAAGGGATTCCATGGTATTACAAAGGGTTACAGGGGATTACAGGGGGTTACCGGGGGTTACAAGGTGTTACAGGGGGATACAAGGGGTTACAGAAAATTACAGGGGCTAGAAGAGATTACAGGGGGTTTCAAAGGGTTACAGGGGGTTACACGAAGTTACAAAAGGTTACAAAGGGCTAAAGAAGGTTACAAAGGGTTACAGGGGGTTACAAGGGGTTACAAAGGATTACAGGGGGTTACAGGGAGTGACAAGGGGTTACAGGGGGGTTACAAGGAATTACATGGGATTACAAGGGGTTACAGGGGGTTACAAAGGATTATAGAAACTTTTTTCTAACTAGAACGTTCCCAGCTACTTTTTCTTGGGCTATTTTGCATAAAAATCAGTGTTGAAGAAATCTCAAATTTTTAACCAACACGATGGACTAACCCCTTTGGAAAAATTCTAATTTTTGTTTTCCATAAAGAGTTGTTTTTAAAGTCTTTAAAGGCTTCTTTTTTATCTAGAACGTCAGCAACCACTTTTTCTCGATCTATTTTTGATAAACACAAAAGATGAAAAAACTTCAACTTTTTGACCAAAATCGTGGACTATCCCCTTTGCAAAAATGCCAATTGTGCCTTCTTTTTAAATCCATGTTTATATTGTCTAAAAATGCTTGTTTTCTAACGAGAGCGTCACCAAATACTTTTTCTCGGGGGTTACAAGAGGGGACAAGGGGTTACAAGGGGTTACGAGGGGGTTACAAAGGGTGACAGGGGGTTACAAGGGGTTACAGGCGGTTACAAAGGATTATAGAAACTTTTTCTAACTAGGACGTTCCCAGATACTTTTTCTTGGTTTGTTTTCCATAAAAATCAAAGTTGAAGAAATCTCAAATTTTTGACCAAAACGATGGACTAACCCCTTTGGAAAAATTCTAATTTTGCGTTTTTCATAAACAGTTGTTTTTAAAGTCTTTAGAGGCTTCGTTTTTATCTAGAAGGTTAGCAAACACCTTTTCTCGATCTATTTTTGATAAACGCAAAACATATAAAAACTTCAACTTTTTGACCAAAATCATGGACTATCCCCTTTGCAAATATGCCAATTTTGCCTTTTTTTAAATCCATGTTTATATTGTCTAGAAAGGCTTGTTTTGTAAGGAGAACGTCACCAAATACTTTTTCTCAGTGTATTTTGCATAAAACGAAACGTTTACAAAATTTCAAATTTTTGACCAAAACCATGGACTAACCCCTTTGGAAAAATGCCAATTTTGTGGGTGTTTTAAACCGATGTTTTCGTTATTCATGAAGGCTTGTTTGCTATATAAAACGTTTAAAATCGTCTTTTTACGATTTATTTTGACGATCTATGACATGGGAATACAAGGGGTTACAAGGAATTACAGGTGGTTACAAGGGATTACAAGGGGTTACAATGGGTTACAGCGGGTTACAAGGGGTTACACGGGGTTACAAGGGGTTACAAGGGGTGACAGGGGGTTACAAGGGGTAAAAAGGGAATACGGGGGGTTACAAAGGG
This sequence comes from Porites cylindrica, assembly GCA_964035525.1. Classification (NCBI taxonomy): domain Eukaryota; kingdom Metazoa; phylum Cnidaria; class Anthozoa; order Scleractinia; family Poritidae; genus Porites; species Porites cylindrica. The sequence continues at coordinate 7,669,544 of OZ037785.1, forward strand.
TTATAGAAACTTTTTCTCACTAGAACGTTCCCAGATACTTTTTCTTGGTCTGTTTTGCATAAAAATCAAAGTTTAAGAAATCTCAAACTTTTGTCGAAAGCGATGGACTAACCCCTTTGGAAAAATTCTCATTTTGCTTTTTTCATAAACAGTTGTTTTTAAAGTCTTTAAAGGCTTCTTTTTTATCTAGAACGTCAGCAAACACTTTTTCTCGATCTATTTTTGATAAACACAAAAGATGAAAGAACTTCAACTTTTTGACCAAAATCATGGACTATCCCCTTTGCAAAAATGCCAATTTTGCCTTTTTTTTTAAATCCATGTTTATATTGTTTAGAAAGGCTTGTTTTCTAAGGAGAACGTCACCAAATACTTTTTCTCGGCGTATTTTGCATAAAACGAAACGTTAGGAAAATTTCAAATTTTTGACCAAAACCATGGACTAACCCCTTTGGAAAAATGCGAATTTTGTGGGTGTTTGAAACCGATGTTTTGGTTATCACAAGGGTTTGTTTGCTATATAAAACGTCGAAAAATCGTTTTTTTACGATTTATTTTGACGATCGATGACATGGTAATACAAGGGGTTACAACGAATTACTAGGGGTTAAAAGGGGTGACAAGGGGTTACAATGGGTTACAGGGGGTTACAAGGGGTTACAGGGGGTTAGAAGGGGTTACAAGGGGCGACAGGGGGTTACAAGGGGTTACAAGGGAATAGAGGGGGTTACAAAGGATTATAGAAACTTTTTCTAACTAGAACGTTCCCAGATACTTTTTCTTGGTCTGGTTTGCATAAAAATCAAAGTTGAAAAAATCTCAAATTTTTGACGAAAACGATGGACTAACCCCTTTGGAAAAAATCTAATTTTGCGTTTTTCATAAACAGTTGTTTTTAAAGTGTTTAAAGGCTTCTTTTTTATCTAGAACGTCAGCAAACACTTTTTCTCGATCTATTTTTGATAAACACAAAAGATGAAAAAACTTCAACTTTTTGACTAAAACCATGGACCAATCCCTTTGGAAAAATGCGAATTTTGTGTGTGTTTGAAACCGATGTTTTGGTTATTCACAAGGGCTTGTTTGCTATATAAAACGTCGAAAAACGGTCTTTTTACGATTTATTTTGACGATCTATGACATGGGAATACAAGGGGTTACAAGGAATTACAGGTGGTTACAAGGGGTGACAAGGGGTTACAATGGGTTACAGGGGGTTACAATGGGTTACAGGGGATTACAAGGGGTTACAAGGGGTTACAAGGGGTTACCGGGGGTTACAAGGGAATAGAGGGGGTTAGAAAGGATTATAGAAACTTTTTCTAACTAGAACATTCAGAGATACTTTTTTCTTGGTGTGTTTTGCATAAAAATCAAAGTTGAAGAAATGTCAAATTTTTGACCAAAACGATGGACTAACCCCTTTGGAAAAATTCTAATTTTGCTTTTTTCATAAACAGTTGTTTTTAAAGTCTTTAAAGGCTTCTTTTTTATTTAGAACGTCAGCAAACACTTTTTCTCGATCTATGTTTAAAAAACACAAAAGATGAAAGAACTTCAACTTTTTGACCAAAATCATGTACTATCCCCTTTGCAAAAATGCCAGTTTTGCCTTTTTTTTAAATCCATGTTTATATTGTTTAGAAAGGCTTGTTTTCTAAGGAGAACGTCACCAAATACTTTTTCTCGGCGTATTTTGATAAAACGAAACGTTAACAAAATTTCAAATTGTTGACGAAAACCATGGACTAACCCCTTTGGAAAAATGCCAATTTTGTGTGTGTTTGAAACCGATGTTTTGGTTATTCACAAGGGCTTGTTTGCTATATAAAACGTCGAAAAATCGTTTTTTTACAAGTTATTTCGCTTGTTTGCTATGGGAATACAGGGGGTTACAAGGGGTTACAGAGGGTTAGAAGAGGTTACAAGGGGTGACTAGAGGTTACAAAGGCTTACATTGGGTTACAAGGGGTTACAGGGGGTTACGAGGGGTGACAAGGGGTTACAATGGGTTACAGGGGGTTACAACGGGTTACAGGGGGTTACAAGGGGTTACAAGGGGTGATAGGGGGTTACAAGGGGTTACCGGGGGTTACAAGGGAATATAGGGGGTTAGAAAGGATTATAGAAACTTTTTCTAACTAGAACATTCAGAGATACTTTATTCTTGGTGTGTTTTGCATAAAAATCAACGGGTTTGTTTGCTATATAAAACCTCGAAAAATCGTTTTTTTACGATTTATTTTGACGATCTATGACATGGTAATACAAGGGGTTACAACGAATTACTAGGGGTTAAAAGGGGTGACAAGGGGTTACAATGGGTTACAGGGGGTTAGAAGGGGTTACAAGGCGCGACAGGGGGTTACAAGAGGTTACAAGGGAATAAAGGGGGTTACAAAGGATTATAGAAACTTTTTCTAACTAGAACGTTTCCAGATACTTTTTCTTGGTCTGGTTTGCATAAAAATCAAAGTTGAAGAAATCTCAAATTTTTGACCAAAACGATGGACTAACTCCTTTGGAAAAATTCTAATATTGCTTTTTTCATAAACAACTGTTTTTAAAGTCTTTAAAGGCTTCTTTTTTATTTAGAACGTCAGCAAACACTTTTTCTCGATCTATGTTTAAAAAACACAAAAGATGAAAGAACTTCAACTTTTTGACCAAAATCATGGACTATACCCTTTGCAAAATGGCAGTTTTGCTTTTTTTTTTAATCCATGTTTATATTGTCTAGAAAAGCTTGTTTTCTAAGGAGAACGTCACCAAATACTTTTTCTCGGTGTATTTTGCATAAAACGAAACGTTAAGAAAATTTCAAATTTTTGACCAAAACCATGGACTAATCCTTTTAGAAAAATGCGAATTTTGTGTGTGTTTGAAACCAATGTTTCGGTTATTGACAAGCGCTTGTTTGCTATATAAAAGGTCGAAAAATGGTCTTTTTACGATTTATTTTCACGATCTATGTCATGGGAATACCAGGGGTTACAAGGAATTACAGGTGGTTACAAGGGGTGACAAGGGGTTACAAGGGGTTACAGGGGGTTACAAGGGGTTACAAGGGGTGACAGGGGGTTACAAGGGGTTACAAGGGGTGTCCGGGGGTTACAAGGGAATAGAGGGGGTTACAAAGGATTATAGAAACTTTTTCTAACTAGAACGTTCCCAGATACTTTTTCTTGGTGTGTTTTGCATAAAAATCAAAGTTGAAGAAATCTCAAATTTTTTACCAAAACGATGGACTAACCCCTTTGAAAAAATTCTCATTTTGCTTTTTTCATAAACAGTTGTTTTTAAAGTCTTTCAGGGGTGCTCTTTTATCTAGAACGTCAGCAAACACTTTTTCTCGATCTATTTTTGATTAACCCAAAAGATGAAAAAACTTCAACTTTTTGACCTAAATCATGGACTATCCCCTTTGCAAAAATGCCAATTTTGCCTTTTTTTAAAAGCCATGTTTATATTGTTTAGAAAGGCTTGTTTTCTAAGGAGAACGTCACCAAATACTTTTTCTCGGCGTATTTTGATAAAACGAAACGTTAACAAAATTTCAAATTTTTGACCAAAACCATGGACTAACCCCTTTGAAAAAATGCCAATTTTGTGGGTGTTTGAAACCGATGTTTTGGTTATTCACAAGGGCTTGTTTGCTATATAAAACGTCGAAAAATCGTTTTTTTACAAGTTATTTCGCTTGTTTGTTATGGGAATACAGGGGGTTACAAGGGGTTACAGAGGGTTAGAAGAGGTTACAAGGGGTGACTAGAGGTTACAAAGGGTTACATTGGGTTACAAGGGGTTACAGGGGGTTACAAGGGGTTACAGGAGGTTAAAAGGGGTGACAGGGGGTTACAAGGGGTTACAGTGGGTTACAAAGGGCTGACAGGGGTTACAAAGGGTTTTAGTGGGTTACAAGGGGTGACAGGGCGTTACAAGGGGTTACAGGGGGTTACAAGGGGTTACAAGGGGTGACAGGGGGTTACAAAGGGTTACAACTGAATACAGGGGGTTACAAAGTATTATAGAAACTTGTTCTAACTAAAACGTTCCAAGATACTTTTTCTTGGTCTGTTTTGCATAAAAATCAAAGTTGAAGAAATCTCAAATTTTTGACGAAAACGATGGACTAACTTCTTTGGAAAAATTGTAATTTTGCTTTTTTCATAAACAGTTGTTTTTAAAGTCTTTAAAGGCTTCTTTTTTATCTAGAACGTCTGCAAACACTTTTTCTCGATCTATTTTTGATAAACACAAAAGATGAAAAACCCTGAACTCTTTGACCAAAATCATGGACTATCCTCTTTGCAAATATGCCAATTTTGCCTTTTTTAAATCCATGTTTATATTGTCTAGAAAGGCTTGTTTTCTAAGGAGAACGTCAGCAAATACTTTTTCGCAGTGGATTTTGCATAAAACGAAACGTTTACAACATTTCAAATTTTTGACCAAAACCATGGACTAACCCCTTTGGAAAAATGCCAATTTTGTGGGTGTTTTAAACCGATGTTTTCGTTATTCATGAAGGCTTGTTTGCTATATAAAACGTTTAAAATCGTCTTTTTACGATTTACTTTCACGATCTATGACATGGGAATACAGGGGGTAACAAGGGGTTACAGAGGGTTACAAGAGGTTACTAGGGGTGACAAGAGGTTACAAAGGGTTACATGGGGTTACAAGGGTTACAGGGGGTTACCGGGGGTTACAGGAAGTTAAAAGGGGTTTCACGGGGTGACAGAGGGTTACAAGGGGTTACAGTGGGTTACAAGGGCTGACGGGGGGTTACCTGGGGTTTCAGTGGGTTACAACGGGTGACAGGGGGTTACAAGGGGTTACACGGGGTTACAATGCAAAGGATTACAAGGGGTGACAGGGGGTTACAAGGGGTTACAAGTGGTTACAAGGGAATACAGGGGGTTACAAAGGATTATAGAAACCTTTTCTAACTAGAACGTTCCCAGATACTTTTACTTGGTCTGTTTTGCATAAAAAGCAAAGTTGAAGAAATCTCAAATTTTTGACGAAAACGATGGACTAACCCCTTTGGAAAAATTCTTTTTTTTGCGTTTTTCATAAACAGTTGTTTTTATAGTCTTTAAAGCCTTGTTTTTTTTTGAGAACGTCATTAAACACTTTTTCTCGATCTATTTTTGATAAACACAAAAGATGAAAAAACTTCAACTTTTTGACCAAAATCATGGACCATCCCCTTTGCAAAAATGCGAATTTTGTTTTTTTTTTAATTCCATGTTTATATTGTCTTGAAAGGCTTGTTTTGTAAGGAGAACGTCACCAAATACTTTTTCTCGGTGTATTTTGCATAAAACGAAACGTTAAGAAAATTTCAAATATTTGACCAAAACCATGGACTAATCCCTTTGGAAAAACGCCAATTTTGTGTGTGTTTGAAACCGATGTTTTGGTTATTTACAAGGGCTTGTGTGCTATATAAAACGTCGAAAAATGGTCTTTTTACGATTTATTTTGACGATTTATGACATGGGAATACAAGGGGTTACAAGGAATTACAGGTGGTTACAAGGGGTGAGAAGGGGTTACAATGGGTTACAGGGGGTTACAAGGGGTTACAAGGGGTGACAGTAGGTTACAAGGGGTTACAAGGGAATAGAGGGGGTTTCAAAGGATTATAGAAACTTTTTCTAACTAGAACATTCACAGATACTTTTTCTTGGCCTGTTTTGCATAAAAATCAAAGTGGAAGAAATCTCAAATTTTTGACCAAAACGATGGACTAACCCGATTGGAAAAATTCTAATTTTTCGTTTTTCATAAACAGTTGTTTTTGAAGTCTTTAAAGGCTTCTTTTTTTATTTAGAACGTCAGCAAACACTTTTTCTCGATCTATGTTTAAAAAACACAAAAGATGAAAGAACTTCAACTTTTTGACCAAAATCATGGACTATCCCCTTTGCAAAAATGCCAATTTTCTTTTTTTTTAAATCCATGTTTATATTGTTTTGGAAGGCTTGTTTTGTAAGGAGAACGTCACCAAATACTTTTTCTGGGTGTATTTTGCATAAAACGAAACGTTAAGAAAATTTCAAATTTTAGACCAAAACAATGGACTAATCCCTTTGGAAAAATGCCAATTTTGTGTGCGTTTGAAACCGATGTTTTGCTTTTTCACAAGCGCTTGTTTGCTATATAAAACGTCGAAAAATCGTCTTTTTACGATTTATTTTCACGATCTATGACATGGGAATAGCAGGGGTTACAAGGATTTACAGGTGGTTACAAGGGGTTACAATGGGTTACAGGGGATTACAAGGGGTTACAAGGGGTGACAGGGGGTTACAAGGGGTTACAAGGGGTTACCGGGGGTTACAACGGAATAGAGGGGGTTACAAAGGATTATAGAAAGTTTTTCTAACTAGAAGATTCACAGATACTTTTTCTTGGTCTGTTTTGCATAAAAATCAAAGTGAAAGAAATCTCAAATTTTTGACCAAAACGATCGACTAACCCCTTTGGAAAAATTCTAATTTTGCGCTTTTCATAAACAGTTGTTTTTAAAGTCTTTAAAGGGTTCTTTTTTATCTACAACGTCAGCAAAAACTTTTTCTCGATCTATTTTTGATAAACACAAAAGATGAAAAAACTTCAACTTTTTGACCAAAATCATCGACTATCCCCTTTTCAAAAATGCCAATTTTCTTTTTTTTTTAATTCCATGTTTATATTGTCTTGAAAGGCTTGTTTTCTAAGGAGAACGCCACCAAATACGTTTTCTCCATGTATTTTGCATAAAACCAAACGTTAAAAAAATTTCAAACTTTTTACCAAAAGCATGGACTAATCCCTTTGGAAAAATGCGAATTTTGTGTGTGTTTGAAACCGATGTTTTGGTTATTCACAAGGGCTTTTTTGCTGTATAAAACGTCGAAAAATGGTCTTTTTACGATTTATTTTGACGATCTATGACATGGGAATACAAGGGGTTACAAGGAATTACAGGTGGTTACACGGGGTTACAACGAGTGATAAGGGGTGACAAGGGGTTACAATGGGTTACAGGGGGTTAGAAGAGGTTACAGGGGATTACAAGGGGTTACAAGGGGTGACAGGGGGTTACACGGGGTTACAAGGGGTTACCGGGGGATACAAGGGAATAGAGGGGGTTACAAAGGATTATAGAAACTTTTTCTAACTAGAACATTCACAGATACTTTTTCTTGGTCTGTTTTGCATAAAAATCAAAGTTGAAGAAATCTCAAATTTTTGACCAAAACGATGGACTAACTTCTTTGGAAAAATTCTAATTTTGCTTTTTTCATAAACAGTTGTTTTTAAAGTCTTTAAAGGCTTCTTTTTTATTTAGAACGTCAGCAAACACTTTTTCTCGATCTATGTTTAAAAAACACAAAAGATGAAAGAACTTCAACTTTTTAACCAAAATCATGGACTATCCCCTTTGCAAAAATGCCAGTTTTGCTTTTTTTTTAAATCCATGTTTATATTGCCTAGAAAGCCTTGTTTTCTAAGGAGAACGTCACCAAATACTTTTTCTGGGTGTATTTTGCATAAAACGAAACGTTAAGAAAATTTCAAATTTTTGACCAAAACCATGGACTAATCCCTTTGGAAAAATGCGAATTTTGTGTGTGTTTGAAACCGATGTTTTGGTTATTCACAAGGGTTTGTTTGCTATATAAAACGTCGAAAAATGGTCTTTTTACGATTTATTTTGACGATCTATGACATGGGAATACAAGGGGTTACAAGGAATTACAGGTGGTTACAAGGGGTAACAAGGGGTGACAAGGGGTTACAATCGGTTACATGGGGTTACAAGGGGTTACAGGGGTTACAAGGGGTTACAAGGGGTGACAGGGGGTTACAAGGGGTTACCGGGGGTTACAAGGGAATAGAGTGGGTTACAAAGGATTATAGAAACTTTTTCTAACTAGAACATTCACAGATACTTTTTTCTTGGTCTGTTTTGGATAAAAATCAAAGTTGAAGAAATCTCAAATTTTTGACCAAAACGATGGACTAACCCCTTTGGAAAAATTCTAATTTTGCTTTTTTCATAAACAGTTGTTTTTAAAGTGTTTAAAGGCTTCTTTTTTATTTAGAACGTCAGCAAACACTTTTTCTCGATCTATTTTTGATAAACACAAAAGATGAAAAAACTTCAACTTTTTGACCAAAATCATGGACTATCCCCTTTGCAAAAATGCCAATTTTGTTTTTTTTTTAATTCCATGTTTATATTGTCTTGAAAGGCTTGTTTTGTAAGGAGAACGTCACCAAATACTTTTTCTCGGTGTATTTTGCATAAAACGAAACGTTAAGAAAATTTCAAATTTTTGACCAAAACCATGGACTAATCCCTTTGGAAAAAGGCGAATTTTGTGTGTGTTTGAAACGGATGTTTTGGTTATTTACAAGGGCTTGTTTGCTATATAAAACGTCGAAAAATGGTCTTTTTACGATTTATTTTGACGATCTATGACATGGGAATACAAGGGGTTACAAGGAATTACAGGTGGTTAAAAGGGGTGACAAGGGGTTACAATGGGTTACAGGGGGTTACAAGGGGTTACAGGGGGTTACAAGGGGTTACAAGGGGTGACATGGGGGTACAAGGGGTTACAGGGGGTTACAAGAGAATAGAGGGGGTTACAAACGATTATAGAAACTTTTTCTAACTAGAACATTCACAGATACTTTTTTTTTGGTCTGTTTTGCATAAAAATCAAAGTTGAAGAAATCTCAAATTTTTGACCAAAACGATGGACTAACCCCTTTGGAAAAATTCTCATTTTGCTTTTTTCATAAACAGTTGTTTTTAAAGTCTTTAAAGGCTGCTCTTTTATCTAGAACGTCAGCAAACACTTTTTCTTGATCTATTTTTGATAAACACAAAAGATGAAAAAACTTCAACTTTTTGACCAAAATCATGGACTATCCCCTTTGCAAAAATGCCAGTTTTGCTTTTTTTTTAAATCCATGTTTATATTGTCTTGAAAGGCTTGTTTTCTAAGGAGAACGTCACCAAATACTTTTTCTCGGTGTATTTTGCATAAAACGAAAGGTTAAGAAAATTTCAAATTTTTGACCAAAACCATGGACTAATCCCTTGGAAAAAATGCGACTTTTGTGGGTGTGTGAACCCGATGTTTAGGTTATTCACAAGGGCTTGTTTGCTATATAAAAGGTCGAAAAATGGTCTTTTTACGATTTATTTTGACGATCTATGACATGGGAATACAAGGGGTTACCAGGAATTACAGGTGGTTACAAGGGGTTACAAGGGGTGACAAGGGGTTACAGAAGGTTACAAGGGGTTACGAGGGGTGACAGGGGGTTACAAGGGGTTACCGGGGGTTACAAGGGAATAGAGGGGGTTACAAAGGATTATAGAAACTTTTTCTAACTAGAACATTCACAGATTCTTTTTCTTTGTCTGTTTTGCATAAAAATCAAAGTTGAAGAAGTCTCAAATTTTTTACCAAAACGATGGACTAACCCCTTTGGAAAAATTCTATTTTTGCGTTTTTAGTAAACAGTTGTTTTTAAAGTCTTTAAAGGGTTCTTTTTTATCTAGAACGTCAGCAAAGACTTTTTCTCGATCTATTTTTGATAAACACAAAAGATGAAAAAACTTTAACTTTTTGACCAAAATCATGGACTATCCCCTTTGCAAAAATGCCAATTTTGCCTTCTTTTTAAATCCATGTTTAGATTGTCTAGAAAGGCTTGTTTTCTAAGGAGAACGTCACCAAATACTTTTTCTCGGTCTATTTCGCATAAAACGAAACCTTTACAAAATTTCAAATTTTTGACCAAAACCATGGACTAATCCCTTTGGAAAAATGCCAATTTTGTGGGTGTTTGAAACCGATGTTTTGGTTATTCACAAGGGCTTGTTTGCTATATAAAACGTCGAAAAATCGTTTCTTTACGATTTATTTTGACGATCTATGACATAAGAATACAAGGGGTTACAAGGAATTACAGGTGGTTACAAGGGGTTACAATGGGTTACAGGGGGTTACAATGGGTTACAGGGGGTTACAAGGAGTTACAAGGGGTGACAGGGGGTTAAAAGGGGTTACAAGGGGTTACCACGGGTTACAAGGGAATAGAGGGGGTTACAAAGGATTATAGAAACTTTTCCTAACTAGAACATTCAGAGATACTTTTTCTTGGTCTGTTTTGCATAAAAATCAAAGTTGAAGAAATCTCAAATTTTTGACCAAAACGATGAACTAACCCCTTTGGAAAAATTCTCATTTTGCTTTTTTCATAAATAGTTGTTTTTAAAGTCTTTAAAGGCTTCTTTTTTATTTAGAACGTCAGCAAACACTTTTTCTCGATCTATGTTTAAAAAACACAAAAGATGAAAGAACTTCAACTTTTTGACCAAAATCATGGACTATCCCCGTTGTAAAAATGCCAGTTTTGCCTTTTTCTTAAATCCATGTTTATATTGTCTAGAAAGGCTTGTTTTGTAAGGAGAACGTCACCAAATACTTTTTCTCGGTGTATTTTGCATAAAACGAAACGTTAAAAAATTTCAAATTTTTGACCAAAACCATGGACTAATCCCTTTGGAAAAATGCCAATTTTGTGGATGTTTGAAACCGATGTTTTGGTTATTCACAAGGGCTTGTTTGCTATATAAAAGGTCCAAAAATTGTTTCTTTACGATTTATTTTGACGATCTATGACATGGGAATACAAGGGGTTACAAGGAATTACAGGTGGTTACAAGGGGTGACAAGGGGTTACAATGGGTTACAGGGGGTTACAAGGGGTTACAGGGGGTTACAAGGGGTGAAAACGGGTTACAATGGGTTACAGGGGGTTACAAGGGGTTACAGGGGGTTACAAGGGGTTACAAGGGGTGACAGGGGGTTACAAGGGGTTACAAGGGAATAGAGGGGGTTACAAAGGATTATAGAAACTTTTTCTAACTAGAACGTTCCCAGATACTTTTTCTTGGTCTGTTTTGCATAAAAATCAAAGTTGAAGAAATCTCCAATTTTTGACCAAAACGATGGACTAACCCCTTTGGAAAAATTCTAATCTTGCCTTTTTCATAAACAGTTGTTTTTAAAGTCTTTAAAGTCTTCTTTTTTATTTAGAACGTCAGCAAACACTTTTTCTCGATCTATGTTTAAAAAACACAAAAGATGAAAGAACTTCAACTTTTTGACCAAAATCATGGACTATCCCCGTTGTAAAAATGCCAGTTTTGCCTTTTTCTTAAATCCATGTTTATATTGTCCAGAAAGGCTTGTTTTGTAAGGAGAACGTCACCAAATACTTTTTCTCGGTGTATTTTGCATAAAACGAAACGTTAACAAAATTTCAAATTTTTGACCAAAACCATGGACTAATCCCTTTGGAAAAATACCAATTTTGTGGGTGTTTGAAACCGATGTTTTGGTTATTCACAAGGGCTTGTTTGCTATATAAAACGTCGAAAAATCGTTTCTTTACGATTTATTTTGACGATCTATGACATGGGAATACAAGTGGTTACAAGGAATTACAGGTGGTTACAAGGGGTTACAAGGGGGGACAAGGGGTTCCAATGGGTTACAGGGGGTTACAAGGGGTTACAGGGGGTTTCAAGGGGTTACAAGGGGTGACAGGGGGTTACAAGGGGTTACAAGGGGTGACAAGGGGTGACAATGGGTTTCAGGGGGTTACAAGGGGTTACAGGGGGTTACAAGGGGTTACAAGGGGTGACAAGCGGTTACAATGGGTTACAGGGGGTTACAAGGGGTTACAGGGGGTTACAAGGGGTTACAAGGGGTGACAGGGGGTTACAAGGGGTTACCGGGGGTTACAAGGGAATAGAGGGGGTTACAAAGGATTATAGAAACTTTTTCTAACTAGAACGTTCCCAGATACTTTTTCTTGGTCTGTTTTGCATAAAAATCAAAGTTGAAGAAATCTCAAATTTTTGACCAAAACGATGGACTAACCCCTTTGGAAAAATTCTAATCTTGCCTTTTTCATAAACAGTTGTTTTTAAAGTCTTTAAAGGCTTCTTTTTTAGCTAGAACGTCAGCAAACACTTTTTCTCGATGTATTTTTGATAAACGCAAAACATGAAAAAACTTCAAATTTTTTGACGAAAATCATGGACTATCCCCTTTTAAAAAAGGCCAATTTTCCCTTTTTTTTAAATCCATGGTTATATTGTCTTGAAAGGCTTGTTTTCTAAGGAGAACGTCACCAAATACTTTTTCTCGGTGTATTTTGCATAAAACGAAACGTTAAGAAAATTTAAAATTTTTGACCCAAACCATGGACTAATCCCTTTGGAAAAATGCGAATTTTGTGGGTGTTTGAAACCCATGTTTTGGTTATTCACAAGGGCTTGTTTGCTATATAAAACGTCGAAAAATGGTCTTTTTACGATTTATTTTGACGATTTATGACATGGGAATACAAGGGGTTACAAGGAATTACAGGTGGTTACAAGGGGTTACAAGGGGTGACAAGGGGTTACAATGGGCTACAAGGGGTTACAAGGGGTTACAGGAGGTTACAAGGGGTTACAAGGGGTGACAGGGGGTTAGAAGGGGTTACCGGGGGTTACAAGGGAATAGAGGGGGTTACAAAGGATTATAGAAACTTTTTCTAACTAGAACATTCACAGATACTTTTTCTTGGTCTGTTTTGCATAAAAATCAAAGTTGAAGAAATCTCAAATTTTAGACCAAAACGATGGACTAACCCCTTTGGAAAAATTCTAATTTTTCGTTTTTCATAAACAGTTGTTTTTAAAGTCTTTAAAGGCTTCTTTTTTATCTAGAACGTCAGCAAAGACGTTTTCTCGATCTTTTTTTGATAAACACAAAAGATGAAAAAACTTTATTTTTTTGACCAAAATCATGGACTATCCGCTTTGCAAAAATGCCAATTTTGCCTTCTTTTTAAATCCATGTTTACATTGTCTAGAAAGGCTTGTTTTCTAAGGAGAACGTCACCAAATACTTTTTCTGGGTGTATTTTGCATAAAACGAAACGTTTACAAAATTTCAAATTTTTGACCAAAACCATGGACTAACCCCTTTGGAAAAATGCCAATTTTGTGGGTGTTTGATACCGATGTTTTCGTTATTCACAAAGGTTTTTTTGCTATATAAAACGTCGAAAAATCGTCTTTTGACGATTTATTTTTACGATCTATGACATGGGAATACAAGTGGTTACAGGGAATTACAGGTGGTTACAAGGGGTTACAAGGGGGGACAAGGGGTTACAATGGGTTACAGGGAGTTACAAGGGGTTACAGGGGGTTTCAAGGGGTTACAAGGGGTGACAGGGGGTTACCAGGGGTTACAAGGGGTGACAAGGGGTGACAATGGGTTACAGGGGGTTACAAGGGGTTACAGGGGGTTACAAGGGGTTACAAGGGGTGACAAGCGGTTACAATGGGTTACAGGGGGTTACAAGGGGTTACAGGGGGTTACAAGGGGTTACAAGGGGTGACAGGGGGTTACAAGGGGTTACCGGGGGTTACAAGGGAATAGAGGGGGTTACAAAGGATTATAGAAACTTTTTCTAACTAGAACGTTCCCAGATACTTTTTCTTGGTCTGTTTTGCATAAAAATCAAAGTTGAAGAAATCTCAAATTTTTGACGAAAACGATGGACTAACCCCTTTGGAAAAACTCTAATTTTTCGTTTTTCATAAACAGTTGTTTTTAAAGTCTTTAAAGGCTTCTTTTTTATCTAGAACGTCAGCAAACACTTTTTCTCGATCTATTTTTAAAAAACACATAAGATGAAAAAACTTCAACTTTTTGACCAAAATCATGCAAAAATGGCAATTTTGTCTTTTTTTTTAATCCATGTAGAAACTTTTTCTAACTAGAACGTTCCCAGGTACTTTTTCTTGGTCTGTTTTGCATAAAAATCAAAGTTAAGAAATCTCAAATTTTTGACGAAAACGATGGACTAACCCCTTTGGAAAAACTCTAATTTTGCGTTTTTCATAAACAGTTGTTTTTAAAGTCTTTAAAGGCTTCTTTTTCATCTTGAACGTCAGAATACACTTTCTCTCGATCTATTTTTGATGAACACAAAAGATGAAAAAATTTCAACTTTTTGACCAAAATCATGGACTATCCCCTTTGCCAAAATGCCAATTTTGCCCCTTTTTTATATCCATGTTTATATTGTCTAGAAAGGCTTGTTTTGTAAGAAGAACGTCACCAAATACTTTTTCTCGGTGTATTTCGCATAAAACGAAACGTTTACAAAATTTCAAATTTTTGATTAAAACCATAGACTAACCCCTTTGGAAAAATACCAATTTTGTGGGTGTTTGAAACCGATGTTTTGGTTATTCACAAAGGCTTGTTTGCTATATAAAACGTCGAGAATCGTTTTTTTTTTACGATTTATTTTCACGATCTATGACATGGGAATACAGGAGGTTACATGGGGTTACAAAGGGTTAACGGGGGTTACAAGGGGTTACAAGGGGTAATAAGGGGTGACGGGGGGTTACAAGGGGTTACATGGGGTTACAAGGGGTGTCAGGGGGTTTCAAGGGGTTAAAAGGGGTGACAGGAGTTACAAGGGGTTACAGGGGGCTACAAGGGTTTACAGGGGGTTGCAGTAAACCTTTTTTTTTTAACTAGATCGTAACCAGATCCTTTTTCTTGGTTTAATAGTCTTGAAAGGCTTCTTTTCTATCCAGAACGTCAGCAAACACTTTTTCTCGATCTATTTTTGATAAACACAAAAGATGAAAAAACTTCTACTTTTTGTCCTAAATCATAGACTAACCCCTTTGCAAAAAGGCAATTTTGCGGTTTTCTTAAATCCCTGTTTCTATTGTCTAGAAAGGCTTGCTTTTTAACGAAAACGTCACCAAATTTTCTTGGTGTATTTTGCATATAAAACGTCAAAAGTCGAATTTTCACGATATATTTTTGCAATGTATGACATGGAGATACTTGGGGGTTACACGGGGATTACAGGGGGTTTTAAGGTCTTACTGGGGGTTACAGAAAATCTTTTTTCTAAGTAGATCGTCCTCAGATACTTTGTCTTGGTCTATTTTGCATAAAAATAAAAGTTGAATAAATTTCAAATTTTTGACAAAAACTTTGGAGTTACCCCTTTGGAAAAAAGTGAAATTTGCGTTCTTCGTAAACAGATGTTCTAGAAGTCTTGAAAGGCTTATTTCCTGTGCAGAACGTCAGCAAACACTTTTTCTCGATCTGTTTTTGATTAACACAAAAGATGAAAAAACTTCAACATTTTTTTTACCAAAATCATGGACTAACCCCTTTGGGAAAATATTGATTTTGCGGTTTTCTAAAATCCATGCCTTTGTACGGACAGTTTGTTTGGTCCTAAAATATCCTCTTTACTTTTATAATACGGGCACCTCGATTGTCTAGAACCTTTGTTGTAAATGGTAAACAACCCGTTTTTCGCGAGGGTTTGGGACTCGAGATACATAGTATTTCTAGTATGGTATACTGGCACCTCTATGATGCGGACACCTTTGCAATGCGTAGGGTTGGCTCTTTCCTTTTGTATGTATGTCATAAACATGTGTTTAAACATGCTTTCTCAAACTCATTAATAATTCATAAAGAAAATTAATGTTTAATGAGTGTTTGGATATCAGATGAAAAACTGCTCATTTTTGCATCCTTAATTTCTCCTTCAAAAATGATTTTGTTTGAGAAGAAATATCAAACATTCGACACAGTGTTTCATCACCAGATGAAACACCTCGAAGTTCGTCACAAATACTCCGCTGCGCGTCGTATTTTCAACTCTCTTCTCGGTGTTTCATCTGTGATGAAACACTGCATCTCATGTTTGATATATTACATGAAAACATACATGGCTGAGTTTAACTCGGATTCTTTCAATCAAAGTGGCATAGAACCACGGATTTGTGTAAATTGTTTGAAGCCGCTAAATTCAATAGAAACCAGGTTCGTATCGATAAGCTCTATTGACTTGTTGTCTTGCTGGGTCCCGTGTGTAATTTGTTCAACTTTTCAAGCTAGCATATCTGAAAATTAGTCAATCATGAATTTGATTTTCGATATCATCTCTTGGCATTCTCTCCCGGATACTCGTTCTTTTTGGAGCTGAGTGATGGAGCGCTTTCCATTCTGCCCAAAATTCCGGAAATTTTGGTTAGAAATCAAATGGAACAAGCCATTTCGGTTCGGTCCGACCGGAATATTTGGGACCACCTTTGAAGGTCGGTGGGACCAAAAGTCCCTTTCCATTTGACAAAATTGTTGTTCCTAGTACCGCTCTTTTGCATCCTGCTTACAAGAACAATAACCAAACGGGCGGTGGCTTGGGTCGGGTCTGTGCAACCGGAATGTACCATTTCATTGGGCACGTGGAATTTCCGAAATTTTGAACTGGAATTTTCGTTGAATTGAAGTCCGCGTGCCTTTCAAAACCGCCTAGTCAAACCCAATATCAAGTAAATTCGTTCGCTCAGTAACCACCGTCTTCAAACTCCTTGTGTTTCAGTTGATTACAGCTTATCGCGTTTGAAGTTGAGTGAACAATAATTCAATACCAGAAAAGAAAAGTAAAATTCAACAATAACGCCCCCTTTCTCGGTCTTTGCCATAACGCATAGAACATCTAACCTCTCTGTATTTATGGTTATCTCGAAAAAATGTTCACCACAACTACAAAGCAAACACTGAAATAAAACCTGACTGGTTCTCCCTTTTCTCTAGTCCCAGTTACCCGGCGTGAGCGTCACTCTTCCCATGGTTATCTTCGGAGTTTTGACTGTTGCTGCTGGCCTTATGACACTGTGGCTTCCGGAAACGCTTCTTGCACCTATGCATCAGACGATCGAAGAAATGGAACTGGAAAAGGAGTATTATGGGCTGATATGGATGGAAAAACCCTATCCCTCTTCCATACCATGCTTTAAGAGGTAATTTGAAACGTAAACTACACAGAAGACAGAGAGATTGGGAGGGGATCCTGTTTGAAGGTGAAGGCGGGGAGATAATAAGAAAGATAGCTGTTTATCTTAACATGGAGAAAGGTGACTGAAAGAATTGCAAAGATTTCTTTTTTCTATTTGTTTATACCAGCAACTCTTCAGACTGGGATGGAGTTCCAATGGAGGACAAGACATCAACAAAAAGTGGAGATAACGAATCTGATAACGGGTCCATAATACTCAAGCCATCGTCGGAAATATTTCCAAATGAGACTTAAGGAACGGCGCAAAAACTTTGGCATCTATGGATGTTTGTTTGCGGGGCCCTTTTCTGCGTTCTAAGTGAAAGAGAGGATAAATATTTCTTTGACTAGGGTTGATAGGGTTGTAGGAGAGAGGACAGTGGATGATCTTCTCTTTGGTATTACTTACTCTTAATGTCGATAGGTGAAAGACTGGTTTAGTTTGCGGCGCTGATTTTTTCACTTGGTCTGATTGTTGGTTCTTAAATGTATTCCTGGAAACATCTCACCATACTTCCCGTCTTATGGTCTCATAATAATGTTACAAAAATCCGGTGTAGACAATTACATAAGTCACCCATTTCTTTGACCTCGATAAGCAAAATTTCAGAAAGTTGTAAAGACTATTATTATATGGCTGAATTCATGAGCGGGCAAGATAAAGTGAATCCTGTATTCTTATTGGCTACCTAGGTGGGCAAGATGGGCCCATCTTTCCCGCTTGGGATTTTCCGCTTTGTTCCTGTAAGTAAAAGTTCTCTTTTTGGCCATACAATAAGTCGTTTATTGACCAAACTTGTTCGGTCAAGATGGCAGAATATTGGCCTCGTTTTTTTTGCGTTTTTATTGACTTCGAATTCGTCTCGGTCGACAAAAAAGCAAACAATATCGAGCCATCTTAACCTCACGCTGGGTCAATAGCCAGCCATCTTAACCTTACGCTTGGTCAATATCCAGCCATCTTAGCCTTACGCTTGGTCAATATCCAGCCATCTTAACCTCACGCTTGGTCAATACCTTACGCTTGGTCAATATCCAGCCGTCATAACCTTACGCTTGGTCAATAACACATATCTACAGGCCTCTATGGAATTCTTCGATTGCAACATAAGTTGAACAGTTTTTATTTCATTTAAAAAACCAAAAGTTCAGCTTAGCTAAGAATCAAAACGCGAACTAGGGACCTTCTTTATGCTCAGAAAAGTACATAAACGCTCGTAAGAAATCATCTTTTATTATTGACGTCGTAGAATGTACAATAGAAAATAAAAATTGATCCCTAGCTCTTCGAATGATCACAACACCTACTTAATGTTTATATATTTTTTAATTCTAGTAGCAGTTTTTTGCTACAATGCAAAGTATTACTGCTTTGATGTAACATTTCGTTATAATAGCCTTATGTTTTTACCTTGTTTTTGCATTGCTGGTGCTGTCTATCTCTCGATTGTATGTCTCCTGTATCGTAATAAAATCTGAATTAGAATACCCAAATCAGTACCGAATAAGGCAAAAGTAAACCCCGTTACATCTATAGACAGAACTAATGTCAACGAAAAGAGCTGCCTGTCCGGAGAGCTGTATATTCTACTTAAGTCCACTCCATACGAGTCTCATTAACCCCAATCAAATCCAGTCCACTTCAGTCCGCTCCAGTCCAGTCCACAGTGCCTGCTTTCAGCATCAGCCAGCTCACTCCTCGAGGTCCATTTTCTCATTACTGATGGTGACATAAAAGCTATTGACTACAGGTAACAGTGTTTGAAACCCTTATTAGTGGTTATTAGGGTGTAGGTAGTACAGTTGACAGCCTCCGGTCCGCGAGGGATACTTTGAGATCTCCCTGAAACCGTATAGAACTTAGCGCTCTCGTAAGTTTCTACCTTGTAGAAATAGCGAACCTTTATTTGTGTTAGTACCTATTGGTTTCTTTCTTCAGGGTGGTAGTGAGCTTGGTGTACTTTGGTTTTCTGTTGTACATCTCTAATCTACCTGGAAGCCCGTACCTGAATCTCTTTCTGATGTACCTTACAGACATACCTGTCCAAGCCTTCCTTTCGTGGTATGTATTTCCTCCCTTAACATTAAAATAAACTAGACATCCCTTCTTCTGATGTGCCTTAGAGCTATAAAACGTATTGGACACGTTATACCCGGTAATGTGGAAAAACTTCCCAGGGCCTTTTGGTCCACAAACTTACCCTAAGAATTTCTAGTAGGGTGCTCTATGTTTTGTCTGTTTGTTTTGCGTTGGTGAGTATCAGTCTCCTCGTTTCTAAAGCAGCCAATGTAGCTTTGTTTTACCTGTCTAGCCTCGCTCCAAAGTTTTTCACTGCGAGGTCGAGGGTGGTAAAACAAATCTTTTTCAGTCAATCTGGACAATATGGCCGCCGTGTGAATAAGGCTCATAGTATTGTATTTACTCTCTCTCACTTACTTGTTACTGCGATGTTTTTTTTCTAATTACAGATATCAACCTGACCTTTTGCTGTACTTGGTAGCTGATCCTAACAGCTGATTCCTTTGTTGATAATTCACAAGTAAGAAGTATCTAAATTCTATGAATAATCTCTAAAGACATTTTAGTTCTGCAACACCAAGTGTTGGGCCATCGGAGGGGTCAGATTTTCCTACTCTAATTTACGAGCCTCTCATTTTAGTTTTCTTTTTCCGTTTTCATTTTTTTATTATTTTAATCGGTTTCAGTTAGCATTTCTTTCTTTCTTTTCCGAATACAGTCATCTCTTCTAGCTTCTCACCCTAAGAACGTTTTGTAGGAGACCATTCTGTGTTTTGGGGCCAAGTAAGAATGCAGAATCTGGTCAGGAGCTCTGATTGGTTGACGTAGTAATTATGCTCTTTTTGAGGTATTGTTTAGGAATGCCAGGCAAAATACTAAATGTCACAACGATCAAATGTAAACGCGAGAAATCTACCAAAATTTCTTATACATCATGGGCAACGACCAATCACGGCGAGCGTAGCATTCAGTGCAGTTCTCGTTATGATCACACAGGGAATGATCCAGCTACTTTGAAAAAGAAAGCAACAGACTCGGCCTTCGCATTAATATTAGAGCCACGATAATTACGTCAACTGATTACTATGAAAATTTATGAAAATTTATGTCTGAAACTGAAATAATAGATTGCTGCATGCGAGGGGTCAATGTGTATTGCATTTCCTCAGCTTCTAGCTCGAGCGTTTCTACCATCCGGCACTGCACTGTATAGAATTTGAAGCCACGAAAGCGAGTTTCGAAGCTCCCTTTGTTCCCACTATTATGCTAAGCATCATTTAACGATATCAAAATGTTTCTTTTCTCACTGCTTGCAGGACATACCATCATTTTTATCATCACCATGGAGACGGACGAGATGCCTTGTGAGGCATGTATCAGAGGCTGAGAGCTTTATGACGTCATTATGGTCAATACGAGCAATGCAACAGACCCAGAATACAAAATCAAAGAATCTTAACCAGTGCCGGATCCAAACCTTGAAATAAGAGTGGTGGGGTGGGGGGACGGTCATCCAGACCCTGAGATAAGCGGGGGGGGGGGGGGGGGGGGACCAGTCTCCAAAAATTTTTTTCCAGCATTTCGGGCCTCAGTTTGGTCTAAAAATAAGGGGGGCGGGCCCCTCCCCTAGATTCGCCACTGTTAACGGAGGGAGACTAGCTTGCGACGCAGACGTAATCTAACCCCGGTTAGATTAGCGCCGAGATCCTTGTTGTGAGCCCCCAGCGGACTGAATTAATTACCGGAAATGCGTTTCGATGTTCCTATCAACTTGATTTTAAGCAGGCCAATCATGACGCGTACTCACATTCTGGTACACAGGTGTGGACCTAGAACAAGGATTTCAGCAGTGATTCGCAGACGGGCTTAACCAGAAATTTAATTTCCTCTGTGGCACAGGCTAAGGGAGACAAGAACAAGTCATAACATACTAGGAATCTGTCCGCGTACCTCTCCCTCAAATTAACATTTTGCCCTAACTAAAGAGTTTACGTAAAAGGCTGGTTGGGGAAGGGGTAGGCGGGCAGTTCCCTGAATCTTAAACCGTTCTAAAGAACGTTGTTAAAGACTGCAATTTAATCGTTAGGTCTTGACTGACTTGAAAAAATTTTTATCAACAAAAGTCTATCATTTTAGGGTTTTAACGTCTTTTCCTCACGATGTTCGAAAACTGGGAAGATATGTCATTAAAGAACAATAATATTAGTGAAGTCTTCCTCAGACAAACAGATAACAGTGGGTTTGGTTACTGACCGTTTCTTTGAGCCTTCATGGTACATCCGATTCTATTGAAACTTTCGAGCAAAGAGCTTTTTGGAATATGCGTGACATCATTTTGTGCAACGTGAACTTTATTCTAAGTTCAAATGGCGTCCGTCAATTTCTAAAGGACGCGTCAACTGAAACAGAGCAAACAGAAGGAATATTCGAGATATTTTACAGATAAGGGTTAGGATTTTTTGTTTGTCTTTTTTTCATTTCACCTATTGCCAGATTTTCAGGGGCAGTATTCAGGATTGATCTTGGGTCTGCTGTTGGACTATCAAAAATATCGACGCGCGTCACTCAATTTTACCTTCGCTTGGAAAGGCTCTCGTTATATTCCGATAGACTTGGATGATTATATAGCAATTATTAACCGAAGTGGAGGTGGCTAGTGGTTGACCGAGCCGCGTGGTATTTCTAGGTCTACTTTTCAAGGAGGAGAGAATACTTCGATAGTAGCTAATTTTGTCAGTACTATGTTGTCGCCATTATTTCTGTGATATTCGCTTTATCTGTCAAGAAGAGTACCCAAGTATAGAGCCTATTATTATTCATTAAAAATATTTCCCCAATTCTGATTGGTTAAAAGCACGCGCATAATTCACCATAACCAGTTACTGATGACCAAATTTGAAAGAATTTTGTGTTTCACGAGGAAATGACTTCAAAAATGCAGCCTTCTACAGGTTGATGCACCGTTAAACGAGAAGGCCTGGGGACGAGGCTGAGTTGTCTTCGTTGTGAAAACTAAGATGGCGGACACTTCACTCGTTTCAAGAGTAAGAACTACAGCTGGAACTAGGCAAAATAATGGCTAAAAACATAGCAAAAACAGCAAAAAGACAACTCGGAGGGCGACATCTGCTATTTGGAGAATATTTGCGGAGCTGGACAAAGCTAAACGTACACTATCGAAGATAAACTTGACATCGATGCAGGTAAGCATGTTTTAGCTATGTTTTTAAACTAAGAATTATTTTGAATGAACAATAAAGCAATTAATAAATTCGGCTTTCGTAGGATATGAAGAATGAAGCAGATCTCGGAGGATGTTATCCACCTTGGTCTTCGGCCTCTGTGGATAACACCCTCCTCGATCTGTTAAATCTTCATATCCTACTCAGCCTCATTCGTTAACTGCTAAATATATCGAATCTAAAAACAACAGTAATATTTTCGTATGGTTAGGGTATTTAAGAGTAAAATTCTCCTTGTAGTTGGGTTTAAGCTGTCTGTAGAAACGATATCTACTTCGCACGCGTCCCCTGTAATTCAATGGTAGAGCATCTGTACTAGTAACTTAGATGGAGAACTCTAACATTCTACCACTCGCTATTATGCTTAATTCCTTTCTTGTCGGTGATACAGTTCACAATCGTAGGTTCGTTTTGTTGTCCAGTGTCCTAATTATGATCGCTCGCAAGTTTTAATTAGAATCAGTAAATTTGGTTTGTATTATGTATTTTAGTTAAAAGTAATTAGTATTATTTTATTTGTAAACCAGTGTCATCCTTTCTTTTATATACTGCTAACATAGTTACGCTTTTGAGATGCAATATTTTAATAAAAATTAAATTACTTTACTTACCGTTATCGTTCAGTGTTTACTAGCGTAATTAGTTATCTATAAATCTAGTAGACTAAGGTCGCTTACCATTTGTCAGGACAGGCTGACCAGACCAATCCAGTGGTAAGGAGAATTCCACTACTAATCAGGACAATCCGGTTAGATCGGTTAATTCCTAAATGGAACGGACGGCGATTATGGGGTTTAATAACAATTTAAAGAAAATTTCGTCTTGAAAATGACCGGTTTGGCCGGCCAGTTCTGAGTTTTGGAAAGCTCCTTAAGACTGCGCCTTTTCCAGAATGCCTTTACGATTTTATTCATAGTGTGTTAGTCAGTGACGGATTTACTTTTAAAATCAATACTAGTAGGCACCCACCCACTTCAACCTTATCTAAATAAACCCAATTTAGGGTGTATAAATTTAAGTGTATTTACATCCTTATTTGAAAATTAGCTGTAGCCACATGAACTCCTCGAGTACCTATTATATGTCGCTTCCTTTTGGAATAAAAGTATAAAGTTGACATTCCAGAATTATTTCTGTAAAGATAGTGTTGCAACAATGATTGCTGACGAAAATGTAACAGACATATAACTTTAAAATGCAAAAATGCAACGTAAGCAGCTAAAGGTTTTACGGGCCGGTTTTATGGGGAGTGTTTTTGACCTAGCCTGTGCGGTTGAAAGTTTTGCTTGTCGAGCGCCCAGGAGGAGAATAGGCGGAAACAACAATTTTTAACCTATAAAAATTTTTGCTCTAGAGGAAGTGGTGCTCTCTTTAACAAGAAGTTGGGGTTTTGAAAACATTGACGGAATCCTCCCCCCCCCCCCTCCCCCGCCAAGTTATTTGTGTGTGTAATATGAATATTTATATAAAGAACGTGAGTGCAAAGTGCGCGATTCGAGTATCGACGCCCGAGTAACAGGGACGTGATTTAAGGGAGCGCTTACGTTCTACACGTTCGTTGATACTCAAATCGCGCACTTTGCACTCATGTTCTTTATAATATTCATATTACCCACACAAATAATCCTACTCTTGTAAGCATAGTCAATTCGGCTTGAACGTATGCGCCCGCCCGAGGAGCTTATTTCCTCAGGCAAACAGGTAATGCCATTATTTGCGACTAACTTTTTAATCAATTAAGTTGTAATATATTCTTTGGAAAATTATACATTAACACAACATTCACAGGTTTCAAAAAAATGGATGTTTTGGTTATCAAAATCACTTAATTATATTTATTTAATTAATTTTTTCTAAGCAATATCAAAGCAATATTCATAGACTTCAAAGAAAGCCCTTTCAAAGATTGAAACTTAGACCCAGGTTGAATTTACGGGAAGAAATTGGCCAAGGTAATTAAAGATGTATTAGTTAACAAATTTGTTTAATTAAATTTTTCGGAATTTGGTATCACAGCTTCCGTAGTGTAGTGGTTAGAAGGAGGAGAGGAAGATCCAAAACCGTCGAGGTCAATTTTAGTTTAATTTTTTTCTTTGTTTTTTTCTTCTTTTTTTTTTCTTTTTGCAGTTGGTTGCATTATTTTCCAGTTTACGAAATAGAAGGCCTTTTTTTAATGTCAATTTTACTTTTTATTTCTCCCGTTTTGCCGGAAACTGGGCAAAAGAGATAGGGATGCTTTCTTTAACTGATTCATGAGCAAAATTCAGCTTGTGTAATTTTTCAAGTCTGACCGCGTTCGCTTCACACCCCTGACTAAATAATCCTTAGGTATAAATTTTAAAGGTATAAATTTTAAAATATATTTCATAAAGAATAATCATAAAAAAATAATAAAAAATACATTTATTAACATATATGCTCCGCAATTTGATATGAATGTAAAAAGTTATAGAAATTAAAATTATCCGTAGAAAAATGGATTTGGATTATCGTTTCTGGTTTTTTTTCCTTAACTATTGCCTCGACTGTTCACGAAAAAGAAAATTTTCAGCCGGGCTGATGAGTTCTTGACAACGTTTTTATTCTCACGCCGCCTTTTGTTAAGGTACCAACGTTTTCAATAAGGGTGAATACACATTTATTCAGGGCGGAGTTGTTCGAAACTGAATTCAGATATGAAAGCTTGTAAAGCAAATTCTGTTTCTCTACAAATTGATGTTTGAATGGTCTAAATATGATAGAGGAAATATCCGAGAAAATGTTTTTAACAAAAGGAGAGGAAACCCAGATTAAAATTCAACTCAGAACAAACGCTAATCGACCTTCGAAGAACTGAAACGAAGGTTAAAAATCTCACTTACTGTCGGGTTTCCTTTTTCATATTTTTAAGTAGCTTGCAAAGGATCGAGCGCATGAAAAAGTGTTTGGGGCGCAAGATAAGCGATGCGCGTGTAAGAGGATACTACTGAAATTACTCTGGGCTCATATTTTTTACGCATCTGATGCAGAGGCTAAACACCAGACTGATTCTCGCTGCCCGGTACAAATATTGAGACATGACTGGAACGAGTAAGATATGATAGTGTTTCAAGGCTGGGTGTTTGCAATCAGACTGTGTTCACACTATTAATATCGGATAGCTTTTCGTGCTGTCATGGAAACGTATCCGTAATAGTAAGAAAACCTATCCATCTCCACTTAAGAGATCAGCGCAGTGCAACTTCGATCCCGCCACAGAAATCGCGCCGAAATCACCGTTCTTATGAGTGAACAGAAGCCCTATCCGGTATGATTTCCGCGCCGGTGCAAAAGCTCTCCGTTATTTTGTGAACATGGCCTTAAAGACAAGAAGAAAAGAAGGCGGGCGAAGGACTGAGTGATTAGAAAATGCCAGCCGCATAACAAGAACTGGCAATTTACTTTTATTTGAACTCTTGCCGTACTTGGAAAATTTCTGCTTGGAGGGGTAAAGCCGCTGGCTATATTTTGTTTAGTGCGTAGTCTCTTTTTTGGAATTTCGTTGTGATTATTCTGTGAGCACAGTAAACTCGTTCAACAAGAAGCTCGTTTCAGTTTATGCTCATTGCACAAGGTAATGTTGGATACATTTAACTTTGTTCCTTATATATTTTTTTCTTTCTTTGAGTTCGTGGTTCTTACGAAGTGTGCTCAAAATGAGCACGAGTTGTAATATAGGCGCAAAATTTTGCTTGCAGAATTTTCCCAAGTCTGACACGCGCGGACTTTAGGCGACATTTGAAAAGGCGATCGCGCGCGCGTTCCGCCGGCTAGTAACTACCCCTTTACCGTCTTACTAAACATTATTGTATAATCCAAAATAGTATCAAGGACATAACATCAGACAGTATTCGCTATAGTTTTGCGAGTATATTTAAGTGCGCTAATTTTTTAACTCTGAGACAGTGAAGGAAAGACAGTTGCAAGTGGTCGAATTTATTAAATTTTCGCATGATATATAATTTTTTAATAAAAAGGTTGTATGCTAGGTTATTGGCACATATTTTTTTACAGTTGACATGCCACAGGTCAGAATATAGCTCACCGTTCTACAGGTAAATAAACAAGACCAGAGGTGTCTCCTAGCCCTAATCACTATGCAAAATGTACACTGTAACCAGATCCCCCACGGTCAGGACCGAGTAAGATTTGGTTACGCTATTAAGTCAATAAGCTGTCATTCACAATATTGTTTCCTTTGGATTTGTTTATACTCGATTTTGTATGCGAGTCTTTCTCAGTTACTAAGAAAAAACCCAAATCAGACCTATATTATTTTCGGATAGTGGCATTCTTTTTTGGCTTCTTTGAAGCGTGCGAATAAGGTTCTTTCTTGGGATTGGTTTCTTAACTTCTCATTAATATTCATGTAAAACTGCGAAATGCAATCTCAAAGCATGCTTTCTCAGATTAATCTGGCCGTTAAAGAAAACGGATTAAAGCCAACTTTTCCTCTAAGATAAATGCTGGAGAGGAAAAATTTAGCAGACGAATTCTTGGAAATTTCAATTTGAAGGTAGGCTAGGCTTTCAGACAGTCGTCAAGCAACTTTTCTACCAAATACTGAAATATATATTTTTATATATTATTGATTCTGAAAGGAAAGACGCTGGATGTGTCAAGACAAGGACAAGACAAGAAGCAGAAGCTAAGCTAAGTTGAGCAAGAAGGTAAGCTCTTAGTTTAAACCGTTTGTTCAAACTCTGTCTCGGAAAATAAACTTTAAATTTAGTCACATGTGATCATAGAGTGCCTTTTTTAAGTAGAGCAGTGACGACCCATAAAAATGTACAGTGGAACGTCGAGTTAACGAACCTCTATATTACGAAGTCCTCGCTAAAACGAACGCTTTCCTTTACCCCAGTTGTAGTAAAATATATGGAAAAGAACTTCGAAATAAAGAAACCCAATTGAAGCGAACACATTTTGCCAGTCTCTTGGTCCTTTGTTATATCGAGGTTCCACGGTACGCAGTTTTGTTCTTTCGTGCTGCAAATAATGTAAACGCCTTGCTTTTAACCAAAGACGGGACGAAGCAAGAAAACGTTTGTTGAACGATAAAATAACAGCAACATTTTCGACTTCGGACCCCGCGAAAGCAGCCTCGTGTAATAAAATTTATGCGTTTATTTTTAAAAGCATGCATACAACTTGTTTAACGTTTACAAACATTGTCGACATTAAATTCTTGCTTACTAAGACATGCAGAATTGAAAACGTCAAAATAATGCGCGAATGATAATTTGTAACGGAAAAAGAAGGCAAATGACCCAATTCTCATCAATAATTGCTCCTTTTTTCAGGTTTTTACAAAGCAACGTGGAACATGGAAGGAAAGGAAGGGAAAGAATATCAAAAGACAAGCAATGAGAATGGATGAGAAAAAACGATTCAAAGATAAGACAAAATTTTAATATCATTGACAAAAAAGTGGCTGATAAAAATGCACCACTGATTTACAGAATTTCAGTCCCAAGAGAACGCCACACATCAGTCACACATTTAGCAACTTGGTTTTACAATTCAAGAAAAGTAGAGAGCTAAAACAATCAAGGACACATATAGTGAATGAATTTTGTCGGAGCGCGAAATAGTTTTATCAGCCATTATTACTAATTTAGTATCCAAAAGGAACTTGATATTGAGATTAAAGTGTCCAATTCCTGACGTGAAAATAGAAATTTTGAGCGATATGCTGAAAATTAGGATTGATCGTTAAAACATGCAAATTCAGAATGGCTTAATGTTATTCATTCACTGAAATTTCAGTCGCGGAAGAGGCGACATGATTTCTATTAGAGTTTTCATAATCTAATCTTTTTAGGCTGCTTACAGTAAAATATTGGTTAGTTTTCCGTGGCTTAAAAGCTCAGAAAGGCGTTTGATGAACTAGACGCCGTCGCTCAATGTCTCTTTCTATCAGTTCCTTTTGGTTACCATGACGACGGTGATAAGAGAAGGAAATATCACTTAGGTGACACTGCGAGGCTATATCCAAAATGAGCATCACAAATTGCTGCTCTCATTGCGAAGCGATATCCAAGATGCATATTGCAAATCTATGTTGTCATTGCAAAAATCTTATTAAAATGCGTATTGCGAATTTATGCTGTCATTGCAAGAATTTTATTCAAAATGCGTATTGCAATTTTGTGCTGTCATTGCAAGAATTTTATCCAAAATGCATATTCCAAAGTTATGCTGTCATTGCAAGAATTTTATTCAAAATGGATATTGCAATATTGTTCTGTCACTGCAAGAATTTTATGCAAAACGCGTATTGCAAATCTATGCTATCACTGCATAGACCATACATTGCAATCATTCTTTGGGGTTTTTGTTCAAAATAATGCAAAAAGCTTTGAACAACGAGCCGTCGGCAGTGCCACAATGATATTTCCAGCTCAGTTGCACCATCTCTTAATTAGTTAGAAAGCCGACAAGAGAACAGAGCTTTGACCTTGAAACTAATTGAGAAATTGATCGTTAGGGGTAGAATTTGATTTCAACGGCAACAATGAGAGGGATCAAGGGTTTGGGGGTGGGAAATATATACCACTTAGAATTATTCAGTTAAGTCACATTCGAAAGGCTTCTGTTCTCTTGTCGCCTTATTACTTTAAGTATCCATATTAAAACCTAATGTCTCGTAACAAAAAACTTAAATTCCAATTCCAGTTCAATTCCTTTTATGGACCAAAATCACACGCAATCACATGCTAAGTACTTTTTGAAAGTTATTTCAGTTCGATATGTTGAATCTTAGTTTGTCTTAAGAAAAAAATGTTTAAACGTGGAATCTGATCTTATTTTTCGCACGAGTTGAATGGTTGAGTGGCAGTTTTGTGCACTTCTGACGAGTAATATAAACATAACATAGATTTTGATAACTGTTTGATTCCAACAATTACGAGATTTTTTTAACGGAAAAGTAGTCTCCAAGTTTACTAGATTCAATAGAAACGTTTGGAAGCCTGATTTATGGAAAACCTAGAAGACCGTTTTTGGAAGAAAAAGCACCATCAAATTGTCAGGTTTTGATGCGCTACACAGAAGCTTGCTGTTTGCATGCGGTGCAAAACTAAGAAATAATGATTGAAATGAAAGGAGAAAATGAACAACCTTTGCTCAAATAAGTATTTCACGTTTTTGTTGAGGTGGCTCATTTGAGGGTTTTTTGGAATAAGTCCTAAATTTGAGCATCAACTACGCCTTTATCAACAAAGATTTAGAAAAATTACCACCACAGCTGTATTAGAGAAAGATAAAAATTTGTTATGATAATTGTTACAATGAGATTGGAGTTGTCATAGCAACGAAATTATGTCAACCTTTTTTTTATTATTAGCAGTATTTATCGGCACTGGGTCATATAAAAAGACCGTTAATCTCAAGAGTCTCAATTTTTTTCAAAATAATCGAGCGACTTAAAAAAATTATTCGCTTAACTGTTAAATTAGACGAAACTATCGTTTACAAAAACTCCTCAATTTAAGCTAATCAAATCCCTCTTTCTTGCCGGATCGGCTAAGGCTTTACACATGATCTTTTCAAACACGTTTTAAAGAGCATGAAACTACTGAGGTGAAATTTCATTCAGAAAGCACATAAGATTTTAAACATCAAGATTGCTTAATTTTCACTGAATTTCAAATTACTACAGGGTTTTGTATTATAGACCGACATTGTTACCAGCGTTTGAGTGACCTACTGACATGTTGTTTAATTTTGTTGGGCCAAGAAGCTCACTAAGTTTTACACCTCACTGAAGAAGTTGTGTTCATTACCAAAACTGTTAGATGGCTGAGACCACTGCTGTACGATTCAAAGATTCGTTTTTCCAAAATAATTGAACTCATTACCAAAACTGTCAGATGGCTGAGACCACTGCTGCAAGATTCAAAGAATACAACTTTATTTTCATTTTTCCAAAACAATTGAAATCATTACCAAAACTGTTAGATGGCTGAGACCATTGATGTACGATTCAAAGAATGCAACTTCGTTTTCATTTTCCCAAAATAGTCGTGTTCATTACCAAAACTGTCAGATGGTTTAGACCACTGCTGTACGATTCAAACCGTGCAACTTTGTGTTCATTTTCCTAAAATAGTTGAACTCATTACCAAAATTGTTAGAAGGCTGAGACCACTGCTGTACAATTCAAAGAATGCAACTTCGTTTTCATTTTCCCAAAATAGTTGAACTCATTACCAAAACTGTTAGATGGCTGAGACCACTACTGTACGATTCAAACCGTGCAACTTTGTGTTCATTTTCCCAAAATAGTTGAACTCATTACCAAAACTGTTAGAGGGCTGAGACCACTGCTGTACGATTCAAAGAATAAAACTGCTTTCATTTTTCCAAGTCGTGGTGTTACTGTATCGAATTGTTACCTTAGAGATAAATTTTCGCAATCAAAGCATTGAGGAATATTCGTCGAACACAAATACCAGTTATTCAATCGTGTTTTCCTTAACACAGGCTTGGTTTTATTCAGTGGTTTTTGACAGTTTTAGATATCCAAAACACTAAGAAAAATTGACTCTACAAGCTGGGTCAGTTGTTAATAGAAACAACTCATTATTCTGAACGATTAGAATTCGAGTCTGCAATTTATTCAACTGAATTCTTTATAGGAAAATGTAATGATTTAAACATTGTGTGGTTTTGGCGGTTTATAACTTCACTTCAAACCTGCCACACAATGAAGACGAAATTAGTAAAACAGTCTCCAAAATTCAGTGTTAAATGCTATCCAGTACATGAAAAGTACAGCAGACATTTTCTCTTCTTTCATTTTTCACAGAATTGGAAAAAATTCACAAGATTTGAATTCAGTTAAAAAAACTAAAACCAGTTTCTCGGGTAGTTCGCTTTCCATAAGCTTGTGCCCTAAAAGTGCTGAGTCGGTTGAATTTGGTTAAAAGGTTTTGGAGCTGAAAATGTTAGCATGTTTTCGTTTATACTGCAGAAAATTCATAGATCTGAGTTTTGACCTTGAAGGGTAAAGATAACAATACAGAGCTGATAAATTTTCAAGTCAAAATGAACAGGAAGGTTTGAAACAGGCAAACACTAAAATCAAAACAAATCATTAAGAAGTGACGACACAGTACTGCTTCTTTAGCTGTCCGCAATAATATTTTAAAAATATCAAAATTTAAAATTACAAAAGAGGTAAAATATTTCGACCAGAGATCTAAGGAGGCATCCAAACGTCTGGCTTTCAGCTTTGATCTCTTTATACGACACTTGTCTCTTTACCAGGGGTTAGTATTCCAATCTCTAGGCCCGTTCAACGCGGATAGATTTTCAAACATTAATTAGAAATCAATTTTAGACGTTTTGATACAAAAACAAGGCATATCGCTATTCCCTTAACTATAACGTCGCTTTTGTCCAGTCTTCATATAAATCGAAACAAAAAATCAGATCTGAAAAGGAATTTTGTGTTTGGGCGTTGGCAGTTTATCTCTCATCTCGGCCGACAGGGTCACACCATAAAAGAGGAATGATGGATAGATGTTGTAGTTTTTGTTCAGTTCAAAAATGTGTAGTTCGCATCTTTTAAAACCGAAAGAGGACATATACACTTGTAAGAGGACCATAATTTGAATTTGAAAACTTGTTCTGTTCTTTCTACAATCTTATAGCAAGAATGAGATGTTGATTTACATTTAAAAGAGAACTAGTAGTTTTTTGGACGATGTTTATTACTGGTAAACACAGACAGTGTTACAGAACGAGAGCATTTAAAAGTAGTTTGAGAAGATCTTTCTTAAGAAGAACGTTTTTTATATTAAAACGACACTCGGTTCCATTAGCAACCACAAATGTCAAACTTGATGGTGTTGGGAGGTTTTGCGGTTCAACTCGAACAGTTTCACACCTTTAAAGATCTTTAAAGAGAAATGGTGTAGATGCAGTGTAGTTCAGTTCAAAAATAAGTAGTTCGTACCGTTTTGAAACCAAAATAGAACAAAAGCTGCTTTTCAATGAAGTCAGTATTAGGCGATCTTGTTTTGAGTTTGAAAAGCTCATATTTTTTCCTACAGTAAAATTAAGATATTGATTTGAATTTAAAAAGGAAATGTTAATTTTCTGTGGTCAATGATCATTTAACTCACTAATTCAGTGTTATAGAAAAGGGAACTTCTGAAAAATATTGTGAGAAACGTCATTTTTTTTATTCTAAACGACACTCAGTTCCATTCCACATTCTAAGAGGAAGCACAACAAATCACAAATTTTGTTTAATGTCGTTGCTATTCAGTATCTCTCATCTCCAACGATTTCGAGAAATGATTTCCAAGAAGTGTTTTTGTTCTGTTCAAAAATACGTTGCGCGTAGTTTTTGAATCCAAACGAGAACATACAAGAAAGAGTAGGTTAGCTCCTCTTCAACAATCAGTATAAGACGAACTTGTTCATTCTACATTCTTAGAGCAAGAGTGATAGCTTTGAATTAAATTTAACAGAGAAATGGTACTTTTTGGACGATGTTTTGGCCTATTTTCGTTGACAGTGTTAGAGAAAAGAGAACATATAAAAAGATCAAGTTTTGTTATCTCAAACGGCACTCAGTTCCAGTGTACATTCTTAAAAACGAACCAAGATGCCAAATTATGTCTTGGAGGATTTTTTGCCATTCAAGATCTCTAAAATATGACGGTGTCACACCTGAAAAAAGGATTGATGAAGATGTGTTTTCTTTTCTGTTTAACAATGAGTTGTTCGTAGTTCATATATCAGTTAGTACGACGGAAACATTTTAAGTTTGAAAAGCAAGTTACGTTTTGTCTATTCTACATTCCTAGAGCAAGATTGAGATGTTGATTTGAAGTTAACGGGAAATGGCATTTTTTTGGCTGATTATATTTGACTTCAGACTGTGTTACAGAAAGAAGAAAATCTGAGAATTAGTTTGAGAAAGATCATTACTTTTCATCTTAAACGACGATCAAGTCCATTCCACATTCTTAGAAGAACAACCACTAATATCAAATTTTGTGTTAAGAGTTTCGCCATTGATTATCTCTGAACTCGGGCGGTGCCACCCCTAAAAAGAGCATTGTTGTAAATGAAGTGGTTGTGTTGTTTTTCCAATTCAAAAATAAATAGTTCGGACATTCTGGGAACCAACAGAGAACATATACCACTTAGTAAGACGACCGTGTTTTAAATTTGAAAAGCTTACGTTTTGTCTATTCTACATTCCTAGAGTAAGAATGGGATGTTGATTTGAATTCAAAAGGGAAAAGATATTTTTGGACCATATTTTGGCCAATTATGTTTGAATTCATACAAATTTACAGAAAGGACAAAGAACACTACATTTTATCTTAAACGACGATCAGTTCCATCCCGAAATTTTAAAAGAACAAAAAATGTCAAATTTTGTTTTGGACTTTTTGCCAAGCAATATTTCTAAAGATAGCTGAATTTAAAAGGAGAATACTAAATTTTTGATGTTTTGGTCAATCATTTCTAAACTTACTAAGACCGTGTTATTGAAAGGAAAACATTTGAAAAATAATATTTTTCTTAAACGACGTTCAGTTCCACAAATGTCAAATTTTGTGTTGGAGGAGTTTTTGCCATCCAAGATCTCTCAAATAAGACGGTGTCACACCTGAAAAAAGGATTGATGAAGATGCCGTGTTTTCTTTTCTGTTCAAAAGTGAGTTGTTCGTAGTTCTTGAGGCAAATATAGAGAACATATACCAGTTAGTGCAACGGCAATGTTTTAAGTTTGAAAAGGAAGTTATGTTTTGTCTATTCTACATTCTTAGAGCAAGATTGAGATGTTGATTTGAATTTAGAGGATCATTACTTTTTATCTCAAACGACGATCGAGTCCGTTCCACATTCTTACAAGAAGAACCAGTAACATCAAATTTTGTGTTAAGAGTTTTTGCCATTGATTATCTCTGAACTCGGGCGCTGTCACACCTGAAAAGAGCAATGTTGTACATGAAGTGGTTCTGTTGTTTTTTCAGTTAAAAAATAAGTAGTTGGAACATTCCGGAAACCAAAAGAGAACATACACCAGTTAGTAAGACGACCATGTTTTTAATTTCAAAAGCATATGTTTTGTCTATTCTACATTCCTAGAGTAAGAATGTGATGTTGATTTGCATTCAAAAGGGAAAAGATATTTTTTGGCCGATATTTTGGCTAATTATATTTGAACTCAGAAAGTGTTACAGAAACTAGAAAGATCATAACATTTCATCTTAAACGACGATCAGTTCATTATAAATTTTAAAAGAGGAACAGAAATGTCACATTTTGTTTTGGACTTTTTGCCATGCAGTATTTCTCAACTCGGGCGGTGCCACACCTAAAAAGAGCAATGTTGTAGATGAAGTGGTTTTGTTCTGTTCACAAACAAGTTGTTCGTTTTTTTTCTTTTTGGAAGCCAAAAGAGAACACATACACGTTACTAAAAGTAAGTTAGCTCCTCTTCAACGAAGATCAGTATTAGACGACCTTGTTTTGAGCTTAAAAAGTCTAAAAAGCTCTTGTGAATTCCACATTCCATTTAAAAGGAGAATGATAAATTTTTGAATGACTTTTTGGTCAATCATTTCTGAACTTACTAAGACCGTATTACTGTCACTGAAAGGAAAACATTTGAAATTTTTTTTCTTAAACGACGCTCAGTTCCTTTCCACACTCTTAAAGGAAGAACTACAAATGTCAAATTTTGTGTTGGCTTTATTTTTTCATACCCTCTTGAAACCAAAAGAAAAAATGTTGGAGTTGGTAAGACAGCATGTTTTGAGTTTGAAAAGCTTCTTTTCTTTCCATTCTACTTTCCTAAAGCAAGATTAAGATGTTGATTTGAATTTAAGGGCAGATGTTATTTTTTTTGGATGGTATTTTGGCTGATTATATTTGACTTCAGACTGTGTTACAGAAAGAAGAACATCTGAGAATTAGTTTGAGAAAGATCATTACTTTTCATCTTAAACGACGATCAAGTCCATTCCACATTTTTACAAGAAGAACCAATAACGTCAAGTTTTGTGTTAAGAGATTTTGCCATTAATCATCTCTGTATTCGGGCGCTGTCACACGTGAAAAGAAAAATAATGTAGATGTAGGTTATTTGGTCAGATCAAATATGAGCAGTTCGTACCGTCTTGAAACCAAAAGAGAACATATACCAGTTAGTAAGACGACTATGTTTTGAATTTGAAAAGCTTATGTTTTGACTATTCTACATTCCGAGAGTAAGAATGGGATGTTAATTTGAACTCAAAAGGAAAAGGGATTTTTTTGGATAATATTTTGGCCAATTATATTTGAACTCAGACAGTGTTACCGAAAGGAGAAAGATCATAACATTTTTATCTTAAATGACGTTGAGTTCCATCCCGAAACTTTAAAAGAAGAACAAAAAATGTCAAATTTTGTTTTGGGCTTTTTGCAATGCAATATTTCTCAAGATGTTAGGCTGAATTTAAAAGGAGAATGGTAAATTTTTGAATGATGTTTTGGTCAATCATTTCTAAACTCACTAAGACCGTGTTACTGAAAGGAAAACATTTGAAAAATATTTTCTTAAACGACGTTCAGTTCCACAAATGTCAAATTTTGAGTTGGAGGAGTTTTTGCCATTTAGGATCTCTCAAATAAGACGCTGTCGTACCTGAAAAAAGGATTGATGAAGATGTCGTGTTTTCTTTTCTGTTCAAAAATGAGTTGTTTGTAGTAACTGGTATATGTTCTCTTTTGGCTTCAAGATAGTACGACGGCAATGTTTTAAGTTTGAAAGCAGGTTATGTTTTCTCTATTCTGCATTCCTAGAGCAAGATTGAGACGTTCATTTGACTTTAGAGGAAATGGCATTTTTTTGGATGATTTTTTGAATGGCTATATTTGACATCAGACAGTGTTACAGAAGGAAGAACATCTCAGAATTAGTTTGAGAAAGATCATTACTTTTCATCTTAAACAACGACCAAGTCCATTCCACATTCTTAAATGAACAACCAATAACGTCAAATTTTGTGTTAAGAGTTTTTGCCATTGATTATGTCTGAACTCGGGCGGTGTCACACCTGGAAAGAGCAATGTTGTTTATAAATGAAGTGGTTCTGTTGTTTTTAGGGCAGTTCAAAAATATATAGTTCCAGGGACGGATCCAGGATTTTTTTTACGAGGGGGTGCACTCGTCTCTTGCTCTACTTCAACACCAATAAACCACATAGTTTTTTTTGGGCAGAATACCAGTTGTATTAGAAAACCGCAGGTCACCTCGGGGGGGGGGGGGGGGGGGGGTGCGCACCCCCTGCACCCTCCCCTTAGATCCGCCCCTGAGTTCGTACCTTCTGGAAACCAAAGGAGAACGTATTCAGTAAGACGACCATGTTTTAAAATTCAAAAGCTTATGTTTTGTCTATTCTACATTCCTAGAGTAAGAATGGTAGGTTGATTTGAATTCAAAAGGGAAAAGACATTTGTTTTTTGAAGCCAAAAGAGAACACATACAAGTTACTAAAAGTAAGTTGGCTCCTCTTCAACGAAGATCAGTATTAGACGACCTTGTTTTGAGCTTAAAAAGTCTAAAAACTCTTGTCTATTCCACATTCCAAGAGCAAGAATAAGATGTTGGGCTGAATTTAAATGGAGAATGATAAATTTTTGAATAACTTTTTGGTCAATCATTTCTGAACTTACTAAGACGGTGTTACTGAAAGGAAAATATTTGAAAAATATTTTTTTTTTCTTAAACGACGCTCATTTCCTTTCCACACTCTTAAAAGAAGAACCACAAATGTCAAATTTTGTGTTGGCTTATTGAAACCAAAAGAGAACATGTTCGAGTTGCCAAGACAGCCATGTTTTGAGTTTGAAAAGCTTCTTTGTTTTCCATTATACATTCCTAGAGCAAGAATGAGATGTTGATTTGAATTTGAAAGGGAAATGGTACATTTTTGGACGATGTTTCAGTCAATTATTTGAAAAAAACATTTAAAAAACAATTTGAGGAGCATTACTTGATATCTAACGACACTCAGTTCCATTCCACATTCTTAACAGAAGAACCACAAATGTCAAACTATGTGTTGTAGTATTTAGCATTCAGTATCTCTCAACTAAGGCGGTGTCACACTTGAAAAGAGGAATGATGCCAATGAAGTGATTTTGTTCCTTTAACAAATAAGTTCATAGTTAGTAAGAGTGAGTAAGCTGCTCGTCAACGAAGACCAGTGTAAGACGACCTTGTTTTGGCCATTTTATATTCCTAGAGAAAGAATGACTGAGGGAACATGATATGAAAATGGTTACATGTTTTTACTATAAACACAAGTTTAGATTAAGATGTGATTATGAATTTTCTAGCCGAATTAAAAAAATTACGTTGCTCTTTTGACCGTTCACCGTGCAATTCAAAAGCGTTTAGGCAAAAGTGGAATCAGTGATTCAGATGCAAAACAAGTTATTAAAAACTATTTACGCCCTTGAAAATACTGATCACCAAGCCACATAAATTTGCGCATATTAGTTTTCCATTGCTTTTACTTTACATTTGGTACCTCGATATGGCTTAAAAGAGAAAAAATTAAAATTTCTTGTTCAAAAAAACCTATCAAAATTTCTCAAACTCATTAATAATTAAAATGCAAAAAAATTGTTCAACGTGATTTGAAAGTTTTAATTTGACTTTCAAATTTTTTGCTTGAAAAGTTTACGATAAGAATTTTAATTTCGTTATAAGTACTCCTGTACGAGTAGTTTTCTTTTTCAGTGACTTACTCTCCGTGTTTGATATGAGATAAAACATTGAGTCTAAATCTCGGCTTGTGATGTTGTTGCGATTTTTTCGTGTGCTTGACGATGACATTTGATTTACATACATGTGTTGTCTGTTGCTCTAAAATTCGTAGTGAAATCATTTTGTATAACGAAAAAAGAGATATAATTTATTTACAAACTTTACGAATGTAATAAATAAGGGAAACCAAAATTGTTTAGCTTTTGAAGAATTTCGTAAATTCATTTCTTTGTCAGTTTTTGACGGACTTGTTGAAAGCATGTCTTTTTATTGTGGTCTTCATTTTAAATACCAAATAACAATTTTACTCAATTTAAACAAAAATTTGATGAGTAATTATAACGAGACTTTGGGTTTTATGCTGGATCATTGTTAACATGACAAGAAAAATCTAGCTAGTGTAAAGCAAACCGAAGAGGACTTTAAACGGCAACATGGCAGGTTCTAAGTCTGAAAAATAAAATAGAATTAAAGGGTTGTTTATTTTGTCAAAACTTAAATAGCACTAAGAAGGGGAGGGAAAAAAATCAAAAAGCGATAGACTTTCGCCAACTTAAACTTTTTATTTTTTTTTTTTGAGAAACAATTCCTTTGGTTTAAGACTTTTAAATCGATTTCCGTTTTTGCTCTTTCAAATGATTTATAGCTTGCCGTTTTTGCCTTTAACCGCCTTGAGGCCAAGTAATACCAGCAGTATTTTCCTGTAACTAGTTGCGTACAAGGTTTCGTTACAAGGCGAGATACAGTTTATTGCGTGTTTTACTTTCTACTTGTTCGGTAAATTTTTGTCTTGCGAGAGGTAGAAGATACTTCTACTGTTTGCAACATAAATGTTTGCTGAGCAGATAGAAAGTAATACGCGCAACAAATTGTATTTCACCTTGCAACGTAACCTTGTGCGCGACTAGTTGCAGGAAAATATTGCTCGTATTACTTGGCCTTACTAAAAACTTAATACTCAAACTTGTGCAAAAAGTTTGCTAAAGAAACTTAGAAAATGTTTTTACGGTGGAAAAATTCAAGGTAAACTCTCTCAATTTTTGCCACAAAAATATTGTAAGGGGAAACGCTGTGCAAATTTGCTCAGATTTTCCCGCCAAAAGACTTAGTATATTTTTGAAAAATTTTTCTTGACACCTTTTTAATGAAAATTACTTAACTAATTAAAGAAATAAAACATTACTCAAGTAGACAAAGTGTTGATTGCTTTATTGTATTAGAAATAATTACTACAGGAAAAACTTAGAGAAAACAACGAAGTATTTATAACTTTTATTAGTGAAAGAAATAAAAGATGAAAACAACTTGAAAAAATATTGTTTATTTTTCTTAATAGTAATAGTTAAAGTAAATAAACTTTAATTTTTTTTAAAAAAATACGACGCATGCGCCGTGGGCGCGCCGTATTTTTCTAAGTCTCTTGGAGCCACATTCCAATCATATTTTCGTGAAGACAAGAAATTAACATAAAAATTTACCTCGACAACTCTAAGATTTTCAGAAGAGAAATTACGCAGAATAACTTACCAAGGAGTCGTCTTTGAGCAAACGTAAATATAGCTTGTTCCTGAATTTGATATCTTAGTGGCTTCTTGAAAAAAAAATTAAGAAGGTCTGAATGGAGAATTGTGAATATTTGACGCGCGAGTAACCAAAAAACTAGACTTAAATTTCCGCAAAGGCAGAAAAACATACGATGCTACAGAGAAGAGCGTCTAAAACTAAGAACTGTTGTGAATTTGAACATATTACTCGTGCAGAAGCAATGCAGCAGAGACGGTTAATTTTGTTCAGATGTTTATATGGTAATAGAAATAACTGCAATTTCCTTCCATCACGATGCAAACAACACCAAATTAACCACGCTAAATCTCCGCTTTCAAGTTTCTCGATTTTAGACGCTCTTTTCTGCCGCATTGAATGTTCGTCTGTCCCAACAGGAATTCAAATCCAGCAGTGAAAATTAATACTCTATCGCCTGATTTTCAGAGAAATTGCTTACGACGTTTTCAATAATGTCACGACCACTGCATAATTACCAATTTAATCCGGTGTTTGATGTTTGTCAATCAAAACAAAGCCGGCAATAATCCATTATTGATTTTGTGGCATTGATTCTGGCCTATAGTGTAAATCAATGTTCCTACAAACTTTTTTTGTAAAAGATGCAGTTTTTTAGAAGATAGTTTAAACACATAATTAGAATTTGGCCTAGTGTGCAGCGGCTTTTAATAAGATTTGCATACACGGCAGATCACTGAGGTCATGAATTCTCATGTGAAGCGGGACTTGGAAATTTAGGTGACTCCATAGAGTTTTTCAGGGTCAATACATCCCGAGTTTGAGCATAAACTACGTCGCTATTAACAAAGATTTGGAAAGATTGTCATCACCGTTGTATTAGATAAAGATGAAAATTTGTTATGATTACGGTTACAATGACATCAGAGTTATCATAGCAACGAAATGACACCATTACCGATTTTATTTGCAGCAGTATTTCTCGGCACTGGGAACTGTTCTTCCAAAATCGTTCACGGTCAAAGGTCTCCTAAAACGACGCTTAATCTGGAGAATCTCAAATTTTTAAAAAATCTATCGAGCAGTTTAATATTTGTTAAAATAGCCCAAAATGCCGGTTTACAAAATCGCTAACAAGAGCGCCTTGCATACTTACCAAATCCTTCCTTCCAGCAATCGGCTCAACTTATTTCTATTATCTTTCACACACGTTTTAAAAAAGATTGAAACTACTATGAGGTGAAAAAAAAGCGCGTCGTTTTCTACAAATAACGGCCGAACCTCAAGATTGTCCAGTTTTTACCGTATTATTGTTAACCATAAAAACTTCATCCTAAAATACCTCGATAACACTTTCAAATTTCTCTTAAACTTCACGAAAATCGAGGCGGCTACTGGAGGAAAAAGCACCTCTGAACGATTTTGGAAGAACAGTTCCAAGCGCCGAGAAATACGGCTACTAATACGGCTACGTCTACTTTGCAGAACAAACGTTTTTTTGAATTTGAAATATTTTTGGTGAAAATCTTATGAAAATCATAACAGGAAATCTATTTTTTATCATATTTTAACGGGCTTCTGCTTTTAAGTGAAGCTATTGATCCTTTTACTGGTTCCGATCTTGTTTGTTTCTTCCTTCTGATGGGAACGTGGACTTCGAAACAGAATTCTTTACACCATTTTATTTGGATACTCAATTTGGATCATCTCTAATTTTTTCGGGATTCTTAAGAAACTCATCATTTTGGGGACATCATATCAGAATTTGTAAAAAAGAAACAGCTGTAACACCTTTTCTTTGATTGACATCCATTGAATTTAGCCTTAAAATAAAGTGCAGGTCGCATAAGATTGACAACTGCTATAAGCTTTCACTGAGAGAATCAGTAACGCATCCATTCAGACCTTCTTTAGCACCTCCCCTATTTGTTCGAGAAAAAAGTTTAAATATTACGCTTGCTACCTTTACTCTCAAGAGGTTCCTCCATCAACTCTTCCTCTTAATCTGATCTGTATTGAAGCTCTTTGATCTTCCTGTGTGATCCTTGCTCTGCGCTGCCTGGCTCCTCCCTTGCTTTATTGTACCATCTAAGCATCAAATTCGCTCAACTTTCTGCAAGGAAATCAGAAAAAAAAAATTGGTTGTTCGCGTTAGCTGTTTTTGGATTATCACATGCTGAAAAAGCAGACATAGGGTCGTATTTGATATGTAAGCGGTGCATTTCTGTCCATGAACTCACTAGTAACGAACTAAGTCTATGTGCAAGTGATTGTGAAAAACTTCGATCTGGTCTTCCTCTCCTGCGGTAGACATGTTGTCAAGAGTCGAACTTTTCAGTGGAAGCAGCAAGGG
This sequence comes from Porites cylindrica, assembly GCA_964035525.1. NCBI lineage: Eukaryota > Metazoa > Cnidaria > Anthozoa > Scleractinia > Poritidae > Porites > Porites cylindrica. Next base: position 7,711,465 of record OZ037785.1, read on the forward strand.
CTAGATCTTCGATATTTCGCAAAACAATATCTTCTTCTGTAAAACAACAGCACCAGATGAGTCCAAAGCTGTACTTTGTAGCTGTTTGCAGGACTTTTCATGGTACTGAAGAGAGTATGAAGACGTGAGGAGAGGAGGATGACCTCTCCTTAACGCCGTCCGTAGTAGGTGCAACTTGAGAGTGGGGTTCGAAATGGTGTTTTCGGCCTGAGGCCAACTAATGCACCAGGAGAGCGAGGAAAAGTGTTTCACACTGGTTCGTGGTTCTCAGATATCTGTGCCAACTTGATAGCGTCGATTAAGTTTCCAGTAGACCATAATTCGTCTTTTGGTTTGTTTGTAATTCAGCTTTCTAGCAAGAAAGTCATTGGAAGCCATCATGCTGTATGTAGAATACGCAATATTCTGAGCAGAGTCAAAGTCAATGATATCGTTCGTTTGTAATTGGTGCTCAGTAATTTGATCGTTGGAATAGCAATTCCTTGACACTGGTTTGTGCGGTTGCAGTCCAGCTGTATTCCCCTCGTTGAAGTTCGTGTAGTCGTTCCTTTATGAAAATTACTTCCGTGTTGAAAATGAGACAAAGGTAGTCGGTCGCTACGCGTCGGGTGGAGTAATAGCCGTTATGAGTCGACTCGAGTCATCTTCGGTTGCAGTCGGATGGGAGTAATCGTTGGCACGAGTCGGGTCGAGTCATCTTCGGCAGCAGTCGAATGAAGTTGAATTAGCTGTTAGTAAGGCATAGTGCAGAGTCGTGGTTCCTTTTTAATACAACGCCGCGTGTTATCAAGTGCTTGTTCCTCAATGTTTTTAACAACTTATCTTTTATAATGCTGAACGGAACATAAGAGCCGTTATCTGTACCCTGCAACTGTTTGAACTGTTTGCCGTTAAAACGTAGCAGTCTAGAGCGTGCCAGGTTTAAAAGATATTTGTTTGTAGTCACCATAGACAATCAGTCCAAAGGTACTTAGTTTGAGACCAATGGACTTAAACCTTAAGACGCATTACAATCAGAGCTCCTGGTAGTACCCATGGTTGCAGAATACACACCTCAGTTAGCTGTAACGTCGAAGAATGCAACAGTCTTCTTCAGAGTATGCGTCGGTTCTGGTTAACATTATTCGTCGTCTGTTTGTTTGTCACTAAAAAGTGGTATTGAGCACTACTTATAAGCAGGCAATCGAGACAATCAACCCCCCGTCTCAGCGGTCACTTAAGAACTTCTTGTTACCAATTGATACAAGGGTCACAAAGGAAACAAAGGGTACCAAGGGGTAACAAGAAAAAAAGGGCTAAAACGGGGAAAAAAAGTAACAAGGGGTAAAGAGGGAAACAAGACGTAACAAGGGTAAAAAGGGGTAACAAGGGGCATAGAGGGGAACAAGGGATAACAAGGGTAACAAAGAGAACAAGGGGTAACAAGGGGTAACAAACGGTAACAACAGGTAACAGGGGATAAAAAGGGGTCACAAGGGTAACAAGGGGTAAAAAGGCGTAACAAGGGTAACAAAGGGTAACAACGGGGAACACAGGGGAACAAGGGTAACACAAGGGAACAAGGGGTAACACGGGTAACAAGGGGGAACAAAAGGTAACCAGGGAAAAAACGGGAACAAGGGGAAAAAAAGCCCGCAAAAGGGTAACAAAGGGTAACAAAAAGTAACAAGGGTAACAAGGGGAACAAAAGGAACCAGGGGTAACAAGGGTTAACATAGGGTAACAAGGGCAACAAAAAGTAACCAGGAATAAAAAAGGGTAACAAGAGTACAAAAGGGTAACACGGGGTAACAAGGGTAACAAGGCGTGGCAAAGAGTAACAAGAGTAACAACGGGTGACAAGGGGTAAAAAGGGGAAAAAGGTGTAACAAGGGTAAAAAGGAGTACCAAAGGGTAACAAGGGTAAATACAGGTAACAAGGGGTAACAAGGGGTAACAACGATCACAAGAGTAACAAGGGGAAACAAGGGTTAATAGATTAACAAGGGGAAAAAACAGGCAAAAAGGGGTAACAAGGGGAACAAGGGTAACAAAGGGAATCAAGGGGTAACAAAGGTAATAAGGGGTAACAAGGGGTAACAAAAGTAAAAACGGGGTAACAAGGGGTAACAAGGGTAACAAGGAGAAAGAGGGGAAACAAGGGGTAACAAGAGGTACAGAGGGTAACAAAGGGGTAAAAAGCACGAACAAAGGGTAACAATGTGTACCAAGAAGAACAAGGAATAAAAAGGGGTCACAAGGGTAACAATGGGTAAAAGGATGTAACAAGGGAGAAAAGGGAAAAACAAAAGGTAACAAGGGTAAGAAGGGGTATGGGCAACAAAGGGTAACCTAGGAAACAAAAAAAACGAGGCATAAAAAGAGGTAAAAAGGGGAACAAGGGGTAACAAGGGTAACAAGGGGTAACAAGGGCAACACGGGGTAACAAGGGCAACAAGGGGTAACAGTGGTAACAAGGGGTAACAAGGGTAAAAAGGGGTAAAAAGGATAAAAAGGGGTAACAAGGGTAACAAGGAGCAACAAGGGGTAACAAGGGTAACAAGGAGTAACAAGGGTAACAAGGGGTAACAAGGGTAACAAGGGGTAACAAGGGTAACCAGGAGGAACAAGGGTAACAAGGGTAACAAGGGGTAACAAGGGTAACAAAGGTAACAAGGGGTAACAAGGGTAACAATGGGTAACAAGGGTAACAAGGGGTAACAAGGGTAAAAAGGGGTAACAAGGGTAACAAGGGTAACAAGGGGTAACAAGGGGTAACAAGGGTAACAAGGGTAACAAGGGGTAAGAAAGGTAACAAAGGTAAAAAGGAGTAACAAGGGGTAACAAGGGTAATAAGGGGTAACAAAGGTAACAAGGGGTAACAAGGGCTAAAAAGGGTAAAAAGAGGTAACTAGAGTAACAAAGGTAACAAGGGGTAACAAGGGGTAAGAAGGGTAACAAGGGGTAAAAAGGGGTAACAACGGCAACAAGGGGTAACAAAGATAAGAAGGGGTAACAAGGGGTAAGAAGGGTAACAAGGGGTAAAAAGGGGTAACAACGGCAACAAGGGGTAACAAAGGTAACAAGGGGTAACAAGGGGTAACAAAGGTAACAAGGGGTAACAAGGGGTAACAAGGGTAACAAGGGGTAACAAGGGGTAACAAGGGTAACGAGGGGTAACAAGGGGTAACAAGGGTAACAAGGGGTAACAAGTGTAACAAGGGGTAACAAGGGTAACAAGGGGTAACCAGGGTAAAAATGGGTAACAAGGGGTAACAAGGGTAACAAGGGGTAACAAGGGTAACAAGGGGTAACAAGGGGTAACAAGGGGTAACAAGGGGTAACAACGGTAAATAGGGGTAACAAGGGTAACAAGGAGTAACAAGGGTAACAAGGGGGAACAAGGGTAACAAGGGTAACAAGGGGTAACAAGGGTAACAATGGGTAACAAGGGTAACAAGGGGTAACAAGGGTAAAAACGGGTAACAAGGGTAACAAGGTTAAGAAGGGGTAACAAGGGGTAACAAGGGTAACAAGGGTAACAAGGGGTAAAAAGGGTAACAAAGGTAACAAGGGGTAAAAAGGGTAACAAGGGGTAACAAGGGTAACAAGGGGTAACAAGGGTAACAAGGGGTAAGAAGGATAACAAAGGTAACAAGGGTAACAAGGGGTAACAAGGGTAATAAAGGCTAAAAAGGGTAACAAGGGGTAACAAGGGTAAAAAAGGTAACAGGGGGTAACAAGGGTAACAAGGGGTAACAAAGGGTAACAAGGGGTAACAAGGGCTAAGAAGGGTAACAAGGGTAACAAAGGAAACAAGGGGTAACAAGGGTAACAAGGGTAACAAAGGTAACAAGGGGTAACAAGGGTAACAAGGGTAACAGGGGCAACAAGGGTAACAAGGGGTAACAAGGGTAACAAGTGGTAACAAGGGGTAACAAGGGGTAACCAGAGTAAAAAAGGTAACAAGGGGTAACAAGGGGTAAGAAGGGTAAAAAGGGGTAACAAGGGGTAACAAGGGCAACAAGGGGTAACAAAGGTAACAAGGGGTAACAAGGGGTAACAAAGGTAACAAGGGGTAACAAGGGGTAACAAGGGGTAACAAGGTGTAACAAGGGGTAACAAGGGTAACAAGGGGTGAAAAGGGTAACAAGGGGTGACAAGGGTAAAAAGGGGTAACAAGGGTAACAAGGGGTAAGAAGGGGTAAGAAGGGGTAACAAGGGGTAACAAGGGGTTACAAGGGTATCAAGCGGTAACAAGGTGTAACAAGTGTAACAAGGGGTACCAAGGGTAACAAGGGGAAACAAGGGGTAACAAGGGTAATAAGGGGTAACAAATGTAACAAGGGTAACAAGGGTAACAAGGGGTAACAAAGGGTAACAAGGGGGAACAAGGGGTAACAAGGGGAACAAGGGGTAACAAGGGGTAAAAAGGGTAACAAGAGTAACAAGGGTAACAAGAGGTAACAAGGGTAACAAAGGTAACAAGGGGTAACAAGGGGTAACAAGGGTAACAAGGGTAAGAAGGGGTAAAAAGGGTAACAAGGGGTAACAAGGGTAACAAAGGTAACAAGGGGTAACAAGGGTAACAAGGGGTAACAAGGGGTAACAAGGGTAACAAGAGGTAACAAGGGTAACAAGGGGTAACAGGGGGTAACAAGGGTAACAAGGGGTAACAAGGGTAACAAGCGGTAACAAGGGGTAACAAGGGAAACAAGGGGTAACAAGGGGTAACAAGGGGTAACAAGAGTAACAAGGGGTAACAAGGGGTAACAAGGGTAACAAGGGGTAACAAGGGGTAACAAGGGTAAACAGGGGTAACAAGGGTAACAAGGGGTAACAAGGGTAACAAGGGTAACAAGGGTAACAAGGGGTAACAAGGGGTAACAAGGGGTAACAAAGGTAACAAGGGGTAACAAGGGATACAAAGGGTAACAAGGGGTAACAAGGGTATTAAGCGGTAACAAGAGTAACAAGGGGTAACAAGGGTAACAAGGGGTAACAAGGGGTAACAAGGGTAACACGGGTAACAAGGCGTAACAAGGGGTAACAAGGGGGAACAAGGGTAACAAGGGTAACAAAGGGTAAGAAGGGTAACAAGGGGTATCAAGCGGTAACAAGGGTAAACAGGGGTTACAAGAGTAACAAAGGTAACAAGGGGTAAGAAGGGTAACAAAGGTAACAAGGGGTAACAAGGGTAACAAGGGTAATAAGGGGTAACAAGGGTAAAAAGGGGTAACAAGGCTCAACAAGGGTAACAAGGGGTAACAAGGGTAAAAAAGGTAACAAGGGGTAACAAGGGTAACAAGGGGTAACAAGGGTAACAAAGGGTAACAAAGGGTAACAAGGGGTAACAAGGGGTAACAAGGGTAACAAGGGGGAACAAGGGTAACAAGGGGTGACAAGGGTAACAAACGTAACAAGGGGTAACAAGGGTAACAATGGGTAACAAGGGTAACAAGGGTTACAAGAGTAACAAAGGTAACAAGGGGTAAGAAGGGTAACAAAGGTAACAAGGGGTAAAAAGGGTAACAAGGGGTAACAAGGGTAATAAGGGGTAACAAGGGTAAAAAAAGGGTAACAAGGTCTAACAAGGGTAACAAGGGATAACAAGGGTAAAAAAGGTAACAAGGGGTAACAAGGGTAACAAGGGGTAACAAGGGTAACAAGGGTAACAAAGGTAACAAGGAGTAACAAGGGTAACAAGGGTAACAAAGGTAAGAAGGGGTAACAAGGGTAACAAGGGTAAAAAGGGTAACAAGGAGTAACAAGGGTAACAAGGGCTAACAAGGGTAACAAGGGGTAACAAGAGTAACAAAGGTAACAAGAGGTAACAAGGGGTAACAAGGGTAACAAGGGGTAACAAGGGCAACAAAGGGTAACAAAGGTAAAAAGGGGTAACAAGGGGTAACAAAGGTGACAAGGGGTAACAAGGGGTAACAAGGGCTAACAAGGGTAACAAGGGGTAAAAAAAGGCAACAACGGTAACAAGGGTAACAAGGGGTAACAAGGGTAAAAAGGGGGAACAAGGGGTAACAAGGGGAAAAAGGGGTAACAAGGGGTAACAATGGGTAACAAGGGGTAACAATGGTAACAAGGGGTAACAAGGGTAACAAGGGGTAACCAGGGGTAGCTAGGGTAACAAGGGGTAACAAGGGTAAAGAGGGGTAAAAAGGGTAACAAGGGGGAACAAGGGTAACAAGGGTAACAAGGGGTAACAAGGGTAACAATGGGTAACAAGGGTAACAAGGGGTAACAAGGGTAAAAAGGGGTAACAAGGGTAACAAGGTTAAGAAGGGGTAACAAGGGGTAACAAGGGTAACAAGGGTAACAAGGGGTAAGAAGCATAACAAAGGTAACAAGGGGTAACAAGGGTAACAAGGGGTAACAAGGGTAATAAGGGGTAACAAGGGTAACAAGGGGTAACAAGGGCTAACAAGGGTAACAAAGGGTAACAAGGGTAAAAAAGGTAACAGGGGGTAACAAGGGTAACAAGGGGTAACAAGGGTAACAAGGGGTAACAAGGGGTAACAAGGGGTTACATGGGTATCAAGCGGTAACAAGGGTAAAAAGAGGTAACAAGGGTAACAAGGGGTAACAAGGGGTAACAAGGGAAACAAGGGGTAACAAGGGGTAACAAGGGGTAACAAGAGTAACAAGGGGTAACAAGGGGTAACAAGGGTAACAAGGGGTAACAAGGGGTAACAAGGGTAAACAGGGGTAACAAGGGTAACAAGGGGTAACAAGGGTAACAAGGGTAACAAGGGGTAACAAGGGGTAACAAGGGGTAACAAAGGTAACAAGGGGTAACAAGGGATACAAAGGGTAACAAGGGGTAACAAGGGTATTAAGCGGTAACAAGAGTAACAAGGGGTAACAAGGGTAACAAGGGGTAACAAGGGGTAACAAGGGTAACACGGGTAACAAGGCGTAAAAAGGGGTAACAAGGGGGAACAAGGGTAACAAGGGTAACAAAGGGTAAGAAGGGTAACAAGGGGTATCAAGCGGTAAAAAGGGTAAACAGGGGTTACAAGAGTAACAAAGGTAACAAGGGGTAAGAAGGGTAACAAAGGTAACAAGGGGTAACAAGGGTAACAAGGGTAATAAGGGGTAACAAGGGTAAAAAGGGGTAACAAGGCTCAACAAGGGTAACAAGGGGTAACAAGGGTAAAAAAGGTAACAAGGGGTAACAAGGGTAACAAGGGGTAACAAGAGTAACAAAGGGTAACAAAGGGAAACAAGGGGTAACAAGGGTAACACGGGTAACAAGGGGTAACAAGGGGTAAAAAGGGGAAAAAAGGGGTAACAAGGGTAACAAGGGTAACAAAGGGTAACAAGGGGTAACAAGGGTAACAAGGGTTACAAGAGTAACAAAGGTAACAAGGGGTAAGAAGGGTAACAAAGGTAACAAGGGGTAACAAGGGTAACAAGGGGTAACAAGGGTAATAAGGGGTAACAAGGGTAAAAAAAGGGTAACAAGGTCTAACAAGGGTAACAAGGGATAACAAGGGTAAAAAAGGTAACAAGGGGTAACAAGGGTAACAAGGGGTAACAAGGAGTAACAAGGGTAACAAGGGTTACAAAGGTAAGAAGGGGTAACAAGGGTAACAAGGGTAAAAAGGGTAACAAGGAGTAACAAGGGTAACAAGGGCTAACAAGGGTAACAAGGGGTAACAAGAGTAACAAAGGTAACAAGAGGTAACAAGGGGTAAGAAGGGTAACAAGGGGTAACAAGGGCAACAAAGGGTAACAAAGGTAAAAAGGGGTAACAAAGGGTAACAAAGGTGACAAGGGGTAACAAGGGGTAACAAGGGCTAACAAGGGTAACAAGGGGTAAAAAAAGGCAACAACGGTAACAAGGGTAACAAGGGGTAACAAGGGTAAAAAGGGGGAACAAGGGGTAACAAGGGGAAAAAGGGGTAACAAGGGGTAACAATGGGTAACAAGGGGTAACAATGGTAACAAGGGGTAACAAGGGTAACAAGGGGTAACCAGGGGTACCTAGGGTAACAAGGGGTAACAAGGGTAAAGAGGGGTAAAAAGGGTAACAAGGGGGAACAAGGGTAACAAGGGTAACAAGGGGTAACAAGGGTAACAATGGGTAACAAGGGTAACAAGGGGTAACAAGGGTAAAAAGGGGTAACAAGGGTAACAAGGTTAAGAAGGGGTAACAAGGGGTAACAAGGGTAACAAGGGTAACAAGGGGTAAGAAGCATAACAAAGGTAACAAGGGGTAACAAGGGTAACAAGGGGTAACAAGGGTAATAAGGGGTAACAAGGGTAACAAGGGGTAACAAGGGCTAACAAGGGTAACAAAGGGTAACAAGGGTAAAAAAGGTAACAGGGGGTAACAAGGGTAACAAGGGGTAACAAGGGTAACAAGGGGTAACAAGGGGTAACAAGGGGTTACATGGGTATCAAGCGGTAACAAGGGTAAAAAGAGGTAACAAGGGTAACAAGGGGTAACAAGGGGTAACAAGGGTAATAAGGGGTAACAAAGGTAACAAGGGTAACAAGGGGTAACAAAGGATAACAAGGGGTAAGAAGGGGTAACAAGGGTAACAAGGGGTAACAAGGGGAAACAAGGGTAACAAGGGGTAACAAGGGGTAACAAGGGTAACAAGGGGTAACAAGGGTAACAAGGGGTAACAAGGGGTAACAAGGAGTAAAAAGGGTAACAAGAGTAACAAGGGTAACAAGAGGTAACAAGGGTAACAAAGGTAACAAGGGGTAACAAGGGGTAACAAGGGTAACAAGGGTAAGAAGGGGTAAAAAGGGTAACAAGGGGTAACAAGGGTAACAAAGGTAACAAGGGGTAACAAGGGTAACAAGGGGTAACAAGGGGTAACAAGGGTAACAAGAGGTAACAAGGGTAACAAGGGGTAACAGGGGGTAACAAGGGTAACAAGGGGTAACAAGGGTAAACAGGGGTAACAAGGGTAACAAGCGGTAACAAGGGGTAACAAGGGAAACAACGGGTAACAAGGGGTAACAAGGGGTAACAAGAGTAACAAGGGGTAACAAGGGGTAACAAGGGTAACAAGGGGTAACAAGGGGTAACAAGGGTAAACAGGGGTAACAAGGGTAACAAGGGGTAACAAGGGTAACAAGGGTAACAAGGGTAACAAGGGGTAACAAGGGGTAACAAGGGGTAACAAAGGTAACAAGGAGTAACAAGGGATACAAAGGGTAACAAGGGGTAACAAGGGTATTAAGCGGTAACAAGAGTAACAAGGGGTAACAAGGGTAACAAGGGGTAACAAGGGGTAACAAGGGTAACACGGGTAACAAGGCGTAACAAGGGGTAACAAGGGGGAACAAGGGTAACAAGGGTAACAAAGGGTAAGAAGGGTAACAAGGGGTATCAAGCGGTAACAAGGGTAAACAGGGGTTACAAGAGTAACAAAGGTAACAAGGGGTAAGAAGGGTAACAAAGGTAACAAGGGGTAACAAGGGTAACAAGGGTAATAAGGGGTAACAAGGGTAAAAAGGGGTAAGAAGGCTCAACAAGGGTAACAAGGGGTAACAAGGGTAAAAAAGGTAACAAGGGGTAACAAGGGTAACAAGGGGTAACAAGGGTAACAAAGGGTAACAAAGGGTAACAAGGGGTAACAAGGGTAACACGGGTAACAAGGGGTAACAAGGGGTAAAAAGGGGAAAAAAGGGGTAACAAGGGTAACAAGGGTAACAAAGGGTAACAAGGGGTAACAAGGGTAACAAGGGTTACAAGAGTAACAAAGGTAACAAGGGGTAAGAAGGGTAACAAAGGTAACAAGGGGTAACAAGGGTAACAAGGGGTAACAAGGGTAATAAGGGGTAACAAGGGTAAAAAAAGGGTAACAAGGTCTAACAAGGGTAACAAGGGATAACAAGGGTAAAAAAGGTAACAAGGGGTAACAAGGGTAACAAAGGGTAACAAGGGTAACAAGGGTAACAAAGGTAACAAGGAGTAACAAGGGTAACAAGGGTAACAAAGGTAAGAAGGGGTAACAAGGGTAACAAGGGTAAAAAGGGTAACAAGGAGTAACAAGGGTAACAAGGGCTAACAAGGGTAACAAGGGGTAACAAGAGTAACAAAGGTAACAAGAGGTAACAAGGGGTAAGAAGGGTAACAAGGGGTAACAAGGGCAACAAAGGGTAACAAAGGTAAAAAGGGGTAACAAGGGATAACAAAGGTGACAAGGGGTAACAAGGGGTAACAAGGGCTAACAAGGGTAACAAGGGGTAAAAAAAGGCAACAACGGTAACAAGGGTAACAAGGGGTAACAAGGGTAAAGAGGGGTAAAAAGGGTAACAAGGGGGAACAAGGGTAACAAGGGTAACAAGGGGTAACAAGGGTAACAATGGGTAACAAGGGTAACAAGGGGTAACAAGGGTAACAAGGGGTAACAAGGGGTAACAAGGGGTTACATGGGTATCAAGCGGTAACAAGGGTAAAAAGAGGTAACAAGGGTAACAAGGGGTAACAAGGGGTAACAAGGGTAATAAGGGGTAACAAAGGTAACAAGGGTAACAAGGGGTAACAAAGGATAACAAGGGGTAAGAAGGGGTAACAAGGGTAACAAGGGGTAACAAGGGGAAACAAGGGTAACAAGGGGTAACAAGGGGTAACAAGGGTAACAAGGGGTAACAAGGGTAACAAGGGGTAACAAGGGGTAACAAGGGGTAAAAAGGGTAACAAGAGTAACAAGGGTAACAAGAGGTAACAAGGGTAACAAAGGTAACAAGGGGTAACAAGGGGTAACAAGGGTAACAAGGGTAAGAAGGGGTAAAAAGGGTAACAAGGGGTAACAAGGGTAACAAAGGTAACAAGGGGTAACAAGGGTAACAAGGGGTAACAAGGGGTAACAAGGGTAACAAGAGGTAACAAGGGTAACAAGGGGTAACAGGGGGTAACAAGGGTAACAAGGGGTAACAAGGGTAAACAGGGGTAACAAGGGTAACAAGCGGTAACAAGGGGTAACAAGGGAAACAACGGGTAACAAGGGGTAACAAGGGGTAACAAGAGTAACAAGGGGTAACAAGGGGTAACAAGGGTAACAAGGGGTAACAAGGGGTAACAAGGGTAAACAGGGGTAACAAGGGTAACAAGGGGTAACAAGGGTAACAAGGGTAACAAGGGTAACAAGGGGTAACAAGGGGTAACAAGGGGTAACAAAGGTAACAAGGAGTAACAAGGGATACAAAGGGTAACAAGGGGTAACAAGGGTATTAAGCGGTAACAAGAGTAACAAGGGGTAACAAGGGTAACAAGGGGTAACAAGGGGTAACAAGGGTAACACGGGTAACAAGGCGTAACAAGGGGTAACAAGGGGGAACAAGGGTAACAAGGGTAACAAAGGGTAAGAAGGGTAACAAGGGGTATCAAGCGGTAACAAGGGTAAACAGGGGTTACAAGAGTAACAAAGGTAACAAGGGGTAAGAAGGGTAACAAAGGTAACAAGGGGTAACAAGGGTAACAAGGGTAATAAGGGGTAACAAGGGTAAAAAGGGGTAAGAAGGCTCAACAAGGGTAACAAGGGGTAACAAGGGTAAAAAAGGTAACAAGGGGTAACAAGGGTAACAAGGGGTAACAAGGGTAACAAAGGGTAACAAAGGGTAACAAGGGGTAACAAGGGTAACACGGGTAACAAGGGGTAACAAGGGGTAAAAAGGGGAAAAAAGGGGTAACAAGGGTAACAAGGGTAACAAAGGGTAACAAGGGGTAACAAGGGTAACAAGGGTTACAAGAGTAACAAAGGTAACAAGGGGTAAGAAGGGTAACAAAGGTAACAAGGGGTAACAAGGGTAACAAGGGGTAACAAGGGTAATAAGGGGTAACAAGGGTAAAAAAAGGGTAACAAGGTCTAACAAGGGTAACAAGGGATAACAAGGGTAAAAAAGGTAACAAGGGGTAACAAGGGTAACAAAGGGTAACAAGGGTAACAAGGGTAACAAAGGTAACAAGGAGTAACAAGGGTAACAAGGGTAACAAAGGTAAGAAGGGGTAACAAGGGTAACAAGGGTAAAAAGGGTAACAAGGAGTAACAAGGGTAACAAGGGCTAACAAGGGTAACAAGGGGTAACAAGAGTAACAAAGGTAACAAGAGGTAACAAGGGGTAAGAAGGGTAACAAGGGGTAACAAGGGCAACAAAGGGTAACAAAGGTAAAAAGGGGTAACAAGGGATAACAAAGGTGACAAGGGGTAACAAGGGGTAACAAGGGCTAACAAGGGTAACAAGGGGTAAAAAAAGGCAACAACGGTAACAAGGGTAACAAGGGGTAACAAGGGTAAAAAGGGGGAACAAGGGGTAACAAGGGGAAAAAGGGGTAACAAGGGGTAACAATGGGTAACAAGGGGTAACAATGGTAACAAGGGGTAACAAGGGTAACAAGGGGTAACCAGGGGTAGCTAGGGTAACAAGGGGTAACAAGGGTAAAGAGGGGTAAAAAGGGTAACAAGGGGGAACAAGGGTAACAAGGGTAACAAGGGGTAACAAGGGTAACAATGGGTAACAAGGGTAACAAGGGGTAACAAGGGTAAAAAGGGGTAACAAGGGTAACAAGGTTAAGAAGGGGTAACAAGGGGTAACAAGGGTAACAAGGGTAACAAGGGGTAAGAAGCATAACAAAGGTAACAAGGGGTAACAAGGGTAACAAGGGGTAACAAGGGTAATAAGGGGTAACAAGGGTAACAAGGGGTATCAAGGGCTAACAAGGGTAACAAGGGGTAACAAGGGTAAAAAAGGTAACAGGGGGTAACAAGGGTAACAAGGGGTAACAAGGGTAACAAGGGGTAACAAGGGGTAACAAGGGGTTACATGGGTATCAAGCGGTAACAAGGGTAAAAAGAGGTAACAAGGGTAACAAGGGGTAACAAGGGGTAACAAGGGTAATAAGGGGTAACAAAGGTAACAAGGGTAACAAGGGGTAACAAAGGATAACAAGGGGTAAGAAGGGGTAACAAGGGTAACAAGGGGTAACAAGGGGAAACAAGGGTAACAAGGGGTAACAAGGGGTAACAAGGGTAACAAGGGGTAACAAGGGTAACAAGGGGTAACAAGGGGTAACAAGGGGTAACAAGGGGTAACAAGGGTAACAAGGGGTAACAAGGGGTAACAAGGGGTAACAAGGGGTAACAAGGGTAACAAGGGTAACAAGGGTAACAAGGGTAACAAGGGGTAACAAGGGTAACAAGGGGTAACAAGGGTAACAAGGGGTAACAAGGGGTTATATGGGTATCAAGCGGTACCAAGGGTAAAAAGGGGTAATAAGGGTAACAAGGGGTAACAAGGGGTAACAAGGGTAATAAGGGGTAACAAAGGTAACAAGGGTAACAAGGGGTAACAAAGGGTAACAAGGGTAACAAGGGGTAACAAGGGGTAACAAGGGTAACAAGGGGTAACAAGGGGTAACAAGGGTAACAAGGGGTAACAAGGGTAACAAGGGGTAACAAGGGTAACAAGGGGTAACAAGGGGTAACAAGGGTAAACAGGGGTAACAAGGGTAACAAGGGGTAACAAAGGTAACAAGGGGGAACAAGGGTAACAAGGGTAACAAGGGGTAACAAGGGTAACAAGGGGTAACAAGGGTAACAAGGGGTAACAAGGGGTTACATGGGTATCAAGCGGTAACAAGGGTAAAGAGGGGTAACAAGGGTAACAAGGGGTAACAAGGGGTAACAAGGGTAATAAGGGGTAACAAAGGTAACAAGGGTAACAAGGGGTAACAAAGGGTAACAAGGGGTAACAAGGGGTAAGAAGGGTAACAAGGGGTAACAAGGGGTAACAAGGGTAACAAGGGGTAACAAGGGGTAACAAGGGCAACAAGGGGTAACAAGGGGAACAAGGGGTAACAAGGGGTAACAAGGGTAACAAGGGGTAACAAGGGGTAACAAGGGCAACAAGGGGTAACAAGGGGAACAAGGGGTAACAAGGGGTAACAAGGGGAACAAGGGGTAACAAGGGGTAACAAGGGGTAACAAGGGTAACAAGGGGTAACAAGGGTAACAAGGGGTAACAAGGGGTAACAAGGGTAAACAGGGGTAACAAGGGTAACAAGGGGTAACAAGGGTAACAAGGGGGAACAAGGGTAACAAGGGTAACAAGGGTAACAAGGGGTAACAAGGGTAACAAGGGGTAACAAGGGGTAACAAGGGGTTACATGGGTATCAAGCGGTAACAAGGGTAAAAAGGGGTAACAAGGGTAACAAGGGGTAACAAGGGTAATAAGGGGTAACAAGGGGTAACAAAGGATAACAAGGGGTAAGAAGGGGTAACAAGGGTAACAAGGGGTAACAAGGGGAAACAAGGGTAACAAGGGGTAACAAGGGTAACAAGGGGTAACAAGGGGTAACAAGGGGAACAAGGGGTAACAAGGGGTAACAAGGGGTAACAAGGGTAACAAGGGGTAACAAGGGTAACAAGGGGTAACAGGGGGTAACAAGGGTAAACAGGGGTAACAAGGGTAACAAGGGGTAACAAGGGTAACAAGGGGGAACAAGGGTAACAAGGGTAACAAGGGTAACAAGGGTAACAAGGGGTAACAAGGGTAACAAGGGGTAACAAGGGTAACAAGGGGTAACAAGGGCTTACATGGGTATCAAGCGGTAACAAGGGTAAAAAGGGGTAACAAGGGTAACAAGGGGTAACAAGGGGTAACAAGGGTAATAAGGGGTAACAAAGGTAACAAGGGTAACAAGGGGTAACAAAGGGTAACAAGGGGTAACAAGGAGTAACAAGGGGTAACAAGGGGTAACAAGGGGTAACAAGGGTAACAAGGGGTAACAAGGGGTAACAAGGGGTAACAAGGGTAACACGGGTAACAAGGGGTAACAAAGGTAACAAGGGTAACAAGGGGTAACAAGAGGTAACAAGGGGTAACAAGGGGTAACAAGGGTAACAAGGGGTAACAAGGGGAACAAGGGGTAACAAGGGGTAACAAGGGTAACAAGGGGTAACAAGGGATAACAAGGGGTAACAAGGGGTAACAAGGGTAACAAGGGTAACAAGGGGTAACAAGGGGTAACAAGGGTAAACAGGGGAATCAAGGGTAACAAGGGGTAACAAGTGTAACAAGGGGGAACAAGGGTAACAAGGGTAACAAGGGTAACAAGGGTAACAAGGGTAACAAGGGGTAACAAGGGTAACAAGGGGTAACAAGGGGTAACAAGGGTTACAAGGGGTAACAAGGGGTAACAAGGGGTAACAAGGGGTTACATGGGTATCAAGCGGTAACAAGGGTAAAAAGGGGTAACAAGGGTAACAAGGGGTAACAAGGGGTAACAAGGGTAATAAGGGGTAACAAAGGTACCAAGGGTAACAAGGGGTAACAAAGGGTAACAAGGGGTAACAAGGGGTAACAAGGGGTAACAAGGGGTAACAAGGGTAACAAGGGGTAACAAGGGGTAACAAGGGTAACAAGGGGTAACAAGGGGAACAAGGGGTAACAAGGGGTAACAAGGGTAACAAGGGGTGACAAGGGTAACAAGGGGTGACAAGGGTAACAAGGGGTAACAAGGGTAACAAGGGGTAAGAAGGGGTAAGAAGGGGTAACAAGGGGTAACAAGGGGTTACAAGGGTATCAAGCGGTAACAAGGGGTAACAAGTGTAACAAGGGGTAACAAGGGTAACAAGGGGTAACAAGGGGTAACAAGGGTAATAAGGGGTAACAAATGTAACGAGGGTAACAAGGGTAACAAGGGGTAACAAAGGGTAACAAGGGGGAACAAGGGGTAACAAGGGGAACAAGGGGTAACAAGGGGTAAAAAGGGTAACAAGAGTAACAAGGGTAACAAGAGGTAACAAGGGTAACAAAGGTAACAAGGGGTAACAAGGGGTAACAAGGGTAACAAGGGTAAGAAGGGGTAAAAAGGGTAACAAGGGGTAACAAGGGTAACAAAGGTAACAAGGGGTAACAAGGGTAACAAGGAGTAACAAGGGTAACAAGGGGTAACAAGGGGTAACAAGGGTAACAAGAGGTAACAAGGGTAACAAGGGGTAACAAGGGGTAACAAGGGTAACAAGGGGTAACAAGGGTAACAAGCGGTAACAAGGGGTAACAAGGGAAACAAGGGGTAACAAGGGGTAACAAGGGGTAACAAGAGTAACAAGGGGTAACAAGGGGTAACAAGGGTAACAAGGGGTAACAAGGGGTAACAAGGGTAAACAGGGGTAACAAGGGTAACAAGGGGTAACAAGGGTAACAAGGGTAACAAGGGTAACAAGGGGTAACAAGGGGTAACAAGGGGTAACAAAGGTAACAAGGGGTAACAAGGGATACAAAGGGTAACAAGGGGTAACAAGGGTATTAAGCGGTAACAAGAGTAACAAGGGGTAACAAGGGTAACAAGGGGTAACAAGGGGTAACAAGGGTAACACGGGTAACAAGGCGTAACAAGGGGTAACAAGGGGGAACAAGGGTAACAAGGGTAACAAAGGGTAAGAAGGGTAACAAGGGGTATCAAGCGGTAACAAGGGTAAACAGGGGTTACAAGAGTAACAAAGGTAACAAGGGGTAAGAAGGGTAACAAAGGTAACAAGGGGTAACAAGGGTAACAAGGGTAATAAGGGGTAACAAGGGTAAAAAGGGGTAACAAGGCTCAACAAGGGTAACAAGGGGTAACAAGGGTAAAAAAGGTAACAAGGGGTAACAAGGGTAACAAGGGGTAACAAGGGTAACAAAGGGTAACAAGGGGTAACAAGGGTAACACGGGTAACAAGGGGTAACAAGGGGTAAAAAGGGGTAAAAAGGGGTAACAAGGGTAACAAGGGTAACAAAGGGTAACAAGGGGTAACAAGGGTAACAAGGGTTACAAGAGTAACAAAGGTAACAAGGGGTAAGAAGGGTAACAAAGGTAACAAGGGGTAACAAGGGTAACAAGGGGTAACAAGGGTAATAAGGGGTAACAAGGGTAAAAAGGGGTAACAAGGTCTAACAAGGGTAACAAGGGATAACAAGGGTAAAAAAGGTAACAAGGGGTAACAAGGGTAACAAGGGGTAACAAGGGTAACAAGGGTAACAAAGGTAACAAGGAGTAACAAAGGTAACAAGGGTAACAAAGGTAAGAAGGGGTAACAAGGGTAACAAGGGTAAAAAGGGTAACAAGGAGTAACAAGGGTAACAAGGGCTAACAAGGGTAACAAGGGGTAACAAGAGTAACAAAGGTAACAAGAGGTAACAAGGGGTAAGAAGGGTAACAAGGGGTAACAAGGGCAACAAAGGGTAACAAAGGTAAAAAGGGGTAACAAGGGGTAACAAAGGTGACAAGGGGTAACAAGGGGTAACAAGGGCTAACAAGGGTAACAAGGGGTAAAAAAAGGCAACAACGGTAACAAGGGTAACAAGGGGTAACAAGGGTAAAAAGGGGGAACAAGGGGAACAAGGGGTAACAAGGGGTAACAATGGGTAACAAGGGGTAACAAGGGGTAACAAGGGTAACAAGGGGTAACAAGGGTAACAAGGGGTAACCAGGGGTAACTAGGGTAACAAGGGGTAACAAGGGTAAAGAGGGGTAAAAAGGGTAACAAGGGGGAACAAGGGTAACAAGGGTAACAAGGGGTAACAAGGGTAACAATGGGTAACAAGGGTAACAAGGGGTAACAAGGGTAAAAAGGGGTAACAAGGGTAACAAGGTTAAGAAGGGGTAACAAGGGGTAACAAGGGTAACAAGGGTAACAAGGGGTAAGAAGCATAACAAAGGTAACAAGGGGTAACAAGGGTAACAAGGGGTAACAAGGGTAATAAGGGGTAACAAGGGTAACAAGGGGTAACAAGGGCTAACAAGGGTAACAAGGGGTAACAAGGGTAAAAAAGGTAACAGGGGGTAACAAGGGTAACAAGGGGTAAAAAAGGGTAACAAGGGGTAACAAGGGTAAGAAGGGTAAGAAGGGTAACAAAGGTAACAAGGGGTAACACGGGTAACAAGGGTAATAACGGTAACAAGGGGTAACAAGGGTAACAAGGGTAACAGGGGTAACAAGGGTAACAAGGGTTAACAAGGGTAACAAGGGGTAACAAGGGGTAACAAGGGTAACAAGGGGTAACAAGAGTAACAAAGGTAACAAGGGATAACAAGGGGTAACAAGGGTAACAAGGGGTAACAAGGGGTAACAAGGGCAACAAAGGGGTAACAAAGGTAACAAGGGGTAACAAGGAGTAACAAGGGGTAACAAAGGATAGGATAAGGATAAGGATAAGTGCTTTATTATCAACAGAGCGTCTACAGACACATGTGTTTACAATGATAACAAAGATTTTCGTGCAATAATTACAGACGTGTACATTTGTAAAATTTATACAACTATTAAACAAGGTTATATTTAACGCGTCTATCTCTTTCACGGAAGCGATCATATACGTATTTAGCCACAATTTTTTGCGTTTTCTCTCCTTGCTTCATACTTATCAACTTTGTAAAGGCAGAGCTTGGAGTCATAGAGTCAAGAATAAGATTAGTTTCCTTTTTTAGCGTATTGAACAGCTCTCTCCTAGGATCCCTATAGGCTATGCAATTCATCAAAAAATGCTCCTCGTCTTCTAATCCAGTTTTACATAATGGACAGATTCTTTGGTCAGGTGGTTGATAGGGTTTAACGTATCGTCCAGTTTCAATTGCTAGTTTGTGGTTGCTTAATCTTAGCTTTGTGATTGCTACTCTATGATTGATGTTTCTTACATTTGTGAGGTAATTTTCGTAGTCATGGGTAAGTTTAAATTTCCTAAAAGTTCTTAGTTTGTTTTTTTGATGCGGGTCCTTTCGTTCATCATTGTGTATTTCGCTAATCCATGTTTGCTGTTCTATGTCTAAGAGTCTCTGTCGTATATAGTTCATGATTGCGGGAGTGTTAGTTTTCGCTGACCATATGTCGCCAAGACCTGCGAGGTTTAATAGTCGTTTTAATTTGCTTGACCAAAGTTCCTTTTTATCTTGACCAATTTGGTCTGTAAATGCTATTCCAGAGAGTTTATTTTGGTGCTCCGGCTCACAAAATTTCAGCCAATATTTAATGGCTCTGCACTTTGTCTTCGTTCGCATTGGGAAACGGCCTACCTCCGATCTGCACGCATTTGAGCTACAGAATTTGTTAACTCCCAATAGCCACCTTATGAACTTTGTTTGAACAAACTCAATTGGATCATTTTCTAGCTTTCCGTCGTGATCGACCCCCCAGACCTCGCTTCCGTAGGTGAGTATTGGGGAAATAACCGTGTCAAAAATTTTCATTGTGAGCTGTATATCGTCTCTGAAATGGTCGCCCATTTCCTTCCTGAGTTTGTACAAAGCTTTAAGGGCAACCTTCTTTATTTCCTGTTTAGCGTACGTGAAGGTCCCATAAGTACTAAATTGTAGGCCAAGATATTTGTAATTGCTAACATTGTCAAGTTTACTGCCTCTATAGTATAAAACGTGCTTATTCATGGTTCTCCCGCAGTTATTGAAAATTAACACCTTAGTTTTATCAAGGTTAACCGACAAGTCGGTTTCTTTGCAGTATTCACTGAGGGAATCCAAATAATTCTGCAGTCCGTTTTTTGATTTGGAGAATATGACCAAGTCATCCGCGTAGAGCATACAACTTAACGGTAACTCGTTTAGTTCTATGTCGTTTAGATAACAAGGGGTAACAAGGGGTAACAAAGGTAACAAGGGTAACAAGGGGTAACAAGGGGTAACAAGGGGTAACAAGGGTAACAAGGGTAATAAGGGGTAACAAGGGTAAAAAGGGGTAACAAGGCTCAACAAGGGTAACAAGGGGTAACAAGGGTAAAAAAGGTAACAAGGGGTAACAAGGGTAACAAGGGGTAACAAGGGTAACAAAGGGTAACAAAGGGTAACAAGGGGTAACAAGGGGTAACAAGGGTAACAAGGGGGAACAAGGGTAACAAGGGGTGACAAGGGTAACAAACGTAACAAGGGGTAACAAGGGTAACAATGGGTAACAAGGGTAACAAGGGTTACAAGAGTAACAAAGGTAACAAGGGGTAAGAAGGGTAACAAAGGTAACAAGGGGTAAAAAGGGTAACAAGGGGTAACAAGGGTAATAAGGGGTAACAAGGGTAAAAAAAGGGTAACAAGGTCTAACAAGGGTAACAAGGGATAACAAGGGTAAAAAAGGTAACAAGGGGTAACAAGGGTAACAAGGGGTAACAAGGGTAACAAGGGTAACAAAGGTAACAAGGAGTAACAAGGGTAACAAGGGTAACAAAGGTAAGAAGGGGTAACAAGGGTAACAAGGGTAAAAAGGGTAACAAGGAGTAACAAGGGTAACAAGGGCTAACAAGGGTAACAAGGGGTAACAAGAGTAACAAAGGTAACAAGAGGTAACAAGGGGTAACAAGGGTAACAAGGGGTAACAAGGGCAACAAAGGGTAACAAAGGTAAAAAGGGGTAACAAGGGGTAACAAAGGTGACAAGGGGTAACAAGGGGTAACAAGGGCTAACAAGGGTAACAAGGGGTAAAAAAAGGCAACAACGGTAACAAGGGTAACAAGGGGTAACAAGGGTAAAAAGGGGGAACAAGGGGTAACAAGGGGAAAAAGGGGTAACAAGGGGTAACAATGGGTAACAAGGGGTAACAATGGTAACAAGGGGTAACAAGGGTAACAAGGGGTAACCAGGGGTAGCTAGGGTAACAAGGGGTAACAAGGGTAAAGAGGGGTAAAAAGGGTAACAAGGGGGAACAAGGGTAACAAGGGTAACAAGGGGTAACAAGGGTAACAATGGGTAACAAGGGTAACAAGGGGTAACAAGGGTAAAAAGGGGTAACAAGGGTAACAAGGTTAAGAAGGGGTAACAAGGGGTAACAAGGGTAACAAGGGTAACAAGGGGTAAGAAGCATAACAAAGGTAACAAGGGGTAACAAGGGTAACAAGGGGTAACAAGGGTAATAAGGGGTAACAAGGGTAACAAGGGGTAACAAGGGCTAACAAGGGTAACAAAGGGTAACAAGGGTAAAAAAGGTAACAGGGGGTAACAAGGGTAACAAGGGGTAACAAGGGTAACAAGGGGTAACAAGGGGTAACAAGGGGTTACATGGGTATCAAGCGGTAACAAGGGTAAAAAGAGGTAACAAGGGTAACAAGGGGTAACAAGGGGTAACAAGGGAAACAAGGGGTAACAAGGGGTAACAAGGGGTAACAAGAGTAACAAGGGGTAACAAGGGGTAACAAGGGTAACAAGGGGTAACAAGGGGTAACAAGGGTAAACAGGGGTAACAAGGGTAACAAGGGGTAACAAGGGTAACAAGGGTAACAAGGGGTAACAAGGGGTAACAAGGGGTAACAAAGGTAACAAGGGGTAACAAGGGATACAAAGGGTAACAAGGGGTAACAAGGGTATTAAGCGGTAACAAGAGTAACAAGGGGTAACAAGGGTAACAAGGGGTAACAAGGGGTAACAAGGGTAACACGGGTAACAAGGCGTAAAAAGGGGTAACAAGGGGGAACAAGGGTAACAAGGGTAACAAAGGGTAAGAAGGGTAACAAGGGGTATCAAGCGGTAAAAAGGGTAAACAGGGGTTACAAGAGTAACAAAGGTAACAAGGGGTAAGAAGGGTAACAAAGGTAACAAGGGGTAACAAGGGTAACAAGGGTAATAAGGGGTAACAAGGGTAAAAAGGGGTAACAAGGCTCAACAAGGGTAACAAGGGGTAACAAGGGTAAAAAAGGTAACAAGGGGTAACAAGGGTAACAAGGGGTAACAAGGGTAACAAAGGGTAACAAAGGGAAACAAGGGGTAACAAGGGTAACACGGGTAACAAGGGGTAACAAGGGGTAAAAAGGGGAAAAAAGGGGTAACAAGGGTAACAAGGGTAACAAAGGGTAACAAGGGGTAACAAGGGTAACAAGGGTTACAAGAGTAACAAAGGTAACAAGGGGTAAGAAGGGTAACAAAGGTAACAAGGGGTAACAAGGGTAACAAGGGGTAACAAGGGTAATAAGGGGTAACAAGGGTAAAAAAAGGGTAACAAGGTCTAACAAGGGTAACAAGGGATAACAAGGGTAAAAAAGGTAACAAGGGGTAACAAGGGTAACAAGGGGTAACAAGGAGTAACAAGGGTAACAAGGGTAACAAAGGTAAGAAGGGGTAACAAGGGTAACAAGGGTAAAAAGGGTAACAAGGAGTAACAAGGGTAACAAGGGCTAACAAGGGTAACAAGGGGTAACAAGAGTAACAAAGGTAACAAGAGGTAACAAGGGGTAAGAAGGGTAACAAGGGGTAACAAGGGCAACAAAGGGTAACAAAGGTAAAAAGGGGTAACAAGGGGTAACAAAGGTGACAAGGGGTAACAAGGGGTAACAAGGGCTAACAAGGGTAACAAGGGGTAAAAAAAGGCAACAACGGTAACAAGGGTAACAAGGGGTAACAAGGGTAAAAAGGGGGAACAAGGGGTAACAAGGGGAAAAAGGGGTAACAAGGGGTCACAATGGGTAACAAGGGGTAACAATGGTAACAAGGGGTAACAAGGGTAACAAGGGGTAACCAGGGGTAGCTAGGGTAACAAGGGGTAACAAGGGTAAAGAGGGGTAAAAAGGGTAACAAGGGGGAACAAGGGTAACAAGGGTAACAAGGGGTAACAAGGGTAACAATGGGTAACAAGGGTAACAAGGGGTAACAAGGGTAAAAAGGGGTAACAAGGGTAACAAGGTTAAGAAGGGGTAACAAGGGGTAACAAGGGTAACAAGGGTAACAAGGGGTAAGAAGCATAACAAAGGTAACAAGGGGTAACAAGGGTAACAAGGGGTAACAAGGGTAATAAGGGGTAACAAGGGTAACAAGGGGTAACAAGGGCTAACAAGGGTAACAAAGGGTAACAAGGGTAAAAAAGGTAACAGGGGGTAACAAGGGTAACAAGGGGTAACAAGGGTAACAAGGGGTAACAAGGGGTAACAAGGGGTTACATGGGTATCAAGCGGTAACAAGGGTAAAAAGAGGTAACAAGGGTAACAAGGGGTAACAAGGGGTAACAAGGGTAATAAGGGGTAACAAAGGTAACAAGGGTAACAAGGGGTAACAAAGGATAACAAGGGGTAAGAAGGGGTAACAAGGGTAACAAGGGGTAACAAGGGGAAACAAGGGTAACAAGGGGTAAGAAGGGGTAACAAGGGTAACAAGGGGTAACAAGGGTAACAAGGGGTAACAAGGGGTAACAAGGGGTAAAAAGGGTAACAAGAGTAACAAGGGTAACAAGAGGTAACAAGGGTAACAAAGGTAACAAGGGGTAACAAGGGGTAACAAGGGTAACAAGGGTAAGAAGGGGTAAAAAGGGTAACAAGGGGTAACAAGGGTAACAAAGGTAACAAGGGGTAACAAGGGTAACAAGGGGTAACAAGGGGTAACAAGGGTAACAAGAGGTAACAAGGGTAACAAGGGGTAACAGGGGGTAACAAGGGTAACAAGGGGTAACAAGGGTAACAAGCGGTAACAAGGGGTAACAAGGGAAACAACGGGTAACAAGGGGTAACAAGGGGTAACAAGAGTAACAAGGGGTAACAAGGGGTAACAAGGGTAACAAGGGGTAACAAGGGGTAACAAGGGTAAACAGGGGTAACAAGGGTAACAAGGGGTAACAAGGGTAACAAGGGTAACAAGGGTAACAAGGGGTAACAAGGGGTAACAAGGGGTAACAAAGGTAACAAGGAGTAACAAGGGATACAAAGGGTAACAAGGGGTAACAAGGGTATTAAGCGGTAACAAGAGTAACAAGGGGTAACAAGGGTAACAAGGGGTAACAAGGGGTAACAAGGGTAACACGGGTAACAAGGCGTAACAAGGGGTAACAAGGGGGAACAAGGGTAACAAGGGTAACAAAGGGTAAGAAGGGTAACAAGCGGTATCAAGCGGTAACAAGGGTAAACAGGGGTTACAAGAGTAACAAAGGTAACAAGGGGTAAGAAGGGTAACAAAGGTAACAAGGGGTAACAAGGGTAACAAGGGTAATAAGGGGTAACAAGGGTAAAAAGGGGTAACAAGGCTCAACAAGGGTAACAAGGGGTAACAAGGGTAAAAAAGGTAACAAGGGGTAACAAGGGTAACAAGGGGTAACAAGGGTAACAAAGGGTAACAAAGGGTAACAAGGGGTAACAAGGGTAACACGGGTAACAAGGGGTAACAAGGGGTAAAAAGGGGGAAAAAGGGGTAACAAGGGTAACAAGGGTAACAAAGGGTAACAAGGGGTAACAAGGGTAACAAGGGTTACAAGAGTAACAAAGGTAACAAGGGGTAAGAAGGGTAACAAAGGTAACAAGGGGTAACAAGGGTAACAAGGGGTAACAAGGGTAATAAGGGGTAACAAGGGTAAAAAAAGGGTAACAAGGTCTAACAAGGGTAACAAGGGATAACAAGGGTAAAAAAGGTAACAAGGGGTAACAAGGGTAACAAAGGGTAACAAGGGTAACAAGGGTAACAAAGGTAACAAGGAGTAACAAGGGTAACAAGGGTAACAAAGGTAAGAAGGGGTAACAAGGGTAACAAGGGTAAAAAGGGTAACAAGGAGTAACAAGGGTAACAAGGGCTAACAAGGGTAACAAGGGGTAACAAGAGTAACAAAGGTAACAAGAGGTAACAAGGGGTAAGAAGGGTAACAAGGGGTAACAAGGGCAACAAAGGGTAACAAAGGTAAAAAGGGGTAACAAGGGATAACAAAGGTGACAAGGGGTAACAAGGGGTAACAAGGGCTAACAAGGGTAACAAGGGGTAAAAAAAGGCAACAACGGTAACAAGGGTAACAAGGGGTAACAAGGGTAAAAAGGGGGAACAAGGGGTAACAAGGGGAAAAAGGGGTAACAAGGGGTAACAATGGGTAACAAGGGGTAACAATGGTAACAAGGGGTAACAAGGGTAACAAGGGGTAACCAGGGGTAGCTAGGGTAACAAGGGGTAACAAGGGTAAAGAGGGGTAAAAAGGGTAACAAGGGGGAACAAGGGTAACAAGGGTAACAAGGGGTAACAAGGGTAACAATGGGTAACAAGGGTAACAAGGGGTAACAAGGGTAAAAAGGGGTAACAAGGGTAACAAGGTTAAGAAGGGGTAACAAGGGGTAACAAGGGTAACAAGGGTAACAAGGGGTAAGAAGCATAACAAAGGTAACAAGGGGTAACAAGGGTAACAAGGGGTAACAAGGGTAATAAGGGGTAACAAGGGTAACAAGGGGTATCAAGGGCTAACAAGGGTAACAAGGGGTAACAAGGGTAAAAAAGGTAACAGGGGGTAACAAGGGTAACAAGGGGTAACAAGGGTAACAAGGGGTAACAAGGGGTAACAAGGGGTTACATGGGTATCAAGCGGTAACAAGGGTAAAAAGAGGTAACAAGGGTAACAAGGGGTAACAAGGGGTAACAAGGGTAATAAGGGGTAACAAAGGTAACAAGGGTAACAAGGGGTAACAAAGGATAACAAGGGGTAAGAAGGGGTAACAAGGGTAACAAGGGGTAACAAGGGGAAACAAGGGTAACAAGGGGTAACAAGGGGTAACAAGGGTAACAAGGGGTAACAAGGGTAACAAGGGGTAACAAGGGGTAACAAGGGGTAACAAGGGGTAACAAGGGTAACAAGGGGTAACAAGGGGTAACAAGGGGTAACAAGGGGTAACAAGGGTAACAAGGGTAACAAGGGTAACAAGGGTAACAAGGGGTAACAAGGGTAACAAGGGGTAACAAGGGTAACAAGGGGTAACAAGGGGTTATATGGGTATCAAGCGGTACCAAGGGTAAAAAGGGGTAACAAGGGTAACAAGGGGTAACAAGGGGTAACAAGGGTAATAAGGGGTAACAAAGGTAACAAGGGTAACAAGGGGTAACAAAGGGTAACAAGGGTAACAAGGGGTAACAAGGGGTAACAAGGGTAACAAGGGGTAACAAGGGGTAACAAGGGTAACAAGGGGTAACAAGGGTAACAAGGGGTAACAAGGGTAACAAGGGGTAACAAGGGGTAACAAGGGTAAACAGGGGTAACAAGGGTAACAAGGGGTAACAAGGGTAACAAGGGGGAACAAGGGTAACAAGGGTAACAAGGGGTAACAAGGGTAACAAGGGGTAACAAGGGTAACAAGGGGTAACAAGGGGTTACATGGGTATCAAGCGGTAACAAGGGTAAAGAGGGGTAACAAGGGTAACAAGGGGTAACAAGGGGTAACAAGGGTAATAAGGGGTAACAAAGGTAACAAGGGTAACAAGGGGTAACAAAGGGTAACAAGGGGTAACAAGGGGTAAGAAGGGTAACAAGGGGTAACAAGGGGTAACAAGGGTAACAAGGGGTAACAAGGGGTAACAAGGGCAACAAGGGGTAACAAGGGGAACAAGGGGTAACAAGGGGTAACAAGGGGAACAAGGGGTAACAAGGGTAACAAGGGGTAACAAGGGGTAACAAGGGTAACAAGGGGTAACAAGGGTAACAAGGGGTAACAAGGGGTAACAAGGGGAACAAGGGGTAACAAGCGGTAACAAGGGGTAAGAAGGGTAACAAGGGGTAACAAGGGGTAACAAGGGTAAACAGGGGTAACAAGGGTAACAAGGGGTAACAAGGGTAACAAGGGGGAACAAGGGTAACAAGGGTAACAAGGGGTGACAAGGGTAACAAACGTAACAAGGGGTAACAAGGGTAACAATGGGTAACAAGGGTAACAAGGGGTAACAAGGGTAAAAAGGGGTAACAAGGGTAACAAGGGTAAGAAGGGGTAACAAGGGTAACAAGGGTAACAAGGGGTAAGAAGGGTAACAAAGGTAACAAGGGGTAACAAGGGTAACAAGGGGTAACAAGGGTAATAAGGGGTAACAAGGGTAAGAAGGGGTAACAAGGGCTAAGAAGGGTAACAAGGGGTAACAAAGGGTAACAAGGGGTAACAAGGGGTAACAAGGGGTAACAAGGGGTAACAAGGGGTAACAAGGGTAACAAGGGGTAACAAGGGGTAACAAGGGTAACAAGGGGTAACAAGGGTAACAAGGGGTAACAAGGGGAACAAGGGGTAACAAGGGGTAACAAGGGTAACAAGGGGTAACAAGGGTAACAAGGGGTAACAAGGGGTAACAAGGGTAACAAGGGGTAACAAGGGGTAACAAGGGTAAACAGGGGTAACAAGGGTAACAAGGGGTAACAAGGGTAACAAGGGGAACAAGGGGTAACAAGGGGTAACAAGGGTAACAAGGGGTAACAAGGGTAACAAGGGGTAACAAGGGGTAACAAGGGTAACAAGGGGTAACAAGGGGTAACAAGGGGTAACAAGGGTAAACAGGGGTAACAAGGGTAACAAGGGGTAACAAGGGGTAACAAGGGGGAACAAGGGTAACAAGGGTAACAAGGGTAACAAGGGGTAACAAGGGTAACAAACGTAACAAGGGGTAACAAGGGTAACAAGGGTAACAAGGGTAACAAGGGGTAACAAGGGGTATCAAGCGGTAACAAAAGTAACAAGGGTAACAAGGGGTAACAAGGGGTAACAAGGGGTAACAAGGGGATAAAAGGGGTTACAAGGGTAACAAAAGGTGAGAAGGGGGAACAAGGAGGAACAAGGGTAACAAGAGTTAAGGAGAGGTAACAAGGGTAAAATGGGGCCATAAGGGGTAACAAGGGTAACAAGGGATAAAAAGGGATAACAAGGGGTAACAAGGGTGGAGAAAGGGTAACAAGGGGAACAAGGGGTAAGAGAAAGATACAGCAAATAGCGTTAGCAATACAAAAAGAACTACATACGATAAAAACGGAATTAAATACATAACCATCACATATAAATAGGTTGGGGCCGCTGTAAACAACTAATCTAGCTACATGTACCTCTGCTTTGAGCTACAGCACTTGTAGTTCCTCTAAGTCTTCCAGGAGATCTTGATTTCGGATGAAGTCCGTTGGGTTTCTTTTCCAGTCTTTGATTATCTTCTACAGCTTCCTTGTTCTGCAATGAAATTAGAGACACGACTAACAGTGCCGTAGCCAGACCAAACGGCCAACCGAGGCAGGCGGGAGTTGCTAGGGGGGTTCGGGGGCATGCCCCCCCTCCCCTGCCCCGAGAAATTTTGAACTTTAGTCTCTCGGAAATGCGATTTGCAGCGTTTTCTGGGCCTTTCGGTAACTTTTTTTCGAGGTAATTTAAGTGGAATTTAAAAAGCAATAATCAGAAACAAGCTAAATAATCTGGGTGATCGTTAACCTCGCCAATGGTTTTGATCAGTATTTGTTCAAAAAAAATTTGAGTTAACGTACGTAGCCCCTTGAGATCGATGATATGGTAATTTTTTCATAGTATATTGACTGAATTGCTGAATTCTTCGTAATATCATGATGCGTTAAAAATATCCGATGATCGCTTATGTAAAATAAAAATGATCGGCGAAATTCGTCAAAATTTTACCGAGGCGAGTGCCTCCGTTGGCCTCATACTAGCTACGGCGCTGACTAAGTACTACACCCTTTCACTTCCAAAGTGGCTTAAATAGTACCATGTAAAGGTACTGCTGAAGAGATTTCATTTGAATGGTCACACCATCGGATT
This sequence comes from Porites cylindrica, assembly GCA_964035525.1. Taxonomy (NCBI): domain Eukaryota; kingdom Metazoa; phylum Cnidaria; class Anthozoa; order Scleractinia; family Poritidae; genus Porites; species Porites cylindrica. The sequence continues at coordinate 7,739,909 of OZ037785.1, forward strand.
TTGAACACAAACTCAAAAGTTGAAACTGCATTCGAAATACATAGTACCAAGAGGTACAAGAGGTTTGTTTTGAATTGTAACACCATAGGATTTTGACCACAGATTCTATAATCCTCCTTTGGAGTGGAGGGGTGATGATTTATAATTAAACTCTGTGTAAAGAGGTAAATGATTAAAATAAGATTTAAAAAATAGCTGGGTAGCAAACATTTGGAGCCAAAAAAACACCACTTTTTTTCACTGAACACTGCCCTATGCACTGTTCAAGTAAGATTCCTTAAGAAAGATTCTCGGCAAGATCCTTGCCGGAATTCTTGACACAAGATTGTTGCAAGATCTTGTCAGTTTCTTGACACAGATTCTTTCAAGATCTTGTTCTAGATTCTGTGAAAACCTGGATTGCATCAAATTGGACTAAAAATATCCATATTACATTAGATTGATTTGATAGGCATTAAGGAGTGATTTTCGTGGCATCGCAGTCAATTAAATGAAGTTTAAAGAAGACCAGCACATATGTTCTGTGCTACAACTTAGTTGGCACGGTATTGTGTTTTTCTTTGTGGTAATATAACTCAGTGTGCTTTGTTCTGTGTTTGCTTGTAATGGTGCAACTTAGTGCTCATTTTATTGTGTTTGTTTGTGATGATAAACTTAATGCGCTCTGCTCAGTTTTCACCTTTGTGCTATAACTTAGAGCTCTCTATTCTTATTCGTAGGTTACGGCTAGACAAAAATTCAGACCATCTTAGGTGCCTTGATTTTGAAACAGCTAGTAAGACATAACAACTAAACTCTCTACCTCCGCTTTCAATTTGTTCCTCCTTGTTTTCCTTTTGAACTTGATCTGGAGTGAAGTAGAGTGATTTCCTTCATCCAATATACAATCAATCCACAGATCACTCATCTTTCTGCAAAGAAATCAGAAAAAAGAATAACACTTTCAATCCCAGAATTATCTTAGGTCAAAATTAAACAAGATTTTTAGATTTCATTTTTGTAAAATTTAAAACTGGTAAACATGCAAATAGAACCATGCAAAAATACTTTTACTACTGTGTAGAACTAAGGTTTGGGAGATGTTTATAAAAATAACGTTTTTGATTCTAACATGCCTTCAATTACAAACGTACCCTGTTTGGCTTAGCAAAACATTATTTTCTGTTGCTTAAGTTAATCTCCCTTACAGTAGGAAGTAGAAACTTAGCTGGATAACCCCAAAGGCACAAGTGTTTCCAGAAATGCGTACGTGTTTCATTGAATGAGTAAAAAGTTGAGCTATTTCTAGTGTGACAAAGCACCCTTGATGAGCTTTCTGGTAGCTGGCAGGGTGAAATGGGTCGTAAGGACAGGTATATATAATTACGTGTTAAGCGGTTTCTGAAAGGTAGAGCACTGTAGCATGTTATGAACAAAATCTTTAAAAAGTAGCATTTGTAGAAACAATATCTGATAATAGTTAATTTTGACTGTTATCTTAAGGCATTCATCCTAAGTATAAATAGCACCAATAAATTCTAGGAGGTTCTTCTTTGGGCCATCCCACAGGGCAAATATATCATCAAAAAAGCATTTGTAAAGGAAAAGAAAATTATCAAGAGTAAAACTCGATACTGTCTCTCTCCTGACAATAAATAACCTTTTGATGTCACGTAACATTCTAGCCATTACTTGGATGTGAGGAATGTTACGTGACATCCAAAAAACAGCTGCAAGGGAGACTAGTAAAGGGGGTGCCCATTGGTAACCCAAACATTTGATGGTATATGCCACTGCTAAATTTGGAAATTATTCTCAAACATTAGTGGTGTCAACCGAAACCAAGAGAGGTGTTTGAGCCTCACCTTGCCCTCTCTAAGCAAGTGGTTAAGAGCAATAATAGCCTACTTTGGGCTAACATTCGGTTAAAGTGATGACACATCCACCCCAACTAGAAGGCAATTAGCAAGTGGCTCAATATTCTCTAAACACTGGATCAGTTCACAAGAGTCACGCAATACAGCAGCCATGTGGATAGATGGTTTAACTAACTCATCCACAATAATGCTGATAAAGGCCTAGTTATTATAGGAGTGAAAGGCAGTGATGGGCTTCCAAGCCATAGGCAACTTAAGAATATAATCTCATGAATAATGTAAAATTTAGCAGGATTGATACTCGTAGGATTATCCTCAAGGCTATGAACAAACTTATAAGCAAATCTGGAGGAAGAAAACTAGAGTACATTTTAACAAGCCCATCTCTGGTCTTTTAATACGGACTCTCTCTAATACGGAGACTAAATCTCAGCGCCAGAGAGTAAATTCATATAAACTTAACCTCTTTATTAAGGCCACTGCGGTGATCAGGTGAATCCCGAATACTGATCAGGTGAATCTTCACAGGGTGAATCCTGTTTGGCTGATGAGCTATACAAGCCCAGTTGCTGTATATCAAACAACGATTCATGAAAGTTTTAAAGAGGAACATAACTGACTGTTTGAAGGCTTGAATAACTACAGATAGCACAGAGATCTTTTCTTCTACATTTTGTACTCTTGTTACTGTTTACTGCACTTGCAAAATAGTGAAAGACGCTTTCAGAATCGTGCTTTACGATACAACTTTTTACTTGCAGCATTGCGCTGTAGCTCATTTTGTTTTAAAACAGTAATTTGTCTACGACTGTACTTACTTTGTAGCTAAGATGTACAATGTTGTATGCTACTGAAAGACAGTGTGTTTGTACCGTGAATCAATAAATTTAACTGCAGTTTAAAGACCAGTGTGAACCAGGTTTTAGCTACTGAATGCTCAAAACTATAAGTGGAGTCATGAAAGTGACATCATCGTAGTGACCTCTTTTATATGGACACCTCTCTAATATGGACACTTTGCTCTGTCCCTTCAGTGTCCGTATTAGACACGTTCGACTATAGTTTCTAGCAATGCACCAAAGATCCAAGGGTTCCTCATCATAAACAAATGCAACAACGATGTTGGAAAGGTCAATCTTTTAGCCATCTTTCTATTGGTTTGCAAGCGAATGAAGCAACAAAACATGATTATTGGCTTTCAGTTGGGGCAAGAGGATGTTATCCCAAAACTTTCCATGGATCCAAACATCTTTAATTCTGGAAATATGAGTTAATTTTGGAAAAACAAACAAATTGGAATATATTTTGGGTAGACGTTCGATCAAATGCTCAAGGCTGCTGCCTAACAAAATTTTTTGGGAGCCCTTCAGGCTCCTAAAATAAAAGGTTAGGAGCCCGAGCCACATTTCTAGAAGGAAATTAATCATTAACTTTATCAACATGTCAAACTTCTGGCACACGACAAAGGGCGCACTTTATTGGTTCATCAATAAGCTTAAAATTTAACATTTATCCAGCTCAAGGGCTCAAATAGTAGCATAGGTGATAGTAAAGGGTCAGCGAACATTCAAGGGCCAATCTCCATTTCTCTGTACTGGAGAACTTTTTACTACATTGTATTTTGAGAACAGAACCCTAGAGCAAGGGGACCTTAGCCTAGCTTTAATTAGTTCACCGGAATGACCTTAGCAATAATGCCTGTATCTTAAGTTGACAGTATCGACCAGATCCTCGAAACTTAATTCACGCTTCTTGAAACCTATTTCAGTTCTGGCCCGTCTCCTCGTCCTTCCAATGTTGTTTATCACAGTTAAATCACACCAACATTGGGAGGGCAAGAAGACAACAAAGTGTCCCAACAATTCTACTTGAGACTGTATGTCTCCCTCAAAGCCATTTTTGTCTTGTCACAGAATACTAAGGAGCATTGCATGATGAGACAAAAAGGGAAGAATACCTGAGACTCAAACAGAAAGTGTTAAAACACAAAAATTTGAGTCTCGATTTTCGAGAAAACAGCATTATTTTATAGTCACAACTCGAAAGGATTTCAAGAAAAGATTTATTTCTCCAAAAATAAATAATCAGTGAAAGCACCAACTAACATCACGTACAATATAAGCGAAGTTAAGTTTCAGATTTTAGGTGATAAAAAAGGACCAATGAAAGGTTTTTTATCTTGAAGTTTGGAAAATTGACTCAGTATCTTTGCATCAAGTTTATCAACACTGTTTTTATATTTGTGAAAGTATGTTCATGTAATTTATGTGTGTCACAAGTGATGACGTGAATTAAAAAGAGATTGAAATATGATCTTGAATAGCCACTATCAATCATTTTCAAAAACTGAAATGTTTTTGTGAGCCTGTTAAAAGTTATCAAAAAGCGTAGAGCAAAAAATAGGGAGACGAATAAAATGAATAAAAGAAAACTGCGAGTGTGCCATTCGTGTTTGTGGCAAGATAGAAAACACTACAAACTTGCAAAGGTAAAATTAGCATACCGTATGTCACATGTAATTTGAAATCTCTTGCTTTTCTTTGCATTAAGACTTTTTATCAGTTTTTACTACATGCAATAGTGACCTAACATTTTTTACACTGGGGAAAAGGTCATGATTTTAATATCAAAGGTTTTTCTTAGACTACTAAATTCAATCAAGGCCTTTTTCAGACAAGAAACTTCAACTGCACTGCAGTGGAAGTCACAAAACGGAATTTCAAGACAAGTGCTTGTTTGTTTAAGACAGAGTCCATCTGGAAATAGGGTCATTTTAATTTTCAGTGGACAAAAACTTTGTACGAGAATATTTTAAGCCATCTCGCATTCTTTTTGGGTACAGACAACTTCACGCACACTTTTTTTTTTCACCTCAGATCTCTGCTGACCTTGCTACACGACCAGAATATTTTGAATAAGTTTAAATTGTTTGTTAAAAGAGAAATACTGGTAGTTCTGGACTGTTTAAAAAGAGCTTTGTTTTGTTGTTGTTTTATTTCTTAGTAGTAGAGAAGTTGGGCTTCTCTCATAATTTATTCAAAAATTGCTGCTTCAGCAACTCTCACAAGATGAGACTCTCACCTCTTGAGATAAGACGCTTATCTCTCATAACAAGAGGCTCATCTCACGAGAAACTTATACTTTTGAGGGGTAATGTAGTTCCAACTTTACAATTTTTTAAATGAACACTAGTGAGCAGCACAAAGCAATGCAAGTATCTTGTTTTCTTTCTCCAACTGGTTTCGTCTGATCGCACAGACTTCATCAGGGAGTATAACAAGATAGAGCTAAGAAACTAAACTTACACCTAATGATTAAGACAAACTCACATTCCTGTAACGGCAATACGTGCAGGATATGACTATAATTCTGTGTTTAAAAATGTGCTCTGTTTAATTTTTGGGCTCACGGATTTAATATTAAGTCCGTGTGCCCCTAAACATTTTTCATATTTAGCTATGCCAGAAAGACCATGGATTGGGGGCTGTTTATTATGGATATTTTCTGAAATAACTCAATGAAGGTTCACCATCAAATATTACCTCTTTTTTGTTCTCAACTATTTTGGCAGTCACACAGAAGGTATTCTGATTCACAAGTCTTTTGCAACTCAAGGGTCCATATTCATTTGCAAAATTTGCATGACAAAATAAATGATATACACAAATCATTTATCTTGTCTGTACGAGTAGTCATTATCTATCAGATAAGCTTAAAATAAAAGAGATCTAAAATGGTGGCTCATGATGATTATAGTGTATATTTGTAAACTTTACAGAATTATGATTTAACTCATGGACGTTGACACTACACAAGGTTAACAAGCTGGTACTTTCATTCACGTGTGCCTGCTTGGGGAATTCCTTGAAAGTTACTTCCTCTTAATCACTTACCCCTGATATCTGCCGAACAGAATGACTGTGGAGCTGAAGAGATCATTGCAGTCGGTCAATCACATGTCGAGGAAAGCTGAAATACAACCACAACTGTAAGTACATCGGTCCGCCATCTTGTCTGTTATGCTTAGCGACCGCTCACTGAGAAAAATAGACCGCTGACCAGTACTCTGGTTATTAGGAGTGGTCACAAATGTTTTACTCGGGGGAGGACCGGGGGAGAGGAAAATGTGCGGACGGAGACGGCAAAAAGCAAAAGAAAAAGGAAGAAGGGTAACCTAAGGAATCAGTATACCCCCCTCTTTAGAGGGTTTACAGCCTATCACCCTTGGGTCTTCCAATTCGATTTCGAATTTCCATTTTTTTACCTTTTTCTCTTTGAAACCCTTCTATAGCTAAAATTTTTTTTGACATTGTTTTACACTTTCCATCCATTAAAATGTTTATTTTCTAGAAATATTATCCTTCCTTTGATTAATGGCCTTTGAGAGTTGTTTTGAAGTGAATGACCGAGGGTAAAATTGTAGAGTAGGTGTGTAGGTGAGACAAAACATAAGACTATAAAACATAGTAGAGGTCATCTCACTCCACCCCCCCCTCCCTCCCCAACCCCACAGCCCTAATCGTACACCTTCTTTTGGACCCACAGCAGCATCTGCAAATTCGAAGTTACTAAAACAAGGAATGTTTTACATTCAGTTACATTGTGCCAAAAAAATGACTCGCAATGATTTACCCCACAATGACCTACGATGACGCTATCATCTTTTTTTAGATACAGGTCATTTTGTTCATGCGTATCGTCTTACGTCCTTGGCAATGTACGGCACCATGGTCCCTTAAGCCTACGTGGCCGCAGGTGTTTAAGGGATAGGAAAAAGGGGGAATTTCAAAAATTCAATTGGCCCCCTTGGAGGATCCCCAATCTCGTCCGCCATACCTAATTTTATTTCACTCATTATTCTGCCGCAGAAAATCTGGTCCAAGAAAACGTTTCATAGTTTGACTAATGTTAACGAGAAAAACTACCTCTGTAGTATACAAAAGCGAGCAAGAAACGGCCATTCGCGAAGCGAGGACGTGGGACCCACGTTTGCTCGCGCGCGATTTGCTCACCGCGACTCAAGCAACAAGAATGAGAAAACCAGTTGAATAAATATCCTGTCCTGGGAGGTTTTTGACCCTCACTTAGATTAAACTGAGATCTTTTTAAAAGGAAAAATAAAAATTTGCTGGACTTACCTGTCAAGAAGACGCATCCACCAGTCAAATTAAAACGATTTCTTAGATAAACTTCCACGTGTTTTAACTCGGCAAAGAAGTTGTCCAAGTTCTTTGCCCTGCGTAAAGCGTATACCTTCTCTCACCTTTGTGAACGCCATTATTTTTTCCAGTCGTAGCAGCGGTTGACATGAAGGATGATCTTTGCCCAAGACTAGTCGTAACACAACTCTCACGTTCAGGTATTCGGTCGCCATGTTTTTTTCTTCGTGGAAAAGGTGATGAAAAATCAAACTAATTGAATATTCATTTGGGTTCATCTGAAATTCAAAGCAAAGATGTTTTCGTTTCCGTTGCCAAAGGGCACACCCCCTAATAATAATAATAATAATAATAATAATAATAAATAATAATAAAAACAATAAGAAGAAAAAAAGACTAAATTAATTAACTCATAATTTAAAAAATGATACTTTTTCAAGTTTGGCCAGACTCTGAGAATCAAAGGAGAATATATTGATTGGCCTTGACCATCGATTGACCATCTCGCACGTGTTTGGCAACAAATGCAGTTTCCAGGGCTCGTCCTCCTTCCTCAGGACAGAGGCTGATCCAGGGGGAGGGTTGAGGGGGTTGCAACCCTCCCTTTGGGAAGTTTTCAAACTTGTCTGGCTATCCATGCCTATCCCTTTTTAATACAAAAAATAATATTATAAGTTATAATGTTAGCTCCAGTCAAATCGATCGTTACAAGAACACCGTAGGAGGGTCTGAATGGGGGGTCCACTTGTCGGTTGTCGGTTAAAATTCAGTAATTTTGTCGGTGGTCGGTTAAAATTTTCCATCTTTGTCGGTAGTCGGTTAAACTTTTCGATTTTCGCCGGTTGTCGGAAAATCTCAGTTAATAAGTAAAAACGCTTGTTAATTATTAATATTTTTATGTATTTCACCCACTTTTCAAGACTTTGATCCCTAAGGAAAGAGTAAAACTTGCAAGAATGCATCATTTGATTGCGCCTAAACCGTTCATTAACTCTTGTTTTTTATGAAACATGAACGTTTATTTCATCATTGTTTGCCATTAAATGAATAATTAGTACTGATAAAATCACCCAAGCTTTTATTGTATATGCGAACTTGGTTTCCCTGTCGACTACAGGGCACAGTAAAAAGTAATTAATTAATTACTTACTGGACTCTAGCCTTTTGGATACTTAAATTATTTTTATTGAAAAACTGCAAGGGATGACAGGCTGCACATCTATCCCTCTCATGTTTTGGTTCTAACAAGCATTTCCTTTGCCATAATTTTCCTTTCTCAAAGAAATAGCACTTTAGGTGGTTCTTTAAAAATTTGGCAAGGTAGTGGTTGGTTTTGTATGAGATTCTACTTTTTCATTAAAGCTTCTTTTTTATAGACACTAAGGGCTGGTATTGTGTCACGAAAGGCAATATTTCAGTCTTTTTCTTCCTGGTTGTTTTTTTTTCAGGAGCGCTGCCTTCCTTTCTGTGAGTTTTACTTCCAATAGCAATTTTCCTTTCAAAATTGTGTGGTTAGCCTCTGTCCATCAAGCGCTTTTGAAATCTGAAATACTTCCTCAGAGGAGTTTGTTCGTAGGATTCTCAAGGCTTCTCGTTTGTCAAACGGGCGCTTTAACAATTGGTGGGTGATAAGAGGTGAAAATGTATATACTGTAAGTTTTCCGTTTCAAATGCGTCTTTACGTCAAGGATACCTTTTTCGCATTTTTTCGCTGAATGTTGTACCTTGGTATACAACCGTTTCTAAAAAGAATGTCTCATTTTCAGATCTTACGGCCGTGAATTTCATAGGAGGGCATGTACTGTCGCAATTTGTAATAATCATCGCACTTTGTAATACCTGTCGCGATTTGTAATAAATCCATCGCACTTTGTAATACCTGTCACAATTTGTAATAAACCGTGTCGCACTTTGTAATAAAAAAGCTGTCGCAATTTGTAATAACAGTCCATCGCACTTTGTAATAAACTAAGCTGTCGCAATTTGTAATAATTCCATCGCACTTTGTAATAATTTTTTGAGAGTGATTCAACTTACTTCGTCAACATTAATATAATGCCAAAATATGCATGGTACTTCATAAACAAAGATGATGACGTCTGCTAGCATGTAACATGTCCGTAACATTTTCTTTGGTCAAACATTCATTTCTTCCGCTATAAATTTTTCTGCCTTGATTAATCACGTGACTAACTAGAAACGCTTTTATGAAAGACATGAAACTTCCTGTGACATATCACCAAAAAGATATGAATCACGTTTAAATTCAAAAATATTTAAATAAGAAAGGCAACATTTAACAACAGAAAATTCATGAATAACCTGGCATTCGTCGTCCAAATCCATGCTTGCTTGCCACGTGACACGTGAAGTCTTCGGCGGTTGTGGGGGGTAATATATGGTAATCCCATATATGGATGGGCTAGATAGGTAAGTACCGCCTGATAGGGTATGGTTTTTGAGGATCTCGAGCCTTTAATAGGGTATCATTTTTTGTGTTGTTGGCCTTGTGTCTTTGGTTTGATCCTTAGATAGGGTCAGGGATAGGGTAACTCAAGTAGTAATGGATGGTTTATTCCATCCTTTCCATTTTGCAGAAAAACAGTAATCCAGAACACGCTCGGGAGAATTGCAAGGTCTTACGAGTTGTATATACGCAGGGAAGGATAATTTTTTACCATCCCCATGGTATTTGCTTTAGAGCACTCCTTACAGAAAACAATAGTTTTAAGATGAAATGAGTACTCCTTTTGTTCCTATATGGGACCAAATCAAGTGAGAATAATGGACCAAATGCCCAGCCGGCTCAGTGTAAGACCCCAAGTGAGTGTTATGAAAACAGGTACATACGAAGGTATTGGCCAGCGACTACTTGGATTTTGTGTTCAGGTTTCTGTTGTGGTTCGAAGGTTTGCCACTGGTGACGTTTTTTTTTATTTGCAGTAAACATTTTGAATCTTTCCAGGCCTCGTTTGATTTAGTTGGCCAAAATATCGAAGCCACTATTAATTCTTTAAGATTGCTCGTTAGACAAGAACGGTGTACCACGTGATGTGTCAACCTGTTATAAGATCTAACAAGGAAAACTTGAACTCTCCTGGTGTCCTTATTCGAATGATGTAGGATGGATGTTACGATTAGCGGAAATTAAATGCTTTTTAATAATGGTTTGTTTGTGTCTAGTGTGTCTAGCTCTGTCTAGATCCTCTACTCTGGCAATGCTCTGTCCAGAGACACATCCCCGTACTGGCCATATAAGGAAGTACACCCGCCGGGTAACCATTGAATGCAAGCCACCTAGTACAATAGCAAGGTTCAAGAATACAGCATTTCGTAAGTCAGATAACTAATCAGCATTAATCTAAAAAAAATGTTTAGGACTGTGAATAAAGTTAAATGTTTGAATGAGCGGAGATGTTACGTGCTAGCAGACGACACCTCCATCTTTGTTTATGAAGTACCATGCATATCTTGGCGTTATATTAATGTTGACGAAGTAAGTTTAATTACTCTCAAAAAGTTATTACAAAGTGCGATGGGATTATTACAAATTGCGACAGCTTAGTTTATTACAAAGTACGATGGACAGTTGTTACAAATTGCGACAGCTTTTTTATTACAAAGTGCGACACGGTCTATTACAAATTGCGACAGGTATTACAAAGTGCGATGGATTTATTACAAATCGCGACAGGTATTACAAAGTGCGATGATTATTACAAATTGCGACAGTACAGGGCATGTAAGTTTACTTGTTCCGCGAAGAAAGCTACGATGTCTGGTTTACTTATGTTCCATAGGGAAAAAATGTCATTTATGTAGCGTTTTCAAACAGTTGGTTTAAAGACGGTTTTGCTTAAACTTTGTGTTTCAATATGTGCCATGAAAATGTTGGAAAGGAAACTGCTGTCTTTGTGCTCATCGCGGTAACGTGGGTTTGTACTGATAGTTCTTTAAATTAAACGGGAAAGAATTTTCTTTGAGGATTAATCTAAGCAAAAAACGTTCGGTTTTTTCACCTTTGACTTTTCTCAATACAATTTATAAAGTCGGTAGCATCTTTAAGGTGTGACTTCGTGATTTTGATATTGACTGTAGCAATGTACCTGTATCAACAACAAAAAAAGGAAATTCTTTCTCTTAGGCCATCTGACGAGTCATAAATTTAAAGAGGTTACTTACTTCCTCGAGCTAACGGTTAGATTAAATACAAAATGCCCTTTTTTTCTGGAAACAAATATTGATAATATCAGCCCATGTCGGTAGTCGGTTAATATTTTTCCTGTCGGTAGTTGGTAATTTTTTACTCATTTTGTCGGTAGTCAGTAATATTTTTCGCCCTTTGTCGCTAGTCGGTTAACCCCATTCACACCCTCCTGTAGCTATTCCTCTTCTTGACTCCTTGCAGTTGATCATGCAAATGCAAGGTCGGTTTTCTGACGAAGATCGCCAAGCTCGCCATCTGCGAGATTGTGTCGTGCCATCGATTATAGCAAATAAGGCACTACAGCTGGATGATGAAGTAGAAGGCATGCTATTCTGGGAGAAAGATCATATTCCATTTCTCAAATCCCTTGGAAATTAGGTACTAAGCAGATGGAAAACACTCGGACAATCAACAGATAGGGAGCTTCCAAACAACCTTATATTAGCACCGGCCTGGTGTTTGCGATGAAAATGCTGTTCCAAACATCTGTCGCCTTCTGGTCATTGCCTGCACCCTACCGATCACAAACGCAGAAGCTGAGCCGTCGTTTTCACTGATGAAGTGAATCAAGACCTGCTCTAGGTTAACAACGCCTGAAGAGCGATTCTCTGATCTCGCGGTAGATTGCCATATACTACTCCGAGAGATGCGTGAGAAGACGAGATATGCCAGCAAGTCTTTGTAAAGGCTCATCCAAGAAGGCTTTTTTAAGCTAGTCTTTTTGACAAACAACTATCGTTGTTGCACTGTACTTTTAGTGCAATAGTGTCTCAAATTTGACAAATTTATACCTCTTCAATCAAAATGTCGAAAATCTACGTATTCAAACATTGCCCTCCAACTCCCCCTCCCCCACTCCCTGGCCCCGGGACGTTTGCCTTGAACTCTCATACTTACAACCCCCTATTTGAAAAAATCCTGGATCCGCCCCTGCAGGGTTAAAGCGCCTGCCACACCCGCACCTTTTGCCCCTCTTTTCTATCACCAGTAGATGAGAAAAAAGGCTAAGAAAAGCCTAAGAGGACGTTTTGAAAAAAAAAACTCAATCAAATAAATAGAAAACAACATCATTATGATATTCTCGATTAGACTGACACTTGATTCTTATATTTTGAAAACAACAACTGCGAAACTCAAGTCGAAAACAAAAGAGGTTATAGTACGATTCTTGAACAACTAATTAACTAAGTTAAATTTTATCGGCTGTCAATGCAGCAATTGCCTTTGACCCGATTTATTTTTATAGATAGATGTTATTTTTTTAATTTAATTAGTTGCTATTGAGATATTAAGTAATTAATTTTTCTTTTATATTGTCAAACACTTTTATCATGAGCCCGTGGCTCGGGGGATTGGGAGACCACCCCCTGTGTATCTGACATTAAATAAATTATCTTATCTTATATTAACAAACCAATAGTACAACATTTAATACCACAACATATGGGCGTGTCAAAACCAGTCTTCATTAGTTTGAAGAAAGTACATATCAAATTTCTGGCAGTCATATGTAAAGTAATTACGGGACGTTCCACAGGGTTCAGTCAAAACTCCGTTTAGCAGCAAGATATCCACGGGAAGCAAAAAAAAGTCTCCAGAAATAGCTAACTTCTTACCCGAATGGTTTTTGTGACTAAAGCAGATAGTTTGAATTAAATAGAGTTTTGTCTCGGAGCCCGTTAATGTTAGATCTGTCTCCCTCACTACAGGATTCGTTAGAGAGCTTTGACTATAATGATGACTATAATCCCGGGCGGGAACATACACTGAAGGAAAATGTACAGCGACAGTTTCTCAAGCACATCAGCTGGCAAATGAGCAGAGAAAAACTATCCGAAATATTTCTTGCGGATCAAAATAGTATGGCTCCACTTATATTTAGTAAAGATTCAATAAGAATTAAACGACAAGAAAAGAGAAAACTTGGTGGGCGTGGCTTGACAAATGGGTCATTTCCAGTTCCGAGTTCTAAAAACTTTCACTTTAAAGAAGAGGCTAAATGCAAATCGATCCTTTCTTTTAAATACGAGTTTCGTTTGCGTGAGAATTAAAAAAAAAATTCTCTCATTGGCTTTGCACTTAGTCAGCCTCGCTTTGAAACAGAGGCTTCAGGGAAGTCGGAAATGACCTAGCCTCCCACGCAGACGTTCTTAGGAGTTCGTCACGCGTTCCTGCCCCACGAACGTCTGCTGACTTAAGCGGGAAAAAACGTAGACCAATCACAGCAGACGTTCGTGGGGCAGGAACGCGTGACGAACCCCTAAGAACGTCTACGTGGGAGGCTAGAAATGACAAACTAGGGCCATTTATACGAGGAAAAATAAGACGCGAACTGTACCATTTATACGAGCATGTTTTATCTCATGATAAGACGCGTCTTAGCTAAGCCGCGTCTTATTTTAGACGAAATGTGCCGTTTATACGGAAAGTTCGCGTCTTATTTTTCCTCGTATGAATGGCCCTATTGACGTTTGCCATTATGGCGTAGCCTGCATAACAGGCGCTTTATGAGCTAAGCGAGGCGAAAGCGGCATTTTGCGCGAAGCGCGAAACGAGTGCGAAGCGCGAGACGAGAGGAGGAAAAAAGCTGATGGAAAGGAGGAAAATGAAAGGGAGTCTTCCCTCTCTCATCGTTCTTATCACCCCTCATGCTCCCCTTGGCCGACCTTCTTTCATTAATACGAGAGGTTACAAATTGTAAGCCAAGTGCTGCGAGTCGATACTTGGTGGTACATCATCCTTCACCACAACCTATTTAAATAAGGTGTAGAAAAAACAAGAAAAAAGTTCCATTTTTAAGTCGGGGCTCTAAAATTTTTTCAACCAATCCCAAAATGAAACCACCTACCCCCGATGACTCTGCCAAAATTATATAACATGACAGTATAAAGTGACTAATTTTTACAAAATCTTTCATCTATTACTTGTGAGGAATGATAAATTAAATAATAATTTCTTTATTTATCCTTGGCTGTATTTACAGCACTTATGCTAGTGGGGCCAACCAAATGACTGAAACATATGAATCAAACAAAATCAAACATAATAGGGTTAAGAATCCCAACTGTCCGTAGGCAAACCAGCTGGCTATTTACAAGTATGGTTGAGGATTAGAACTCAGGACTACCGTGAACAAATCCAGCAAGCGGTCAGTCGGGACCTTTGAAATGCATCATGCATCATGGATGAGAGGACAATAGACGTGCCCTCTTTACAATATATCTTAACATGTTTAACAGTAGGCTTGAACATTAGCATACAAAGATACCACTGGCAGTCACTATTAGTCCATTTATGAGCTTACTGTACCCACCCAACCCATGATATGAATGTGTGAAGGTTGGCCACATGTCCACTGGGGTATGTGTTCCCTACTCTTTTTGAATGGTGGTAAGGGGTCTCTTACATTCCATGACAACCAGAGCTGTGAGACCGGACCTACGGTTTTTCGTCCTTAAACCAGAGGACTGCAGATGTCTCAACAAATACAGCACTAATTTCTTCTCAGTTATTTAAAGACTCTGATGGTCTGGCTGGGGTTTGAGCCCATGACCTCTTGCTCAGCAGACAGGTGCTCTCCCAACTGAGCTAACCAGGCAGTGGCTAAACATTTCATCCAATAGCTATGAAGCTTTAGTGGTGGCCCACGCCACTCTGCTAAGATTTAAACAAGTAATGCCTCATAATTTCCCCATATTTTCCAGGCTTCTCTACTGCTCCCTGTACCCCTCCCATGTCCTATTCTCCTGGGCTCCCACCCCAATGTTCTCCTTCACTAATAACACACAACATTCTTTTTAAAGGTAAACATCTGCTAGAATTTAAAAGGCCATTTTACACCTTCAAAAATCTGGTGACAAAAAAACCTGGATCAAATCAACCCTGCAAATCACTACATTGCAAATACAACAAAAGGGTTTGAATAGGGTTAGAGGGGATGATAGGATTCAGGCATCATACAGGCAAGAATTTTAATAGTGTACAATGCCCTTTGAAACAACTAGATAGTTTCTTTCTTTTTATAATAATACAAACAGTTCTATTAGATGATTTTTCTTAAATTGATATGTTGAAGGATTACTAAACAATAAACACCAAGGAACACATTCATTTGTTTTATCCCAAACTTGAACAGTTTTGGACACGCAAAATGGGCCTTTATAAAAACAAGTAAAAGCAACGTTTGGCAAAATCATTCTTAGTTTATTTCCTGCTGCAACTTCCAGGCTATTTTAAGTTCATGTTTCTTGAAATATGATGACCATGTAAGGCACTACTAGACTGTTACTTATTATGTTTCACTCCTGCATGTATGTTCATGTTTTTTTAATTCTGATGACCACCTGAAGCTCTTGCCACAAAACTTGCAATGATAAGGTTTTACTCCTGTGTGGACACGTTCATGGTCCTTGCAACCTGTTGACTTGCTAAAGCTCTTATCACAATGCTTGCACTTGAAGGGTTTCACTTCTGTGTGGATACAATCATGCCACTTGCATTGAAATGACCTTGTAAAGCGCTTATCACAATACTTGCACTGATATGGTTTCACCCGTGCATGTATAAGTTCATGTTGCTTACAAAGTGATGAACGACTGAAGCACTTATTACAATGATTGCACTGATATGGTTTTGCAACTCCAGTGTCAATATGTTCAACTGTACCTTGCATCTTGCAAGTTGATGAATAGGGTTTCTCTCCTGTGTGGGTACTTTCATGCCGCTTGACATGTGATGACCGTGAAAAGCACTTATCACAATGCTTGCACTGATATGGTTTTACCCCTGCATGTGTAAGTTCATGCTGCTTACAATTTGACGAACGGTTGAAGAACTTACCACAGTGCTTGCAATTATATGGTTTTGCTCCTGTGTGAATACGTTCGTGACTCCTGCAAGTTGATAAATCCCCAAACCATTTATCACAATACTTGCATTGATAAGGTTTTTCGCCTGTGTGAATACGTTCATGATTCTTGCAATTTGATGAATACCCAAAGTGTTTATCACAATATTTGCATTTATAAGGTTTCACTCTGGTCTGTATATGTTGATGCTGTTTTCCAGTTGATGAGTCACTAAAACACTTATTAGAATTATACTCTGGTGGCACTGGTCTGCTTACTCTGGATAATTCCTCACTTTTGGACATTGTAAGTTGTTCTCTTTTACAATATCACCTTAGAAACCTGAAATTCAAAATTATTGTTACATTAGGATACATTATATCTGAGCAGCATATTTTTAATTACAGTAACACTATAGGAACTTGTGGACAAATTGTTTAAAGATGATGTAGTCAAAGAAGAATTCCACACTTTGATTGAAATTCATACTTTGCCCCAAGGATTGGGGGAATAAAACAAAATAAATTACCTTGGGATTCAGGGAGAACTAATCAAATTTTTTTTTGTTGTATTTCTACAAGCCTCGAAGCCAAGTATAACCCTTAAAACCCAGTTCACACTTGCGACATGACAAAATAAGTATAATGGCATAAGAAGGTGGTTATGTTGTTTGGTTTGTAGAGTGAACATGCTGACATAACAACATTATAACGGGTGTCTTGAAAACAAGACCTCCTAAAATAAGGGTTAGGACACTGAGTTAATCAACTTTCAGGTCAGTTTGCCCAGTATAATGACTTAAATGGAACCGGATTCACTCAGTTTCCTAACCTTAATCAATAAAGTTCAGAGTCATTGTGTGATTCCGGAAAATATCCATACCCCCCCCCCCCCCCCCCCCCCCACGGATGATCAATGGAAATTCCTAAGGGGTGGGGGGGGGTGCTAAAGGGTAGAAATTTCCGAGTGGTATGGGGGTTGCCCACGAGGAGAATTTTCCACAGGGTTGTAAAAGACGCGATCGATCGTATGAGACATACTTAAGTATATGTGGATTATTTTGATTTGTAGCACAACAAAAATCAGAAATAAATGCCCTTTAGAGAAAAAGCTTAAAGATGTAAAGGTCGGTCCTCCCAACGTTTGACTTGACGAAGTCTTTAAATAAATATCGTCCTTCGGGCAAATTGATCGCTATATATTCTCGGTGCATATTCTCAGCAGGTCCCTTGCTTTTCTGGGAATAAATTTTAGCGCATCGATTAATAATGTCGAACATGTATCTAGATTGCGGACTCGATTGCAGATTAGTCTGATAAAAACTTAGGCTAATCAAGAACAAACGTCGTCTGCCTCAGCACTATATTTCTCGAGCTTGGTGTAAACAACTTTAAGCAAATTCCTGTCGACATTCAGGGAGCTCATCGTGACAAAGCTTTGTGTGATGACCAAAATGAGAGCTTTGCTGTATTTTATTATTGACTTCTAATAAAGTACCGTTGAAGGCAAGCTGTTTGTCGAACAGACTTCTCGCCAAATCAACTTTTGCCCGAAAATGTTAACAATCTGTTTCGTCTTTGCCGCGCAGACTTTCGATCACGTGCTAGACGATGAAATAGATCGTGTTTCACCGATGTTCATTTCTGAACATGAATCGATGATGGAACGCAAAATGAATGTTTGCATATTTTGTTCTTTTATAACCCAAATAAGTCTTTTTGTAATTCCTGAAATTTGTTTCAGTGTAAGTGTAATTCATTCAAAGTTAAAATTAATGACAAACATCGACTTTGTGGTGACTTAGGACCCGAGGCCGAACATTTACACTAACGCTAAACTTTGTTTGTAAGTTAGTTTCTTAGTAGATCCGTTTTAAAATTCGAATATCTTCACATAGTTTAATGTTAAATCAATAGTTAACTTTGAAGTTATGCTGTTAATGTTGCATTTGAGATGAACCTGACTTAGTCTAGACGTGTGCACATCACTGAAACTTAATTACAGTATCAGAAATCAACTTTGGGACCGGAAGCCAAAGATTTACCAATAAACTTTGCCTGTAAGAAGATTTGTTTTGAAATTCAAAAATGTTCACATAGTTTTATTTCAATGAATAGTTCAAATTTGAAGTTATGCTGTAAATGTTTTCTTGAGATGACATAACATATTAATCTCTGTTTTTGTGCCTCGCGCATTTCGCTGGATGGACTAATAAAAAAGAGAGACTGCTCATTATCAAGCATGCTCTACCTACGTAAGAAATACCAATTGCCTTGTAAAAGGTTACAAATAGGTCAAATATTATGAAAAACTGTTTCTTAAGATGAGAACAGTTAATTTTAAGCGGTACACTGTCAATAATCTCTAAATGCGGCAAATAAAGGCCATGAAAAGGAAAATAGGAAATTCCTGGGGGGTGGGGGGTTATACATGACCCCTCTGGAATGGAAATTTTGAGGGGGTGGGGGGGTCTAATCGGAAGAACCATCCGTGGGAGGGGTATGGATATTTTCTGGAATCACACATTCGGTGAGGAGTCTTAGGGGTCTTTGTTTTAAGACACTCACATTTTAACAACATCATGGGACATAACGTCATAAGGGAAAAACTGATTTTCATTGTTTTCTGATGTTAGTTCTTGTGCATCGTTCATAAAAGTTCTATCTTAGGGCATATCATGTAATTTATAGTTATGTACTTGATTGACATACTGGAAATAATTCTGAAAAACAATTGACAAGTCAACTCCTTTTTGTGCCAGCGGGAGGCAAATTTAAGGGTATGTGGCTGGTGGACAGATTTCACCGACAATATGTTGAGTAGATTAATGAGAGGAAGAGCACTTCCTATAGAAGGCAAAATAGAGGTAAATGCAACAAGGATAGTCTACTGTGCCACCTTCTGTTTTTACTTCTAGTAATGTTGTTATGTTGATTATCACATAAGTACTTACGAGCCACCGTACATAAGTGACATAAGCTTTTTAAGTTATTATGTCGCTATGTTGTTAAGTCATTATTTTGCTAGTGTGAAACAGGCCTAGGCTTACTATAGCAACATTGGTCCATTCTAGCACCAGTATTGCAGTAATGTAAGATCAACATTAGAGAACTGAAGTTATAAAAGTATGATTACCAGATAACCGAGCTGTCGAGAGAGAACCATTAAGTAACTTTTTATACCCTTCTTTAAAAAATTAGAGAAGGAGCTTCCGCGTATGTCTATAATAAAGACTCAATAAAAAATGTGTGAATGTTCACGCTAGACACTTTGTCGCGTGCTCTTAACATGTTCACGTTTGGGAAACTCCTGGGGGGTTTTCAGTAGTAATCACTTACCTGAGATATCTTTATTAATAGAGTCAGAGCAAATCAGTGCATTCGGTGAATCACAGGGTTCGGAAAGGCAAGCAAAAGTTAACAAACAACCAAATTTTGTCCGCCATCTTGTCTGCATGCTCAGCGACCGCTCAGAAGATACAGTGTTCCCCGCGGGGAGCCCTACCCCTCCCCAATGGAAGGTCGAAAACCCATCATCTGACCGGAAGTCTCGATTATGACCGTAATCTATGATACCAGAAAGAGGGGAAAGACGCGAAAGTAAAAAGCACGATTTAATTTCGTGTTCCCGCTTTCTCAATTCAGCAAACCCGACTTAATCTCGGAGCCTGGAGCAAGCTAATGATAAAGAAGCAACATTCGCCAATTGCACATCTCCTACAATGCACCTTATTTGCCTCCCAAAATTTTGCATAACCTTTATTTTTCATTTCTCTTGGGTAATTCAGCCGTCCCAAGAGAAATTGCAAACAATACTTATGCAGGGTAACAAAGGATACCACAGGGAAACAAAAAGTAACACAAGGAAACACAGGGTAACGCAGGGTAAGAAAGAGTAACACAGGGTAGCACAAGGTAACAACGGACGACACAGGGTAACACAGGGTAACAAAGGGCAACAAAGGGTAACACAGGGTAACAAAGGGAAACACAGGGTAACAAAGGGTAACATGGGGTAATAAAGGGTAACACAGGGTAACAAAGGGTAACATAGGGTAACACAGGGGAACACAGGGTAACAAAGGTAGCACAGGGTAACAAAAGGGTAACAGATGGTAACACAGGGTAACAAAGGTAAAAAGAGTAACAAAGGGTAGGACAGGGTAAGAAAAGGTAACACAGGGTAACACAGGGTAACAACATCAGTAACGTGATAAGTAATGACACAGCACCAAAGACATGTGGGACTTAATAGATTTACATACCTTTCTCTATAACAATCACAAGAATACTCGTATCGTTTCTTGTTTTATACATCGTATTCTTCGGAATAAAAACCTTAAGTTACGTTTTAGCCTCCAGACACAGCAGTAAAAATCAGGTAAAAATATTTAATTATTGAAAACTGAGGAGACTCCTGTGTTTATTTAGAGATTTTTTAAAATACAAAACTTTTGTTTCACGCCGCTGACCATATTTTACGCCTGTCAGAGCAGAAGTAACAATTTCTTTTGAAAAACTAACTAATGAGCCATCCTTATTTGAAGAATAAATTTTAATGCTATTTTGAAAAGGTGTTAAATTTGAAAAATGTGCAGCTTGTCACGTTTATAGTCAAGGATTATGTTACATGTGAATTCAAGTGGAACAATCTCCGAATATCAACGCGTGCTCACATGTAACAACATTTTCTTTTAAAAAGCTTTTTGATAGACATGCTACATACAAGCTAACCTGAAGAGTTTCTTAGCGAGTACAACGTTCTTTGCTGACACAGTAGCTTTTTTCTGCTTGTGCAATCCAACCTGACTTGCACCTGATTCGAAGTTGCAGCCAATGAAAATCACAGAATTTTTTTACGGGCACGGGATACAGGAAAGTTAAATAACAGAAGGCAAGTTTTTGCTCCCAAGAAAAATATGAAATGAATGCGCTGACGAATTTATGACACTGGCTGACTACGTAATCCCGCATAAAAATGGATTTCATTTTTAATTTGGGACTGTTATTTCAAAAACCAATGGAATAATTTCCAAAAAGCAACCACCTACCCCAAAGAACTCCAAAAGTTTAACTGACAGTAGAACATGACAAATTTCTAAACAATCTTTCATCAATTTTATTACTGGTGCTGGCTAAGCATTTCAGTCCATAACTATGAAGCTTTAGTGTAGGCCCACTCTACTCTACTAATAAGAGTTGGACAAGTCAAATGACATCTTCTATAAATCTTCTTAATCTTCCTATTGATTTTTAAAGTACTGAGTACACGGCATTCATGAAAAACAGTTCTTAGTTAGGTTAGTTGTAGACATTTTTGCATATTGTTTAGGGTAGTTAGGTTTATTTATAATTTTTTTTATGCTCCAGATTAATTTTACCATGTTTAAATGAAGAATTATTCTATTCTATTCTATTCTTATTCTATTAAAGGGGGCTGCAGGGGGTCCAAACCTCCCACCTTCTGTTCCTTGCATTTCTGGCCTCCAATTGCCTTCCTGCCCCTTTTTTATGGCTTTCTCCCTTAAGCCCTTTGTCTAATAGAAAATATTAAGTATTGCTGCATAATTTCCCCATATATTCCCCCACTTTTCACCATTTTAGAACTCGCACCTAATGCCCTTTGCTCTGCTCCTCCCATACCCCTCCCACTTTCTATTCTCCTGGGCTTCCAACCCCATGTTACACTTCACTAATAACCCACAACATCTTTCTTTTACAGGTTAACATATGCTAAACTTTAAAACACCATTTTACACCTTGGTGTCAACAAAACCTAGATCAGATCAACCCGGCAAGTCACTATAATATAAGAAAAAGGTTAGATTAGGGCTAGACAGGTTTATGTGATCCAGGTTTCACAGTGCTAGAATTTCTATAGTCTAAAATGGTGATCAAACTAACTAATGAGCCAAAAGAAGAGCATTGTTAGTTGATTTTCTTCAACACAAACACCTTTATTTTTAAAGATTTTCTCCAAAATCATATGAATTATACATCAAACAATCAGGGAATGAGTTCATTTGCTTTTGTTCCAAACTTTTTTAACAGCTTAAGGTTTTGGAACATTTTAACTGGCCTTTGAACAAACTAGTAGAAACAACTTTTGGCATGACACAATAATCTTAGTCGATAACTGCCGCAATTTCTGCATGTAGGCTCCTTTACTTTGA
Source organism: Porites cylindrica (assembly GCA_964035525.1). NCBI lineage: Eukaryota > Metazoa > Cnidaria > Anthozoa > Scleractinia > Poritidae > Porites > Porites cylindrica. Next base: position 7,762,150 of record OZ037785.1, read on the forward strand.
TACATTCACAGGTTCATATTTTTTGTAATCAATTTAAATTATGATGACCATGAAAGGCACTAATTATCACAATACTTTTATTCATCATGTTTAACACCTGTGTGTGTAAGTTCATGCTGCTTGCATTGTAATGACTGGCTGAAGCCTTTACCACAATACTTACACTCATAGGGCTTAATTCCTGTGTGGACATGTTCATGTTGCTTGCAATGTGATGACTTGCTAAAACTTTTATCGCAATATTTGCACTGATACGGTTTTACTCCTGTATGGATACGTTCATGCTCCTTGCAATGAGATGATTGTGTAAAGCACTTATTACAATATTTGCACTGATAAGGTTTTACTCCTGTATGAGTACGTTCATGCTCCTTGCAATGTGATGAAATACTGTAGCACTTTTCACAATATTTGCACTGATAAGGTTTCACTCCGGTGTGGGTACGTTCATGGCGCTTGCAATTTGATGACTGGGAAAAACACTTATCACAATGCTTGCACTGATAAGGTTTTACTCCTGTGTGGTTATGTTCATGCTCCTTGCAATGTGATGAAGCACTGAAGCATTTTTCACAATACTTGCATTGATAAGGTTTCACTCCTGTATGGGTACGTTCATGCTCCTTGCAATGTGATGACTGTGTAAAGCACTTACTACAATAGTTGCATTGGTAAGGTTTCACTCCTGTGTGGGTACGTTCATGCTCTTTGCAATGTGATGAATAACTGAAGCACTTTTCACAGTATTTGCACGGATAAGGTTTCACTCCTAAGTGGATAAGTTCATGTCGCTTGCAATTTGATGACTGTGTGAAACATTTATTACAATACTTGCACTGATAGGATTTTTCTCCTGTGTGGGTATGTTCATGCTCCTTGCAATGTGACGACTGTGTAAAGCACTTATTACAATACTTGCACGGATAAGGTTTCACTCCTGTGTGGGTACGTTCATGCTGCTTGCAATTTGATGACTGGCTAAAGCACTTATTACAATACCTGCACTGATAAGGTTTCTCTCCTGTGTGGGTACGTTCATGTTCTTTACAATGTGATGAAGCACTGAAGCACCTTTCACAATACTTGCACTGATAAGGTTTCACTCCTGTGTGAGTACGTTCATGCTGCTTGCAATTTCCTAACAAGCTAAAGCACTTGTCACAATACTTGCATTTCATAACCTTTGGTAGCATTAGACTGCTTAAACTTGATGGCTCCTCACTTTTGGACATTGTATGTTCTTATCTTTAGAACCCTGAAATTGAACATGTTTACATTTAGAATATCTTTATTTATCTCTATTTATTATTTTTTTTATCTAGCCACATTGTGATGTTACAAAATAATAAAGTAGAAGGAATTATGAGAAAAAGGCAAGAAAGCCCAAAGAAACCATGAGGCTTAAGCAAAGGAGGCTTTCTCTACTAAATTACAAAGAGCACTAAAACATAATAATTGAACAGCCAAGGCAGAGTAACACTACGCAGTAATAAGGTATTAAAGAAAAAGAAAGAAAAAAAGACAAAAGACCAATGCAAAGAAAAGGAAAAAGGGAGGGAGATGAAGGCAAAGGTACAAGATAATTGACAAAATATTTTTTCAGTTTGCTCTTAAAATTTGACATACTAACTTAGCTTTGAATTTCTAGACTTGTTGAGTTACAGTTGATTTCAGTGCTGTGTTTATGTTGTGGTTCAATTTTATCCTTGGTTTAAATTTTATTTCCCTTTGTTTTTGGGTATGGTAATGTATGATAATGAGTTTGAAACAAAGGAAAATAAAATTTAAACCAAGGATAAAATTGAACCACAACATATACACCTGGATTGTTAGACACGATTCTACCGAGAGGTTAAGCAGTACAGTATGTTGCCTTGAATATCCTACCAGAATCAAAGCATACAATCTGAAAATTACTTTGATGATTTTAGCTTGTTTGTTTCTCTTATAATTCAGAAAAAGAGGACTGTGATCCATAATTTGTTCTCCTTTTCAGACAGTCTTGACCTTTTGTAAGGCTTCTACCTTGATCTTTAAAGAAATATTATATTTTGTCCTGTTTCAAACAAAACAAACATTGCTTTCTTTTATTCAAGGTTTTCTTAATTTGAGTTCACTAGGGTCATAGATTGAGGACCGTGATATTTTTCTGGGATTGACAAAACAAAACTTTCCAGCAAATTCTTTCACATCGGCAGACTGATATTTTTATCTGTTGATTTCTTCTTCAAAACATCAAGTCTTCCTGTTATGTTTTAACCATGCAGACGCTAAGAAAGGACGAAAAAGTACCAAATTCAGGAAATACAAATTTGCCTCCCTATTAACTAAATTTGCATAACTGTTGCATGTAAATTGAGGGCATTCATCAATGCCAAAATACCGAAACCTTGTCATACGGAATAAGACTAAACAATAAAACATCGGACTATTTCGCTTTTCACTGTATCGATAATATTTTGTCCATTATGAAATCGCCTACAGAAAGACATTCAAACTCAGGTGTTTATGTTGCAGTTAATTTTTTATTTCAGTTAATTTTTGTTTTAAATTCATTAGAATACATTACCATACCCCAAAACAAAGGAAAAACAAAAATTAACTGAAATAAAAAATAAACTGCGACATAAAATAGCAAAGAAATCAGCTGTAAAAAACAAGGGACCTTAGTACTGACAAAAAAAAGTCTTATGTTGGTTTTGCACTTATGGAAGGAAATGGAATTCCTGGTATTACAACCATGAGCCTAATTCCTTAGTAGAAAAGTTTTTGACATATATCGGGTAACAATCCGGTTTTATATAGAAACATTATTTTAACTATTTCTGCTGCATGTAGACAAATACCATTTATCTGAAAGATGCAAAGATTCTTTAATATTGCGTTTGTATGGGCATCGTACACTTGTAGATCTCTAATGGCACATTTGTGATCAAGGGAACCCTAATGGGGAACTCGGGAAGTAAGATGATGTAAACCATATTTGCTCATACATGTTATTTGCACAAACAATAGAAAAACACGCTTGCTTAACTTAACATGTGCATGTCTGGGGAATGCAGAAAAGTTATTTAGTCTTTCAAATCATTTACCTCTAATATCTGCGGAACAGAATAAGGTGAAGAGATAAGTGCAGTCGGTCAATCACAGGTCAAGGAAAGGCCCGCAATTTGTCCACCATCGATCCGCCATCTTATCTGCTTTTGTGCTTAGCGACCGCTCAGAAGATAGACCGCTGATTAGTGTGTCCCGCTGATCGGTAAATTATCTCGTCCCCAGGGTCTATCCAGGTTGACGTGGGAGGCACCCACTACAGGCTTTACGCTCAAATACCCCTCCCAACCCCTCCCTACTTAAATGAAGCAAATAGTCAAGTGCCAAGGCTCAATTTAAGTCTAGTTGTCAATTTATTTTGCGTGAATAAAATTTGTTGAGTTCCTCCATCTTTAATAGGACTTCTTTTATTACAAGTCCAGTACCTTTGGTATGCTGACGACTCCCAACATAATGTTTTACTTAGGAAGGATTCTAATTTAGAGTATCAGATAGCAAACTGTGATGAAGTGATGGTTCACAGGTGCAGGGCTGTAAACCCCCCACTTCTTCAAATATTGAGAATTGATGGGCAGTGGCTGATAGATGACGTCATAATGCAGGGTACGTGACGTCCTTTTTTGCAAAAAAAAAAAAACGCACGAAAAAGATGTTGTTTTAATTGTAACATTTTACCTAATTGGTTTACTTCCCACCAATCACATTATTGCTTATATTACAATGGCATACCGGAGTTTGTGAGGAAATGCTCAATGTTAACAGAAAAATAGCTCAAACAGCGCAAAATTTTTGAAATTTCATTGTCAGAGAGCTCGAATCTACAAGAAATGACAAAACCTCGGCGATTATCCGGGAGATTTCAGACTCTAATCTGGACACCGGGAGAAACGGTTTAAAATCTGGAGTCTCCCAGATTATCTGGGAGAGTTGACAGCCCTGTAGGTGCTTAAAACTGAACCAAAATCAGATCTCCATACATGTTAGGCTACCTCTGGACTAGGCGGAAGTTGTTGATTAGCAAACTGGGGGCGGGGGTTATTAAAGAAAGGGTACGGGCTTTAATTTCTACCGTTGTTAACTGGAATCATTTCCAAAAAGAAACCACCTACATGTACCCCAAATGACTCTGCCAAAAAGATATGACATGACGAACATGACTAATAATATTAGTCTTGGAAAAAGGAATTATTTCTATTTCATGTGATGCACCACAAGTTTCATTCAATAGCTATAAAGCCTTAGTTTTGGCCCACTAAACTCTGCTAATAAGAGTTTGACAAGTCAAATGATATCTGGGAGATGATAGATGGGAGAGGGTCCAAACCTCACACCTCCCACCTCCTGTACATTGCATTCCTGGCTTCCAATTGCCTTCCTCCCCTTTTACATGGCTTTCTACTTTAAGCCCTTTGTCAATTTAGGGACTGTTCATTTTACATCAGGTAGGGGGGGGGGGGGCTCCTGGGATTTGAGGGGGGTGGGGGGCATGAAAAAACTTATGACTTAAAGGGGGGTCACTGAAAAATTCCTTCAAATTTTGCAGTGACAGCATTTGTAATAACACAAACAGCTTTTCAGAATGTCAAAAACCAGTGTTCCTAACATTCAGAAAGTTCTGATTTTCCCGGGGAAGCATGCCCCTGGACCCCTTACTTTATTCGACAAGACAAGGACAATATTAATTATTTCGATCTTATACCACCTGGTACATCAACTGTTTTCCAGATGATTTAAAGCTACAATCTTCCATGTTATTACATATTTATACATAACAGATTCTCACGTATATTTGTTACAAATATAGTGATAGTTACATACGCAGACACACGTTTGATCTACTTTTTGGCTCCCTCGAACACATGCTTCGCTATCAATTTTTGGGTTTCAGGCTTCTCATTAGGGGGATTTATTACAAACAAGAATATTTCATTTGGTGACATTTTGTTCAGTCTATATTTCAAGTTAGCGCGGCATGATACAGTTAAAAAGTAATGTATATTCATCCTCCATTTCCAGTTTACACGTTGGACATATTCTTTTGTCAGGTTATTATGCACCAAAAGGTGATTTGACCCCCCCAAAATCTCAGTTAGTAATTTTTCATTTTTTCTTTATCCGCTCTCTCTCTCTCTCTCTCTTTTTTTTTTTCTTGGGGGGGCGGGGGGTCATCTCAATTAATTTGGGACACAAGGGAGGCCGCCCCAAAAAATTTCTTATAAAGAGGGGGTGGGTCATCATATACTACACGAGCTACCCGTCAAATCTCACCAGCCCCTCCCCCACTCCCATAAAAAATGAACGGTCCCGTATTGCAAAATATTAAGTATTGCTGCATAATTTCCCCATTTCCCCCCGCTTTTCACCCTTTGTAACACTCTACCCTAATGCACTTTCTTCTCCTGCCTCCCACTTTCTGTTCTCTTGCATTCTCACCCAGCCCATGTTCTTCTCTACTAACAACCCACAAAATGTTTTTTAAAGGTTAAAATATGCTAAAATTTAAAAGCCATTTGACACCTTTAAAAATGGCCTTGATAAGGTCAACCTGTACAAGTTAATAAATCTGAAAAGGTTAGAATATGTGTAGGGCTAGACAGGTTGATATGATCTAGGTTTTCACAGTACCAGCAGTTTTATAGTGTAAAATGTTGGGCGAACCAAGTGAAAGTAGCTTTAAGCCAAGATCATCATTAGTTGATTTCCTTTAAAACAAACACCTAAACTCTTTAAAACAGCTGAAGGTCTTTGAACAAACTAGTAGAAGCAACTTTTGGCATGACAGAACACTCTTAGTTGATTACTGCTGCAACTTCTAGGCTCCATGACGACCATGTAAGGCACTAATCACAATACTCTTATTTACCACGTTTCACAACTGTATGTGTAAGTTCATGTCATTTGCAATGTGATGATTGGTTGACGTTCTTACCATGATAACTGTACTTGCACTCATACGGCTTTATTCCTGTGTGGACTCATTTATATTGCTTGCAATCTGATGACTTGCTAAAACGTTTTCCACAATACTTGTGCTGATAAAGTTAATTTACTCCTGAGTGGGCATATGTTCAGGTGCCCTTGCAATGTGATGACTACATGTAAAGCACTTATTACAAGACTTGCACTAATAAAGTTTTACTCCTGTGTGAGAATGTTCATATGCTCCTTGCAATGTGATGAATAAGTTACTTTTCACAATATTATTTGCACGGATAATGTTTCACTCCTGTGTGGGTACAGTTAAGGCACTTGCAATTTGATGACTGTGAAAATTTTATTACAATGCTTGCACTGATAAGGTTTCACTCCTGTGTTGTCATGTACATGCCGTTAATTGCAACATGATGAATAACTCAAGCTCTTGCCACAATACTTGCACTCATACGGCATTGTTCTTGTGTTGACTAGTTCATGTTGATTGTAATCTTATGACTTATGCGAAAACATCTTTTACAATACTTCCACTGATTAACAGGTTTCACTACTGTGTGGGCACATTCATGCTCTGTACAAGGTCATGGCTGTGTAAAACCCTTATTGCAAAAGTTGCACTGATAATATTTCTCTCATGTGTGTAAGTTCATGCTTCTTGCAATGTGATGACTGTGTGAAACACTTATCACAAAACTTACACTGATAAGGCTTCACTCCTGTATGGGTATGTTCATGGCGCTTGCAAGATGTTAAGTAAGTAAAGCACTTATTGCAATACTTGCATGGATAAAATTTCTCTCCTGTATGGGTACGTTCATGGATTGTGCAATTTGATGACTGACTAAAGCACTTATTACAATACTTGCACTGATGCGGTTTCACTCCTGTGTGGGTAAGTTCATGCTGCTTACAATTTGATGACTTTGTGAAGCATTTATCACAAAACTTGCACTGATAAGATTTTTCTCCTGTGTGGGTATGTTCATGGTCATTGCAATGTGATAACTGGGTAAAACACTTATTACAGTACTTGCATGGATAAGATTTCACTCCTGTATGGGTACGTTCATGCGCCGAGCAACTTGATGACTGGCGAAAGTACTTATTACAATACCTGCACTGATACGGTTTCACTCCAGTATGTATACGTTCATGCTCCTCGCAATGTGATGGATAACTGAAGCACTTATCACAATACTTGCACTGATAAGGCTTTATTCCTGAGTGCATACGTTCATGGTGCTTGCAATTTGATGACTTTGTGAAGCACTTATCACAATATTTGCACTGATAAGATTTTACTCCTGGACATATGTGGGTACGCTCATGGTACATGCAATTTGATGACTGGCTAAAGCACTTATTACAATACTTGCACTGATACGGTTTCACTCCTGTATGTACACGTTCATGCTCCTCGCAAAGTGATGAAGTACTGAAGCACTTATTACAGTACTTGCACTGATAAGGTTTCACTCCTGTGTGGATACGTTCATGCTGCTTGCAATATGATGACTGTGTAAAGCATTTATCGCAATGCTTGCACTGATAAGGTTTCACTCCTGTGTGGGTTTGTTCATGCTGCTTGCAATTTGCTGACAAGCTAAAGCACTTGTCACAATACTTGCATTTCATAACCTTTGGTAGCATTAGACTGCTTAATCTTGATGGCTCCTCACTTTTGGACATTGTATGTTGTTCTCTTTTAAAAAATATCACTTTAGAACCCTGAAAATGAAAATTTTTACATTTAGAAAATCTTTACTTATTTTTATTATTATTACTTTTATCTTGCCACCTTGTGATGTTACAAATAATAAAGAAGAAGGAATTATGAGAAAATGGCAAAAGACACCATGGCAAGAGACACCATGAGGCTTATGCAAAAAGGGTGTTCTCTACTAAATTACAAAAAGCACTAAAAAATAATAGTTGAACAGCCAAGGCAGAGTAACAATATGCAGTAATAAGGTATTAAAGAAAAAAAATTGAACGAAAAAAAAAAAAACACAATACAAAGTCAAAAAAAAGAGCAAAAAGCCAGGCTGATCATGAGAAAAGAACAAGTTAAGTGAGAATATGTTTTTTCAGTTTGTTCATAAAGTTGATACACTAACTGAGCTTTGAATGTCTAGGCTTATTGAGGTTAAAAACAAAGGACCTTAGTACTGACATGAAAAAAGTCTTCTATCGGTTTTGCACTTATGGAAGGAACTTGCATTCCTGGTATTATAACCAGGAACCTAAATCCATAGTAGAAAAGTATTTTTAAATATATCAGGTAACAATCTGGTTTTTCATTATTTTAACTATTTATTTTTTGCTAGATACATATCATTAATTTTAACCACATCTTATGCTGGATTGCTGGCTTTCTAATGGATAGGAGACAGAGTTAAACTTACCCAGGATTCTTTTTTTTCCTTACATAGAGAGCTAAGGCTCTAGAGCTGTCTGGACTTTCAACACTGCATGATAGAAGAGAAGCAATTGAGGTAACATCGTTCAACAAAATATGCGCTAATCCCAAAGAGGGGGGGGAGGCAAATGGGGATGTGCCGCTGGATGGGGTTGCATTTTCATGACTCGATTGACTGGTCGCATTTTCAATAGAGCTACCAGAATGGGGTTGCACATTTTTGGAGTTTTTGGGGCACGACAGTTTTTCATATTTACCGTTAGCAGACGTACAAGAATGTTTGTCCTGTAGGTGTAAAGTAAAGTGTTCTTCATTCAATTTTAAAAATGGGTCATTTCATTTTAAGACGACCTATTTAAAGGATCGATAAGGTAGATACTCAAACAGAAAGTGACTAAGTTGGGATAGTGAAAATTACATATTTGCCCAAAAGCGACTAAGATGGGGCCTACTGTATAATTGGTCTCAGAATAGACTATAATGGGGTAGGGGCTCTGAGAGACCAGCGGCACATACCCAGAAAAAATTGACCCAAGTAAGATGCAAAAATTCTTAAGTGTTGGGTCTGTATGAGCATCACGCATCGTAACAAGAATTAAGATTTAATGGGGGACTAAAACACAAAAAATCACCTTGGGATTTAGGGATGAATAATTCTGTTCTTTTGCTGTATCTTCTAAAGCCTTAGAGCCAATTATGACCTTTAATATAGGAAAACTGGTCCATTCAAGCTCCACCATGCAGTAAGATCAACATTAAAATTCCCACTGTGATATCAACGCCTTGTGCCCTTGTTAGAAACCTGGAAAATTATTAAACGACCCTGGAACTGGAACTGACATTGTACCCAGGTTTTCTCACAAATAAGTTTGATTAATTCGGCTGTCATGAAAACAGATTATTCGATATTCCTTCATACTTTGCGGAATTTTTTGGCAATTTCAAGGTTTTCTGGTTCACGGTGAGATTTAGAGGCAAAACCGTGAGACCTTGAGATGGCATCCCAAACCGTGAGAGTTGGAAGGTCTGCATTTTGATCATGATCCCGGGATCATGATATGACCTGTTGCACGAACACTAGGTAAACACGCTTACTTAAATTAACATGTGCCTGTCTGGGGAATTGCAGAAAAGTTATTTAGTCTTTCAAATCATTTACCTCTAATGTCTGCTGAACAGAATGAGGTGAAGAGTTAACTGCAGTCGGTCAATCACAGGTCGAGGAAAGGCCCGCAAACGAAACTAAACATTTGTCCACCATCGATCCGCCATTTTGTCTGCTGTCTGTTATGCTTAGCGACCGCTCAGAAGATACACCGCTGACTGACTCGTCCACAGGGTCTCGCTCGGGTGCCGGGGGAGGTTCAAATACCCTTCCCAGCCCGGCCGGACTTTTCCGCGGGTGGCGGGTGGCGGGTGGCGGGTGACGGGTGGCGGGTTACGGGTGGCGGGTGGCGGGTGGCGGGTGACGGGTAGCGGGTGGCGGGTGAGGGGTAGCGGGTGACGGGTGACGGGTGGCGGGTGGCGGGTGGCTGGTGGCTCAGTTTTTGCCCTAGCATGCGGCATGATTGCCATCCTAATCAGTATTTTTAAGTAGTATTTAAAAAATGCAGATCCTTTTTGTATATATATACAAGGAGATCAATTCGCGTCCGAGACGCCACATGCGGTGAAAACGGTCCATGCTGTGTCCAAAACGTTCTTGCTCCTTCTCTGGTACGCATTAACATTGACAGCTTTGTTGCTTTAGTCTTAGGAAAATTTCCTTGTTTTCTCGAAATAGACACTTTGTTCATTTTAAACTACAAGTCGGGAACCAAACTGGCAAAGATTTATCCCACGGCAATGCAATGTTTATCCCAACTTATAACAAAACAACAAACGCACTTGTCAAAAATCTGAGACACTGTTCAAACATGTCGAGAAGAGAATGCGATCTTACTTGTCTGGTCGCAGGATAAATATTACTTTAATTTTTATGAGTTCCTCAAGCTATCTCGTGCATGCGATATCGTGTAGAATAATAGAATCTCTTGCAGTCTGTTATAAACACGGCTAAACAGTTGGGGAACTGCAATCATCTTTCGTCCTGATGTGGAAGAAAAAGCAAACTAGACAAACAAGATCGACACGTGCCATGTGTCTTGCTTGACATGGCCCATTTTCATTTGACATACCGCGTGTAGCGTGACGAAACGTCACTTGCGGTGCGAAGCAAGGAGAGGTGACTGTTTTCACAGGCA
>OZ037785.1:7775299-7890299 GCA_964035525.1 Porites cylindrica
ACCAATTTTTCTCACGGTATTGCGGTATTTAATCAATTTAATTTAATTTTGCGAGGAAACGTGAGACGACCTCGAATTGATCGGTACAACGAACGAAAAAGATACCCTACCAATTTCATCACAGATTATCTGTCATAAATTGTGTAATGGTAATCATTTACCATTAATCTAAAGTCTTAAAAATACTGACGTGCATTAAACTAGACTGCGTAGCTGGCGCTTGGAAGTAGTGGGCGCGAGAGAGAACGAGCGCGCGCGAGGGAGACACGCGAGGGGTCGTCTAAACCGTGCCTGCTACGCAGGCTAGTATTAAACAGGAGAGGGCAATGAACAGTACCGCAATACCGTGATCTTCTTTTACCGAATACCGTTAACCAAAAGGAAGAAATACCGCATACCGCAGGGCTAAATATAAATTATACCGCAATACCCCACTTTAAAATCCAAATTACCGAAATACCGCTTGCAAAAAAGCGTAAGCGCTCATTTCCCCCTCCATGCTGTTGAAGAGGTGATAGAATATTTGGGCTTAAAACATCCAATTATATTTGATGTTTACAATCTTTGTCATAATTATCACTGCAACAAACTTTCATCTTTCAATGTTAGTGCTGAAAGACATGTGCGGTTATTTCGAAATACCTTACAAATCTACAGATCTAAAAAGAGACCTTTTAGCCAAGGTTTCAGTTTAAAGCCGTGAATGTGACTGAGTGCAGCAAAAAATAATTTCATACTGTAACTTCCCTGCGCAAGAGTTTGAGTGCATGGTATGCTGTCCAATCGGTAATGTGACAAGTTGTGCGTTGTGCATTGGTTATCATCTAAATATCATAAATATTATTGTGGAAACAAATTATGAAGCATATTATAAAATGAAGTTGCAAAATTTGTGAGGCACTTTCATCGATTTAAAAGTCCTACTGGTCTCCTATATTTTTTTATGATGTCCTCCCCAATATTTGGGTGACCCTATTCGGAGGAATGGCGGAATACATGCAATCAGTTGTAAAATACGGAATATACGTAATATTCTAAAACACGGAATTTACAGAATATTCTGTATTTGATTTGAATTGGACTGACGAAAAAGCAGAGGTAATATTAAAAATTCAATTTTCGTACTGCCGTAAGCCACACTATAGACCTTATGACGGTTTTGAAAGCCATCTTGACGGGTGAAGGGTCTGGTATCACGGGAATCTAATGTCGGATAACTTTCATAAAACGGCTGTTCTAAAAAAAAAGAATTGTAAACTTAAGCTTGACAGGATTGTACTACCAATTAATGGGGGCCGCACCTGTGCCTAAATTTGTTCGGTCGCTTGCTTTAGATTTTCCAGAGTCTTCAAAGTCTTCAAAGGAATGATCTCTTCTTCAAATTTTGTGGAGATTGCTCGGCTGGTCGTTCTGGCGAGGAAGGATCCAAGGACAACAAGTCCGTTTTCCAGTCTCCTTGATCCATTACCTTAATCGACTTGCACTTTGTTTTGACTGCGAGCTTTTTTAAGAAAGGTGAATATAAGGAAGGAAAGTTCCATCGACAAAGTGCCCAACAAGTTTCAAGGTAAGTCCCTCGCGTTAACTGAGCATTCACCATCAGTATTTGTTACTGCTACAGTTTCAAATGTTGTTCGTTTTTAAATAAATATCAAAGTTCTTTTTTTAACATTTGGCTGTTTCTCAAAAAAGAAATAAGCGCCCTGTCCCGAATAAGCGTCCTCCCTAGAGGCACCAAAAGTAAATAAGCGCCTGGGCGCTAAATCGAATCATTACGGTAAGCCACGCGCTTAAAACATGGTTCGAGTTAATGAGGGTAAAATTATATAGAAATGATCTGAAGAGAAACAAAAATTAGTATTACTTCGAGTCAGCACGAGGTTCGAGTCAGTAGCGAGGGTTCGAGTTATTGGAGTCGACTGTATACATGTATACCCTTTTTAAACGATTTTTCTCTTATTCTGCGTTTTAGAGTATTCCTTATATTCCGTATTTTAGAATACTCCCTGTATTCCATCATTCCGTTCCGTCATTCCGTCAGTCCGCCATTCCACCGAATAGCGTCACCCCCGATATTTTCATGTCCAAGAAAATACTAAACGCGAGGCTAATCATTGTGCCAAGAATTGAATCTAGTCCTTTGAGAAAAAGAAACCGTAATTCTTGGGCGTAATGGACTCAGTTTTTGGGACCAAGATGTTCCTCGTTCTCGGGAGCAACAGTACTCCAATATCTCTCTCCTTTTTTCCTTGAAGGAAGACATTGGACATTGACATGAATGATTCTAGCCCGAAAAAAAAAACGTGGGATCAGATTTCTTTCAATAGACCGCTGACCAGAAGCGTCGACTCGTGACCCCACAACGATCAGATCACGCTGAGGCCAAAACGGTGCGGCGGTTCGGGAATTTTTTCTTTTTAAGTCACCATCGCTTGTGAAAAAATAACATTACTGTAACATTGTTTCACTAAGTGCTTTCTGGCCGAGAAAAAGTTGTGCATTCGTTTAGATTCCGCCGCAGTTTAGACAAATGACGTCATTGGCCGCTGTCACGCGACGACATTTTCCAGATTCAAGTTTCGTCAGCAGATGGTAATTTCGAGTTCTTTTCTTCTTCTGCCTATTTTTCATCTTCCTTTCTCTTTTAATTCTACGTCCTTCTACTTAGGATGGTCTCTGAGCACCTAGCAAGGATTAAAGTGGCGTTTACCACGCTATCCACGGCCGTATTGGCAACAGAGAAGTGTTTCGCCGAAGTAGCAAGATAACGGTAAACACTGCAACTTTGAACGCTTTGTACAGCGTCAATATACTTTGGCCGAAAAATGTTTCTCCAGAATCGTAATGTATATCCCTCCAATGTCTGATTCATCACTGTGATTGCTTTCAGCCGCGTTGGACTTTTGAGAAATAATTATTTTAAAATCAGCTCCAACGCTCCATCTAATTTAATATGCAATATTTGAAAATTTATTTTTTATTCCCTTCGGCAGTTTTTCGATGTTTATCGAATGATATTGCATTAAAAGGCCTTTTTCTTCATCACTGTGTGGTTTTCTCGCTATTTTGCGTTGCGATAGTGATTTCTGAACCGTTTTTTGCGAGGGCTCATTTTAGGCCTGATTTTACTGGTATCAGACGGAAAAAGGTTGGGGCTCGATATTTTTGGTTTAAAGCGAAACTGAAACAAAAGAAATTCATTTTTGAATAGTATTCGGTAACCTCTACTTGGGAGATAAAAATCGGCCGATTTTATTTTTTAGCCGGAAATCATCGGTCGTTTCTTAGGCGCAGGGCCTCTTAAATAGCGCGTCATGATTACCTAAAGTGATGTTAAGATCATTGAGGAAGATATTAAAAAGGTAAGGACCGCTAACGCTACCTTGAGTTGTCCCTTGGTTGACCGGTTTCCAGTCACACTCAAAGTTATTACAACATACCCTTTGTTTTCTATCCTTTAAAAAGTTCAAGTACCAATTGGTAATATATGGATTCAGTGGGAGCTTTTTTAATTTACTAGCAAGAAGTTCATGTTTCACAGAGTCAAAAGCTTTGCTGAAGTCCATAGCAAAAAGGCGAACTGCTTTACAATCCGGGTTATCCAGGTAGCTGTTGGTCCTATGTTGAATTGACAAGAGAGCATCGGTACAGTTTCCACCTTTTCTGTAGGCGAACTGTGAGGTGCTGAGGTGGCTTTCAATCGTCTCGCGGGCATAGCAGTGGTACACAATTTTCTCAAAAGCCCTCGCTATAACAGGAGTTATATTAATGCCGCGATAATCACCATGTGCTTTAGGAACATCCACTTTGGGGAGGGGGGTGATGATCGCACGCTTCCACGATGATGGCAAACACTGAGTAGAGATTGAGAGATTCCAGATTTTGGTGATAAGAGGCGTGAAAATCTCAGCATGCTCTTTCCAAACCCAGTAAGGAATCTGGTCGGGTCCAGTCGCAGTTCTTTTGAGAACGCTAAGTAAATTCCAGACCTGCCGTTCGGAAATTACCGGGATCTCCATCCCACTGCTGATTGTGACAGGGGTTGGTTCTATGTACATATCATCTGAGCAGAGCCTAGCGAAGTAATCATTCAAGTCCATCAGACAGCTGTTATCCAGGTTTACTTTGCAGGATGCACGACGCCGCTGCGACAATTCATCAACTCCTTTCCACCATGCCCGACTACCTGGAGGGGCATCCATAAACTTTCTCCTATTTTCCGAGATGATGTCAGCTATTCTTTTATTAACAATGCACAGCCTGTCTTTGCTCAGACGAGAAACTCTAGACTTCGTTCTGATCATTGACTTAAGGAGTGGTGTCATCCAAGGCGGATCGCGTGACGACATGGATACAGTTTTGACCGGCATACACCTGTCCATATGGCCGCGAATCTTTTCTTCCAATATGTTATATGTTATATGTTATATGTTGACGACTTCCAGCTTTATACTCGTATTAAGAGCTTGAGATGGCGAGCTCTAAAGCATTGGCCCAACACTGAACCAAAATCAGATCTTCATGCAAGGTCACCTCTAGGGCCTAGGCTACATGGAGGTTCTTGATAAGCAAACCCAGTGGGGGTAATTTAGTAAGGGAAGACGCTAGTCAAATTACTTACTAAACACTAAAGTGTTAACGATCGTGGTTAAAGTCGATCTGCCAAACACGTGCTTAACACGATTGATTTGAGCTAGACATGAGAAGCAGGATCTAGGAAGAAACTATTTTCACGATATGCTCGTGAAAAGTAAGGCTCGAGTCAAAAGCAACGCCTAGACCTTTAACCCCGATCTTTAGATCTTCTAAAGCTTTTGCCAGTAGAACTCATTTCTTTGATGCCTGCCTCATGTTTGTCTCTCAATAATACACGCCAGGATACAAACTAATAAGTTACTCACTACGGCTGAGCTAATCAGGAATTGGCATGAACAAAAGGGTGTTTTTATAGCAGGCGTCCCTTGCCTCCTGTCTCAAACCCCCTACCTTTGTCCGTTCCTCCTAATCCCTCTACCCCTGCTACGCAGGCTACTCCGGTATTAGTTCTTTTCCTAAAAGGGACAGATATGCGGGATATTTTGTAACCGTGGCCTGGGTCCATAAACAATAAGCTTAGTTTTGTCAGGATTCTGTAGAAGACGATTTTTCAAACACCATTTTCAGACCCAAACCTTCTTCTCATTGACACTCGCGTTCCCCTTGACCGCGCTTTTATCGTTAATATTAATAGGAGACTGAGGGACGACTGGGGACGAGTCAACCTTCTTTCTAGGCTACCTCTGTACTATGTGGAAGATGTCAATGAGTTAACAACAGTTTTACTTCAAGTACAGGGCCGAGTTGTTCAAAGCTGGGTTAAGATAACCCCAGGGTTAGTGCGAAATTCAAATTCAGATGCGAAAGCTTAAAAAGTAAATTCAGTTTAATTCTTTTTGTCAACAAGTTGATAATTGAATGCTCTTAAAAATAACAGAGAAAATTATCCGAGAAAATGCTTTGGACCAAAAGAAAAAGAAACCCACGTTAAATCTAACCCTGGGTTAAGCGTTAATCGGCCTCCGAACAACTGGGCCCAGGGTACTTGCCTATTAATTCTAGAATAATTTCAAAATTCTTTTGATGGATGATAAGGGACCAAATGGTCTAGCACTTCCATTTGCATCGGACACACCGAGTTAGAAAACCTATTCACATTCATTAACAGAGAGTAGCTCTGACATAAGGTACTCAATAGCACGTTTTTCTTGGTAGTTGGCGAGGGTTTATGGAATACTTGAGATCAGCGGTGTATGGTAATGTGTTAAGGTTTAAAGAAATGTATAGCAGGGGTGTGGATAAGATATGCATAGTGATGCATAGGAGTGTATAGTGTTGTACTATATTATTATTCTTTAAAAAGAGGTTAATTTTCATTGGAAAGTGATAAAAAACCTGACTTGACTTGACCTGAGAAGGGTGAAATACAAGTTGAATGAACAAGGAAACTACAACACAACAAGACAACGTTGATATTAAAACTGCATTTTATTACAAAATTACGTTACTTATAAGCTAATAAAAATGCTATTAAGGCTGCTTAGAAAGTGCAAAATATCCCTTATATCTTTCTCTTGACAGATATCTAAAGAAAAATTTAATCACTTGTAAGGACATCCACCAAGATACAAATTACCACCCATCATCAGCGGATTAGCAAGGTACAGAGTCTGAGGGTCTCCGCCAGGTTTCTTGGAAATCAAGTTACGCACACATCCTGTATAACCTGTTACTGTAACACCCTTGGCAGTTTCGCCCACTACAAAACAAAATACAATCGTTTAATAGGCAATACTGCTTGAAAAACAAGAAACTGTACATGCAACGCTAGGACTAGGTGTCCATTCAGTCTTACAGAGAGTCAAAGAAAATGACTGAAGAACGTAAGGGACCAACTCTAGGTGTCCATTTTAGGAAGGTGTCCGCCTTATACCGAGTCAATGAAAATGACTGAAGAACGTAAGGGACCAACTCTAGGTGTCCATTTTAAGGAGGTGTCGGTCTTTAAAGAGAATCAATGAAAATGAATGAAAAACCAAAAGGACCAATTCTAGGTGTCCATTTTAGGGAGGTGTCTGCCTCATACAGAGTCAGAGAATATGACTGAAGAACAGCAGGGTCCAACACTAGGCCTCCGTTTTAGGGAGGTGACCGTCTTATAGAGAGTGAAAACGGAATTCATTATTCCACTTTTTGAATTAAAGGAGGCCTGGTTGCCCAGTGGTAAAGAGTGTTCTGGACTACAGGTTTTATTTGGAGGAGCTTACAAAAGTAGGGGCTTACTTTCAGAAAAATTTACAGTTTTATGTTTTTTAGGAAGATAAAAGGATTTGTCACCGTACCAGGCGGCAGTCCTCCGACATACAGTGGATCATAGATATCAGCACTGGTCTGGGCTCCTAGTGGCTCGCTCTCATAAGAAGGGTTTTCATCCACTTGTATTTTCACAACATTGTTTCTTTTCCACACTTGTATCTTATGCCACTCCCCATCGCAGAATTGAAGAGGGTCGTTGACACTATGCTGCGCTACCAGCTGGCCGCCACCGTTTTCTGCACGGAATATGATCTAAAACCATCAATAAAAACAATTAGTTATTCATTCAAAATAGTTCTCATTTTCTGATAGGCTCAAATCCCCCAGCTTAATCTTCATAACCAATCACAACCCCCTAACGTTGTTCAAATTTTGGAAGACGTTTGCGGTATGTGGGTAAACTAAATGACGTCAATCGTACAAGCTATTGCCAGACGATGCTTTTCTATCGAAGGGTTTTCTTTGGCAGCAAAACGCTTAATACTATCCTCTAATTGTTTTTCACTACTAGAGTGGCTGATAAAACAAATAGCGGGTACTTGCGGAAATCGTTTTACAAGGCGAAACGAAAGCCATCTTATCTCTGAATTGAAACCTAGAAGACATTGGTCTTGGAGCTGTGACAATGTCATAAACTTTTTGCATTCCTCGCTTAGAATCCCTTTAAAGTTCGACTTTCACAAGCTGCGCGAATTTCTGAAAAATCAATAACCAACTACAGTGTGTAAATGGCCTGTATACAACGCACGACTTAAAAGCATCCACGCTTTTCTTCTCTGCGTGTGTGTTTTACGCCGGAAATTTCATAGCCACTCTACCGATTGGTTGTTTTGTAGAACCTTAACGTGAGAGAAAAACGCATCAAACGACACCACAACTATCATCCCTTTACGCCCCAATAACAAAATACACATTCAGTTCACCAAACTGATCTTATGGGTTAAGTAAAGAAAATTTGATGAAAGTTGAAAGTATTTCCCCTTTGGCGATAGGCAATTTCCGAGTTTCCCCGGGCCTCTGTATCAAAACGAGGTTAAGTGCGCAGCCTTTGATATGGAAATGATTTTTCATTCTTATGCAAATTAAATTCATTTTCACAAGAGAGGTTGGCCTCATTTTGAAAGTGAGGGTTTTTGGAACTCGGAAGTGGCCTATTATTATATAGATACTCATCAGCTTTTCTCTTGATTATGGACTGATATCTAAAGGAAAAAACTGATGTTGGTCACTCTTAACCTGTGTACAGACCCCCCTCCCCTCAGGAAAAAAAATGAGGGCAGGGGGGTCTGAGGGAGGGGGGGTGTACACAGGCAAGGTCGCTCTTGGAACATTCTGGGAAACTACCCACCTACCCCTCCCCCAAGTCATCATTGAAGACCTTTAGATTCGAGGACGAGGACGACTACGAGTACGAGATTTGACTTAAAGTTTTTTCGCGTATTCTCAAAATATAGACTCCCCGGAAAGCTTTATTTTACCATTTTTCACTAGAAAAGTTAGCATTGTTATCTTTAGTTAAGGAGGTTATACGCCCTCTCCCAATCGCAAAATAATAAAACTTCTAAACATTTGATATCTTGTTTTCGCCACCACGACATTCGCGCGAAAACTCGTAGTAGAATGACGACGGCTACCACGTTTTCCCGCCAAAATGACGCTGGTTCACGCGCGTACACTACTTAGTATTGAGAAAATCTCGTACTCGTAGTCGTACTCGTCCTGGAATCTAAAGGTCTCTATTTTGCCCTAAGGGACGGACCATTCGAAAAGTTATGGGGGGGAGGTGGGGAATTTTCGAGCCGCAGGAATTTTTTTTCGTTATCAAATTTCTTGTATGAATTTTTTTAGGCCATAGCATATTTTTGAGGGTTAATTAGCGTGCATGAATTTGTTTTCATTTAATTTTCCCTTGCGCGAATACTTTTTTTTGTACTTCGCCCGCGCCCCCAATAAGTTTTCTAATGTTCCATCCCTAAGTGTGAAGTAAGTATTAATGTTGGCTAAGGGGAGGTGTAGGTGGGCAGTTTCCCAGAAACACAGAATGATCCGACCTTTGACGGGTTAACTTTACACCATAACTTGGACCAGTTCAAGTTGAAGGCATCACAGCGGCCGAGAACGTTACTTACATTTCCATTGGACATTTCTAGGACAATGTAGTCTCCTTTTGCATTCCAAGACGACAACAGGAGTCCTGTGTGGGATGTCGGCTTGATTTCAAGCGAGATTTCCTGTTGTTGTCCAACTGAGTATTTATCGGCTGACAAAAAAACGCAAACACGTCAAGTACAAAAAAGGAACGAAGTACCAAAACTGACAAAACTTATTAGCCCCTCCCCCCAGGTTATAGGTCCAACTACCAGTAAACAGTACATTTGATAATAACCCCCCTCCTCCCCTAAAAAAAAGCCCTCCTCTAAATGTATTAAAAGTGAGCTTAAAAAAAAAAAAGTTTTTAAGCGACGAACGTCTACCGGAAGCGGACTTTTTGCATTCGAGAGCAACGCTCTTGCCCAAACCTTCCACCAAATCGTCTCTAAAAGAGTAGAGACATTTAACGTTCCACATGTGGTAGCCTCCAGGCATATTAAAAGAGAAAAGGTCTCTTTTCCGGTTGGCGTGCATCGCTCAAAAACGCCTTTGGTTAAGATCACTAAACTGAATTCGATAACGACGTTTTGAAGCTTAATTTAAAACCAGTAAAAGCAAAAGGTTTCTCGATCAGCCCTGCTCTAGCTTATTTTGAAACGCTTTTTCTTTTCCAGTTATAATCCTGCTCGGATATACGCCTCTCCCTCTACGCCTCTCTTTTTGTATGACTTGTCCACGTAACTGACCTAAAACAGCAACGTGGCCGTAACAAGACCCCTTAAAAGCACTCTTTTCCGCAGTGTCAATGGAATTAGGCAAATCCTCGCAGCTCGTCAAAAAGCTGAAGTCAACTCACCAACTTTGAGGTAGCCTCCTCCATTTTTAAAGCTGACTCCTGATTCAGGGCTGTCGCGGTAACAGTTCTGCGCCTTATACAGGTTAGTTACTGGAGTATCGATCTTCTTGTCATCCACTGTCACGTTCGTGATGCATCCTGGGAAACTGTTTTTTGAACCAGCCTAAGGTGATTTGAGGGGTTAGTTTCTAAGGAATTGCAGTGCTGCGGTGGGCGCGGGGGTGGCGATGGGAGGGGGAAGGGGTTAGGGGAGTGAAACAAAATTCTGATTTAACAACTGAATTGTTTAAGTTAATCTACCACCCTAAAAAGAATGCAAAGCTGGCGTATTGAGGGCTAGCAATTCTTCATAGGGAATCAAGGGATTGTAAATTAGGTATGTTGTGCTTATATATTGAACGGTGGGGGAACGCTATTGGTGGGAGCATCAACAAACCACAAGCAGTCTCTCTTATTTTTCTTAGTCTGTCAAGCGAAACGCGCAAGACATGAAAATGATCACGCGCGTGACGGAAATCAGGAGAAAAAGAGAGACTGCACGCAGTCTAGAACATCAATGAAGTTCCGGAACTCATCTGGGATTACGTACAACCCCAGCCGACCGGATTAGTACCCCCTGTTATCAGGTCAAGACTAAGACACGGTGTATCGAATAATGAGACTGCAATTCTACTGACCGGAACTCGTTTGGCGTCAAATTCCTCGGGAACTCCTCCTAAGAAGAACCTCTCAAGTGAGTTTATGTAGGTGGGTGAGCCACTCGCTTTGCCTGAATCCACTTCTATGCCATCTACATAGAGCGTTCCATCGACTCTCTGCCTGGAAAGCCACACCTAAGAAATCAAGAGCGCTATTTAGGAGCTGATGAAACGCAAGAGGTAGCGCATGGTGGATGGTGGACTAGTAAACAGTTGGCCATAGGTTTAACTCTTGTTAGTAGCACTCGGGCATTTTTCAAATCACCTGTGTCACTGACTGAATAATCCATATTCACAAGAGATTACTTTCTTTGTGGCCATAAAGAGTTTCTGAACTTAGGACAAATTTGTACACGTGACAAGGGCGACAATGGGGTGTGTCAAGGGTGCAAAATGTTGTAAGGTCTTCATGAGCCCTCAAATGAAAACATGGCCCAATAGAATAGGTGCATATGAATTCTGAGCCTGGTTACTCATTGCCGAGATCAATGGCTGAGGTAATGAGAAACAAGGCTCAAAATTATTTGTGTTAGTGCACTAGCAAACTAAAACAACAAAAATGTTCCCGCTTGTTTACGGATTGTGCCCCGGCTACAAGTCCTAGATAACTGACGTCCCCGTGTGTGTGCGGCACGCAATTTTGTCGCTGTTGCACGTCGCTACGATACGACCCCTCGTCTGCCAACCTAGACGAAATGTTGAGCAAGTTAACATAAAGTGAAAACTCTTAAATGAGGACAACAAAGGGACAAAGTCCAGTTTCCCCATTATATACGTGTCCATGGTTACTTACCATGGAAAATCAAATAGTTCCGCCATTCCGTTTGGGAAGCATCAGAAATTATGGGCTGTGATTTGGGGCGACGCAGTTTTTCTTCTATTTTTAGCCTGTTCAGCTGATTTAGATATACTTTGTAGCGGATCGTTCTAACGCTACGTCAAATTTGATAGTTTTATATTTATGCACAAGATTTTCACCCGGGTGGTTTGTGTAAATGGTAAGCACCCCATATCTCCTTACGGACACTTCCAGATTACGGACAGTTCTCTTAGTGCTGAAAATCTTCATGCGGCCCTACCTCTAGAATACAGACACCTCTTTTGATGTGGGCACCTCAATAATATGATCACCGTTGTAAAATGGGCACCTCTATGATAAGGATGCCTCTATAATGCGCACACCTCGATAATTCGAACACTTATATAATGATCATAGCTGTATAATGCGGACACTGCTTTGTGACGTAAGTGTTCTTACAGAAGAACTCTTTGTTATAAAGAGGTGTCAATAGAGAGAGCGGTTTGACTGTATTGTAACACATGAAAAAAGAAGAACAGGAAATACAGCGGATTTCCTGTGTAACCCTTCTTTGTTCAGAGAAGAAAAATAGCGAATTAAACGCTGTTGATTCAAAAATAAATTCCGCCGTTTCGGCGAGGCCAAAAAAATGCACGCGCACAAAGAGAGAGAGACAGAGCGCGCACGTGAAAGTCACGTGAAAGGATAGTCTTGGTTTCAAGGTTGTAGAATTGTGTTTCAAGCGCATCTCCTCGCGAAGTCTTTTCTCCTGCTCAGTAGATCCACTATGCTCAGCACAACTGTCATGTCTTCAAGCTGCTACTACAAACCGCAATATTGTTCGGTCTTTTCTTGATTACATCGAGCCCCTGACCCCGAAAATGGACGCCAAGTCTACAGTCTGTCTGTCTGATGTTAACCATCTGAGGGCATTTCCGGCACGAGACACTTAACAATTATTCCTCAAGCCCGAATGAGCTCCGAGTCAATAGCCCATGAGGGCCTAAGGCCGAATGGGCTATTGACTCAGAGACCATGAGGGCGAGAGGAATAATTGTTTTAGTAAAATCAAACTAGTTGGTCAAAAATATCGAGACAAGATAACTTTAGCTAGTTAAAGCTAGACTTAAAGCCATTATTTTAGCCTTCAAAGCTGGCGCTTTTCGCTACTAGTGTTCTAGAAAATATAGCCTAGTAGTAGCTCAGCCAATCAGAACGCAGCATTGATAATAGACCACTAGCTGGAATTTTACTAAATACATTAGCTTGCTACAATCCTGGCTAAAAGGTTTTGGGACATTTCTCCCTTTTTACGCAATTTTTAATGAAATTTGCAGCTAACCACCAATACACACTCATAAGCAGGGCCTTACTAAGGTTTCTCTCGCACCCCCACATCTGATCAAAGTTGAGGAGCAAAACCTGTGCAAGATATATATAAAAGGTATTCACTTGTAACAGCCAGCACTGTCCAGGCGGGACGGGGACAAACTTGAATTGGATTTTCCATACATAAAAAGTTAAGCGCCCCAGACGTAAGTGTTAATGCTAGCTTAGGGGAGGGGTAGGTGGTCAGTTACCCAGAAACCTCAAATGATCCATGATGTGTTGTGGTACGTATTGTAGTACATACCGTGTGCCACTTTCCATCGCTGTAGGTCGCGTCCGGGGTAATAAGCTTCAAGGTGCCTCCTCCCGCATTGAAGCTACAGGCGACTTTACTCCCTTCTAAATGACATTCTATGAAATCAGTCTGCGATGGTTCATTGGCGGTGTATAGCATGATGCCATCTGGGTTGGAGGCACGGAAACTGAATTTCAATTCCGTCCTGCAAAAATTAGCAAATGAACACGTACAATCGAGTTAAATGCATTTAAATGCAATTTAAAGAGTTAAAAACTGAGAACATCCTCAGCGCCAGAGGTTCGCGGTCTTTTGGCATGCGCATGCCCATTAGCTCGCTACCTTGATCATATGAGTCAGGAATCAGTTGCGTAAAGAGTTACCTTCGTGCTGTTTGTCTATGCCCACGACGTTCTTTCAGCCATTTTCTTCGATCGTTTATTTTTTTTGGAGTATTAGTTGAAGCTCTCCAAACAGACGATCTATTAAGCGGAGAACCCTTCTTACGGACGCCTCGATATCCCGGTTTGAGCCCTCAGTTGGACTTTTTCGTTTACCTCAAGTCCACGAATAAACTAAGTAAAATGAGACGGACAACACGCTTGTTTTGAGGCTAGAGAGCTATATTGGTATTAGCCAGCCTCCTCCTCAGGCGCTTCGTTTTTCGCAAGGTAGAGGCGAGAGA
The DNA here is from genome assembly GCA_964035525.1 of Porites cylindrica. Lineage (NCBI taxonomy): Eukaryota > Metazoa > Cnidaria > Anthozoa > Scleractinia > Poritidae > Porites > Porites cylindrica. The sequence continues at coordinate 7,788,905 of OZ037785.1, forward strand.
CTGGTGATAAGCCGCAAGGGACCATGGGAAGGGTACAGACGGCAGGCGAAGCCCGTTGTCTCCTTCCCGCCTTCCTTTGCGCGCGCGAGAGAGACGTCTGGGTACGAGGCGGGGTATCAGCTGTGCTGTGGCTAGAACAGCCTGGAATAAATGTTGACTAACATAATCAAATAAATCATTAGCTATTGTCGTTCCTTAGAACACAATCGGAGAATGTTGGCGATTTATGCGGTCTTACGTTGTACAATTATAATCAGTTTAACCTCAACGTCAAGTTTTAACGAAAAACGTCTTATAATTTGCTGGCCCGCATGTGGAAGTTTCTAATCTAGGCAGGCCAGGTTGAAATATATGAAAGGAATTGCGAACTATTTGAAATTTTAATAGTTCTTCAGTACGTAAGGCTCGAGCTTGGTTTTCCTTCCTCAGTTTACTCATCGTAGTTACATTCGTTTTTCCCTCGAATATTGTTAGCCTATCGACATTCCCGTCACATTTCTTATCAAATATGAATAGAGTAACGGCCACACAGCTTGTAAGGATCCCCTGTGATAATTCTTGTCAAAGCAGGACAAGCTTAATGTCAGTTTACCTACAGTTGGTAGTTATATATAATGGAAAGTGAAACTCTCTTCAGGTACTTGTCATGAAAATTAACAGGGTCGCAGTCCTTTTTATGGAAGAACCACCCAATTATTCTCAAAAGGAAAGCCTTACTGTTATAGAGACATGCGTACTAGTGCACAGTACAATTAGAAATCAATAGAGGTACTTTTACATGTGAAATTAAACATGTGATAGAGTCTTGGGTTTGCGAGGGAAAACCGCAAATTGGAATCGGAAAATCGAATTTTTCGTCCGAAAAACTTTCCGAAAAAAATCGGTTCTCGATTTAGCCTGTTTGTTACTTCTAATCAGCTACATAGTGTAGTCAAATCAACTGCTATTTCTTTAATCGAAACATCAGAATTTTTGACGCTAAATTTTCAATCCGGAGGTTTGAGCAAAAGTAAACATCACTGGTCTCGAACTAGATATAACTTACTTGGACGAAATCAACTTGAAGAGCGTCTTTTTTCTTTCGATTCTGTAAAGCGCATGACTATTGAGGTCAAGGCCAAATCCTAAAACGTCTTCGAGCTCAGCTGGATCGTCTGGCATGGGGCATGTCGGCAATGGGGTGGTCATAGGTTCGGAGGTTGTTGTTGGGACAGGAGTGGTAGTAGGCTCCGAAGTAGTTGTGGGGGGAGGGGTGGTAGTAGGCTCCGGGGTAGTTGTGGGGGGAGGGGTGGTAGTAGGCTCCGTGGTAGTTGTGGGGGGAGGGGTGGTGGTAGGCTCCGGAGTAGTTGTGGGGGGTGGGGTGGTAGTAGGCTCCGAGGTAGTCGTAGGCGGTAGAGTAGTAGTAGCCTCCGACGTAGTCGTAGGGGGTGGGGTGGTGGTGGGTTCAGAGGTAGTTGCGGGGGCAGATGTAGTCACAGGTTCAGATGTTGTTGTCGGGGAAAGGGTAGTGGATTCCTCAGTTGTGCTAGGTGGTTTGGTAGTCTCGGAAGGAGTACTCGGTGCTGGACTTGTCGTGGAGGAACCTGAAAAAAAAACACACATTGTAGTTCTGTCTCAACCACTGACGGTAAGCAAAACTAGAGAGGCGTTTATGAGCAACGCATCTCAAACTGGAGGTAATCATTTTGCATTAATGAGCAGTGGTTTTGCCCAAAAGTTTCGGGCAAAACTTTTCTTTAAGAGAAGAGACACCTGTCAACACAAACTTGGTAGCGTCAAAGAATATTCAAAGACAGAAGGTCTCACTTTCGGTTGACGTGTGCATCACTCAAAAACGCTCCTCACTGTCAAACTTGGCGCATAACTCATGATAAAAGACAAAATAATGCAAGAAAATATCCAAAAACCCAAGGATTGTTAGAAGAACAAACGGGCTAGCTATTTTTCAATAGTTCGAGGTTCGTGTTTTATTAAGTTTCAAACACGGTATTGAAGCGCTAATGAAGTATGCTTGCAATCCGACAAATTCACAGTTTCAACATTTTGGTGACCTAGAAGTTGGCACAGAAAATAATTACTAGATCCTACTGGCTAACTGAGAGCATAATACCAAGCTACTGTCAATGCTAACGGAGCTGTGTCATGGAACTTATCAAAATTCAAACAGTGGGAGCTGCCACCAGGGTCATTATACGTTTCTGGGAAACTGCGCACCTACCCCTCCCCCTAAACCAAAATTAAGGAGCTTAAGCAACAACGACGGCGACGGCTACCAAAACGTCACTTAAAAAGTGAATTCGCGTTGCCTCAAACATTAGAGCGATTTTCGTATGACCTTGAAATGAAAACGCGCAAACAAAACAGAAACAACAGACAAACGAAAATAGAGCGATTTGATTGGTTTATCGAACGGATATGAACGCGCGTGGCTTTTGGTTGGTTAAGCGAACGCTCGGGTGAAAAAACTTCATGCCTGAGAACTTTCTAGAAATCAATCGATACTTCGCTTTGACGTCACACTGCAACACGATTGGCCAATCGAACAATGCCTTCTCCATATTAGGGTGTTTTTTTGGCGGGAAAAGGAAGAGGCCATGTTTTGACCTTTTCATCCATTGGCTGATAAAACAAATAACGAACACTTAAAGAAACAATTTTTCAAGGTCATACGAAAATCGCTCTATCACGCTTATTCTATCTCGTTTAATTCGGCAAATGTTGGCAATTTTTTTTAGTTGAATTCTAAAAGACTGTATCAAAGTTCAGGAAAAGAAAAAGAAAGTTGTTGTCTTGTGTTCATGTTGTAGTCGTGCAGCGACGGTAAAGAGATGTACAAAAAAGCGTGAAAGGTTGTTTGGCCAATCTAAACCTATTGCTTTTTTTGCCGTCCTCGTTGCCATCTCCGTCGTCGTTGCTTAAGATCCCTATTAACAATTACTTCTCAATTAAGGCAAAATGTTAGCTTAGGGAAGCGGTAGATGCGCAGTTTCCCAGAAACGTATAAAATAACTGCTCAGAACATGAATATAGACGGTATAAATAACACTGCAAATACAAAAGGAGAAACGCATGGACAAACTTGAAGAAGATTGAAACGGATTGCAATAGGACAATTGCACGATGACGATATTTGACTAAAACTACCAGAATTCATTTCGGTTTTGCTTCGTTATTTAAATTTGTCAATCCCGCTAAGGATTAAAGAACAATAGCCTTAATTTGCCCAAGAAAACAACAAACTCAAGGATTCTGGTAGTTGTAGTAAAATGACGTCACCGTGCAATTGTCCTATTGTACTTTTTGAAAACTTGTTCGGCTTATATTTGTTCAAAGTTCATTTCTGTAGTTTGTAACTTTGAAACACTGCTTGAGACATGTATTTGTTTGACATGAAGCTGTGCTTTTGCCCGCATTTACGAATAATTTTGCAAGTTCTATACCAATTAAGAACGTGTAAGTGGTATTATTACAAAATGCAAGTAATCCTACGTCTAATCCTCTCTAGGCCTTGAGGTTCCGCATCTGACTGCCGAGTAATGAGCACTTACCCAAATTACCAACAGGTGGTGGGGTTGTAGTTGATTTTAGTATAAATAGATCTGTTGGAATGGGTTCCGAGTAATCATCACCATCAAATGTGACTGATTCTCTCTTTACATTCTCCGCAAAATTAAACACCCTGTAAAATAACATCAAAAGTTATCAAAATGCGTAATGTTCAGTGGCAAGACATAAAAATCTCACAAGTCTAGATAGCTCAGCGAAAGTTATTTATCTCCCGCAAGTGAAACTACATACAGCATGAGGCAATTTCACAAAGGACAAAAACATTTGATAATATTTTATAATATTGAGTAAAGACAATTCTGTCTAAATAGACAACTCTATTAGGGACACGCCTCCCTATCCCTAGAATGTAAACCTAGACTTGAATCTGCCGTTCTTCAGTCATTTTCTTTAACTCTCTATAAGGCGAACACTTCTCTGAACCGAACAGCTAGAGTTAGTCCCTGTCGTTCTTCCGCAGTCATTTTCTTTGACTCTCTACACGGCAGACACCTCCCTGAAACGGACATCTAAAGTTGGTCCTTGCTGTTGTTCAGTCATAATCTTTGACTCTCTACAAGGCAGACAGCTCTCTAAAACGGACACCTAGAGTTGGTCTCTCCTGGTCTTTTTTTTTCTCTTTTTTTTAGGGGTCATATATGGCGTATAATGCATTTAAATGCAAATTAAAGCAGTTTTAAGAGCGCTTTAAGTGCCCGAGGTCAGTGGTCTTTGGCATGAGCATGCCCAGTAGCTGGCTACATCAATCATGTGATTCATTGGCGCATTCAGTTTTTCCTTCGTTTTGGGTTCTTTCAGCCATTTCCCCCCTCCTTTCCCTAGGCTTTGCTATTTTTTCTCCACTGATCTAACATGGACGCTTCAGTCCCAAAGGTGTCCGTCTTATAGTTGACTACTGCGCTAGTAGTGGCTGGTTCGCATGATGCAAATAGTAATAATACGGTCAAATACGTACTCTCCCTTGGATGTCAAGTACTGGATCGATCCACCTTTCAGCGAACTGAGGATGTCGGGGTTAAAGCCATCTGGCTGATTGAGTTCGAAGCTAGCGGGTATTCCTCCAAGATACATCATCTCTGCCCTGGGGATGTACTGACCCGGCTGCCCGGATTTTTCCTCATCATCAACATTCAGTCTCATTCTTGCAAAAGAAAAAACGAAAGAAGTCAATATGCCCTGAAACCATCAACCATATTTTAGCCTGCGTAGAAGGCTTGGTTCAGTTGGAGCGAAGGGAGAAATTTCGAGGACGCGTGCGCGTCGTTTGTTAGAGGGAAGAAAGAAATCTCGAGGACGCGTGCGTAGACTGCTTGCAGTCCGCCTTTTCTCTTAAAATCCGTCTAATTCTTGATCTCATCCAGCGCGATTGCAAACCACGATGTTATTATATAGGGAAAAACGCGTGCGCGTTGTTTGTTAGCGGGAAGGAAGAAATTTCGACGACGCAAGCGCACACCGGTGCCTGCCATGCAGGCTATCCATTTTTCGATATCGCCAAGTGCTCAGTGGCCCCAGTATATTAACATTAGTGAGAATTCACTCGGCACTTTGAACCATCTTTAACGAGATAAATATTAGGCTTCCTCTCTCCTTCTTGTGTTCCCCTTGCGCGCTGTATAAAAGTTATCCAAAACAATAAACCGGCGCCTGCCGCGCGGTCTATTCATATTTCGAAATTGCCAAGCTTCAGTGTAGAGAAAAATCCTAAATAAGAATGACCGAGACCAGGTTTTATGAGCCCGCGAGACAAGGCACCCAACCCAAACCGCTCACCCAAACCCTTGTTTTCACTAAAACCGCTGGACGCCACAACCTGGTTGAGGTCATTGTCACCTAAAGTCTTCCCAATATAGAGCGTTTTCCCATGATTTCAAGGCGGCCATATCGGTGTTCCAAAGCAATAAAACGGCGGCCATATTGGTGTCCCAAACCAGTCCTGTGAGAGTTGAACTCTTTTCTTATGTAAACGCTTTCTTTTGTTGGAATAAATTTGCACAGATGCTGGTCACGCGAGTGAAAACGCTCTACACGCTACTTGCACATCTCCCGTAGTGCACCTTATATGCCCCCCGCCCACCCCCCCTACAAATTTTGCATAACCTTTGTTTTTCATTTCTCCTGGGTAGTACAGCCGTCCCAAGAGAAATTGAAAACAATGCTTTTGCAAAATTTTGGGGGGCAAATAAGGTGCATCATGGGATTTGTGCAAGTGGGGTATATTAACATCAGTGAGAATGCACTTACGATGCACCATCTTTAACAAGATAAACATTGTGCCACTTTCCGTCGTTATATGTGTTATCAGTCTGTAATGTTAGGGGTTCACCATCTGTTTTCACTTCCAACACCACCTTCCCGTCAATCAGACCCAAGACAAAGGCATATGCCTCCTGAGATAAATCAAATATTATACATTACATTTAAAAAGGGCCCAACAATTGCATTCCTTTGACAGACTTAAAAGACAGAACTACTTTGCATCTGGTTAACATTATCGAGTCAAGAGGTAAAATAAATGTAAATCACTACCTTACTATATATACTCTATTTACCAAAATATTTTGTGAAATTCTTCTATTTTTAAAAAACCCCATCATTTACGCCTGGTCCTGCTTGTTCAAAAACTGGATAGCGTAACCCATTAATCACTACCCGTTGGATAGTGATTTATTCGGTGGATAGCATTATCCGCGCTTTCCACCGGATAAATCTCTATCCAATTGACAAGTACAAGGGAAACCAATTGTTCAATCCAGTGAATAGAGATTGATCTCTTGGAAAGCACAATCCCCCTATAGCACAATTGAGATCTGTTCGCAATTCTCCCGAGTTGACCGGATAACAACAACAGTATAACCACCACGCTTCTTCTTTAAGACCAGGCATTTAAACAGAGCCTCGGGCATTAAATCCAGAAAATATGGTAGTTGTACTTGCTATACAAAATGACATACATCACCAGCCGCAGACTCTAGTAAAAGAAGACCATTTTGAGTAGTAGGAGGTACTTGAAAACTAAGGCCAATGTCAAAGCCTCTACGATTCTTCTTGATTGGATTTTTTTGAAGAAAACTGCTATTACTGAGGAATGTCACATTCCAGGCAGGCTGAAAGCAAAATAATGCCAGATAAGTGTACAACACTGCAAAAAATTGGAAAATATATCTGGTTGTATATATTTAAGCCCTTCATTTTCCTTCTGCGGACACTCTGGACAGATTAGCTTGATTGACTGTATGTAGTAACAGTTTAATACTTTATAGAGAGCCTCTTAACTCTAAGGGTGCTTCAGATCTGATGATAGCAGGTAACGCACTCTACTCCCAGAATGAAGAAAATGCGTCTCGCAGCTAAAGATGGTTGTAACTTTGGAGTGTATGCATGAAACGCTATGGTAAGACCATTTAAATCCAACCTCTTCAGCACTATTTTCAAACTTTGAAGTCCGTGGAAGAAATCCTATGGCGTTACCATTCAAATGAATCCTCTCTGTCAATGCTTTCAAAGGGTGCTACTTATTTTAAACCATATTACGAAAAGAATTTTGGAAATTTTGTGAAAATTTGACTTTGGCCTCTTTTGGGGTTAACATGTCATCAATTGAGCAGTACTATGGGGAGGGCTAACATTTTAAACTTCTTTTCCATCCTTTTCTCTTGAGTATTATACTATAGTTAACAACTGCGTCGCTTAGTAGAGGTGGGTGCTCGGGATGTCCAGGGGTTTCCACCCTTGGCACAGCCAGCCCCTTGACAGAGTTACACCCCCATGGCTGGCAAACCCGCGCCCTCCAGCCATGAGCCCCCAGCTAATGGAACCAGGCACCTGCCACACTGATTAACAGTGGAAGAATACAGGGTGGGAAGGATGGGGGTAAAGAATGAGCCAAAGGCTAAACGAAGAGAGTGGCTGCCAGGAAAACGTTGTACTGAGCACATGGAGATGATGCAAGCAAGGCTGACCGTGCTTGAGCCAAACCACTGACTGCTGACCATACCCGCGCTCCTAGTTGTTAACTGTGTTAAATAGATATTTATTTAAATTCATTAAAGGCGTATAATCTTGAGGGTATCAAAATTTATTACTTTAACCATCACAAGCTGGAAAATAGATCTACCTTAACATGACATCCAAAAATGGAGCCTGGGGATGGTTCAACTGCGATACTTCCTGTAGACAGAATCATGTCTGACAAACACCCTTTGTAAAATGAGGATGTGCTGTAGAGAAAAGGAAAAAAATTGCCGTAAGTAAGATATATGACAGTTATTTTTATTTATTTTTAATTCCATGTTATTTGCCACACAATAATAGAAAATGAATTACAAATAATATAGGATAAGTAGAAAAAAGAAGTGGCGAGGAGACCTAACAGAAACTATAGGAGCTTATGAGAGGTTAGACCTCCTCGAACTATGGGCTAGAGATGTTTACAACAATTGAAGAAAAGATGGCGTAAAGTCGAATATGGAAAGATTTAAGATCGGTTTTCATATTTACTTAATAATTTAATCTTCAGGATATTCTTAAAGGAGGTAAGGGTTGAAAATAGGCGAGAACGTCTAAGTGTTTGTTCGACAATACGGTAGACGGTAGGCCTGGGAATTTTTTGTATTGTAAGAGTAGAATTGATTGCTTTGGGAGAAATTGTTATTAAACCTTGGGGGTGAGAATGAATTTTTTGCAAGAATACATAAATTGGCCCAGTTGAAGCGAATGGATATCATTTAATTTGAGTATACCGTGTTCCTTAAAGATGGGGTCTGTGTGAGTATTGAAATGTGAAAGTTGCCAATACCAAGGGGGAAAAACGATGCTCGTTGTTTCCAGCAGTGGCATGGGTCACCCAAGCGTAATATAACAGGGTTTGTATGCGAAGTTAAACAGCAAATGTGTGTGTTGGAAATGTGTAACATTTCCACCTCTAACTTCCCAGCCAGACCTGGCGATTTTTATTAACGAAAAACAATGGCAGCAACAGGAAAGGCTTAAGAACATATCTTACTTTCCAACAGCGACGTAAACAAATCGAAATACGCTCTCAAGGGAAAGATAAAATAAATGGAAGTTAATGTTAAATTGAAATAACTATGTAAAAACAAGCACTGACGCAAACGAATTGCGCATGTTGAATACGCCATAACCAACCAGCAACCAGCTTCCAGAATTTCACACAAATGTGGGCTCTGTTGAGCCCAGACAAGCACGGGCTCATCAGTAGAAAAAAAATTGCTGAAAAAGTCGTCCTGACTACCACACGAAAACCAAGTAACACAGGAATCCCAAGATGATTCTAGGTTGCGTTCGACGGTAGGAAAACGCAATTAACATTGAATGTATTCAAAAGCACTTACACATTTTGAGGAATGGTGGTCCTGTTTTCTACACCTGCCCAGTAAATATACTTTGGATTTACGTATGAAAAGCGCCTTTCAACTGGATAGTAGTAAGTATTCTTTGCAAGTTCTTCTGTGTTTTTTTCACTTCTAATTGTCAGTGTATATCTTAAACCTCGCCCTCCATCGCTCTTCAACTTTTGCACTTTCACCTCTTCTCCTGTATCATACTGATTGGCTGACCGCACTTCCTTGTATCCATGTTTCATATTGTATTTGAAGATGAAGTACCCATTGGACAGCTCCATGGCTTGAAACAACGATGGGTTTTCTTCGTCGACAGCGATAACCAGTAACCCGTTTGATGATGTTGTTGTGAATTTGAAGTCCACTGTGCCCATAGGATCAGTCGTTGCTAAATATGAACCTGACTTGAGATATCCTGTTCCAAAAAAGGTCCTTCTCTGACTCGTGGTGTCCTCCTTTGTTGCAGCAAATTGTGTTACACCGTCACGAGATGGACAGTGCTTATCGTTTGTCTTAGTTTCATCACTGTCAGCATTTCCAGTCTGAAAGCCATCACACATTACTTAATAATTCTGACAGTCAGCTTTTTTCTAATATGGACTTCTTTGGCACAAGTACCAAGTGTCCATCTTAGACAGGTGTCAACGGAAAATACTGAACAACAACGGGGACGAGGTGTTCGTTTTAGGGAGGTTTCCATCTTCAAAGAAAATGACTGAAGTGTCCGTTTTAGGAAGGTGTCTGCCTAGCAGAGAGTCAAAGAAAGTGACTGAAGAGAAACAGGCACCAATATTCTAGATGTTTGTTTCGGGGGGGGGGGGGGAGCTGTCCACCTTGTAGGGTGTAAAAAAATGACTGAAGAGCAACAAGCACCAATATTATAGGTTGCTGTTTTAGGAGGGGTATCCACGTTATAGAGAACGACTGAAGAAAAGCAAGGACCAACTCTTGCTGTCTATTTAGGGAGGTATCCGCATTATAGGGAGTCAAAGAAAATCACTGAGGAACGGCAGGGACACTGTCCGTTTTAGGGAGGTGTCCACCTCACAGAGAGTCAAAAAATATGACTGAAGAACGACAAGGATCAACTCTAGGAGTCCGTTTTAGGGAAGTGTCCACCTATGCGTGGATTATTTTGATGAATAATTGAAGTTTGGGATATCGCACAGACTTGAAACTTGGCCGAGAAGTTTATTATGTCTTAATCTCTCATAATGAGCGTCTTTCTTGACATCATTCACTGAACGGTTTCGGATTTTGTTTGAAAGTAATATCCATCAGTAAAAGAAATGAAATGTTGATTCTTTATGGATGGATTTCACCGTCACACAGTTAAAAAAACGAAATCTCTTTTGTTTAAAAAGGAGCAACCTTAACGAAATTACACATTTATGTTACATTGTCTACTGATGAAATCTATAAGGGGGATACTATATCAATTACCAGCTCAATTCTCGTATGTAACTTTAATACTTACTTGGGCGGTCTGACTGAAGTTTGAATTCCAACTTCCGACTATGTGATTATTGATCTCCAGACCATCCACACACCCAGTATAGTTAGTGGTGGTCACTTTCGGGGGAAGTTTCATCATCGTGGAAACACCGCCCACTATGAGTTTGCTCTCGTCGTTAAACGTTATTTTGGGGTTATTCATAATCAGAGGTCTTGAAATGGTAACAGCAACAACTTGTTGGCCTTCATCATAATACCTCATGGACAGCTTGGCATAATCGCCCGTTCTGTCGAGATAAAAAATGAAGGTTAGAGATATGTTTCTCATCCAGTAACAAAAAGTACCGTATTTCCTCGAATAATAGCCGGGGCGAATATTATTTTTTCCTCACAAAAAGGAGGCGCTTATTCGAGGGAGGAGATTAGTTCAAATATTGCTCACTGGAAGTCGTGCCCTAAATATTTTGTTTTATTAACCCATTAAGCCAAAAATTGATCACATCAAATAAACTGAACATGGGCTTTTTAAGTGTTCCAAATTTGGTTCCTTGATTAATTTTCAATGGCAATATCCTCGGCGTCCGAGGTTGAATTGTCACTAATCAGTTTAGCTGGATCAAACTCCACTTTAACTGGACAGGGAGGGTATAAGAAAAAGAGAAGATGGCGAGAGGGGTAAGGGGTGGAGGGGGGATTATTCGAAGAAGGCGATTAATCAAGGGACGGCTATTATTCGAGGAAATACGGTAAGCCTGTAAGAAGACTTATCCCAGGAGGTGCTCGTTAAGAGAGAGTCAACTTAAGTGATTTAATTAATACATAAGAGACCCGAAATCTTTCGAATTTAAAGGGCCCGTCATGGCTGTCTAGTTCATTTTGTTGATATTGCCAAACGCCACTACCCGTAGTTCTACGGGTGTGTGTCCTGGTCCTATTCAGGGGTTACCATCTCGATTTATGATTTTTAAGCAAGAATGTCTAGCGGTGTTGAATTATTTTCGTATGACAGTAAACTGGCCAATAAAAACCCAATTGACAAAGAACTCGTGATTGCAGGACTTGCTTGTAGTCCCTTAATTAACCCTTTAAGTCCCAAGAGTGACCAACATCAATTTTCTCCTCAAACTCTCAATACATGATGCAAAGAAAAAGTTATGAGAATTACTAAAATAACTGTGGAACAACTTATGCGATGAAGCCTTCCCTAGTGGTTTTACCTCTCTTAGCTGTTTTAAATCATTTTTGAATAATTTGTATAAGTCTCTTTTAATGAATGCCTTTAATGTGGACATGGTCTGCTCATGGTCAATCTCTCGCGAATGTTCTTGTCACTAACTGAATATAGAAGTATATATATATATACAAGTATATAAATAAGTATATGTTTTCTTTTCCTTTTTTAAAATACTTTTAGATTTCTCTACAGTTAGACGACAATTTTGTACAACTAGATTTTTCCACAATTAGACTTTGCTCTTACTACAACTAGATTTTACTTTTTGTATATATTTTAAATCCTTATATTTTCCTAGGGTAGGCACCCTGCATGGGTCTGAGTGTCCCGTTCGTGCCCATCCCTTTTGGGCTTTAATTCTTTATGTTCGTATATTTTCATTTTTTTAAATATATTTTATTTTTTGATTTGATCTTGCCCAATAAAGCTTGACATAAAATGATCACCTTAAGGAAAATGCTTCGATCTCTCAAATTCTCTCAACTAGTTTTTCAAGGAAACATATAGAGATTAGTAAGGAGAATTTCTAAGTGGATTTTGGGGCTTAAAGGGGTTAACCCACAACTCTTGATTTACCCACTTAAGGTCTGAAAATAGCAAAATGTGAATTCCAGTTCACCGTTTATGATTTTTATTACCCAGTATCTGCTCACCGCATTATACTTACAACTATTTGTAACCTCTAATAGTGAATAACTTACATGCCCGCCTCAACTTTATACCAAAGATTCCCACTTGTGTCAATACGTTTCTCCCCATCTGTGAAAGTACGAAATTCTCCTGAAGTGCAAATTTTCAGACGCGGTTGTTTGGCCTCGAGCTCCACAGCAATAAAGTCAGATTCACAATTATCAGACTGGCGCTTCTGACGATTGTTACTGGCATCATCAACGCTACCCATGTACAGCAGTAGTCCATCTGGTTTTTCCGGTTTTGTGTAGAGTTGAATATTGAGATTCCTGGTTTCTTTCAGAATAGCAGGTGGGGCTTCAGGTTCGTTAGTTGTGTTACCATCAAATCTCATAACAAGTGAAGTAGATCTGAGCAAGGTGTTTGCCAAGCTGAGCATGCCTTCAATGTCATCCAAGCGACGCTTCACTTCGACGTCTAACTCTTCAATAATCCTCTCATACCGTGTCTCTACAATCTTTACTTTCCCTTTAATGGACTTTGTCATATTTAAAGCATTTCTAACTTCCTCTTCTGTATCTGTTATGTTGTTGTTTGTTTCAGCAACTGACTTTTTAAGATCAGAAAGACCAGTAAGCTTCTCCTGAAAAGAAAAATGGAAAAAAAAATGAAAAAAGAAATGAAAAAAAATTGGAAAAAGGGAGTGTTTTCACGTGACGTCATGTCCGCCATTTTGGTGTACCAAAACTATAAAGGTAAGCACTCGTTTCCATATCTCAAACCGCCCTCTCCCTTTTCACTTACACTTACATGAAATTTCTAAGTTTCTTGACCCAGAGACTTAGTTTCTGCTCAACAAATGTCGTCAAAGTGCAAGTCTCTTCAATTTTAAAGGAAAAAAAAAATTCCCGAAATACGAGCAGGAATCGATCCCGGAATACTAAATCAGTAGTCCCAAGCCCTTACCACTACACCACCGAGGATTCGCTGCAGGAACATAGGGTAATTTAACTACTGTAGCGAAAACCCTAACCCTAAAAAGAAGCTAACCGTTAACCCTAATCACTATTCTAAGTGCTTAACCCTAATCACTATAGTCAGGGCTCACTCATATATGTATACATATATGCAATTACTTTGTGTAGGCATCACAAGGTATCCAAGGGCGGTTTGAGATATGGAAACTAGCATTTACCAACTATAAAACGGTGGTCATGTTGGTGTTCCAAACCAGTCATCTGGAAGTTGAACCTTCTTAGTTTATTTTCATGATGTATAATTCACAAGAATCTGTGACAAGGATCTGTAACTTTATCCTAAGGGAAGTAAAGATCATTATTACCATTATTACGAAAACAGAGTAAATATCACGTTTTCTATAAAATAATGATCTCTTGATACTAAGTAAAACAAGTCATCAGGTCGACGGATACAACACGTTTCTAGCTTTCTGATTGGCTGTACTACAGCTAGGGTGGTTACCCTATCTGATGAACCTGATGATGGATACATATCTTTGGTGTGAAAACTTGACAGAAGACCAAAATAATTGTGTGCGAGAAACTCGAGAAGAAAACTGGGCCGAGTTAATTTTCGCAAAGACTTTTGGGACTTTTACTAGAGACGGGGAAAAAATTGGCCAATAGCGAACAAGGGCGGCTTCAGTAACGATCCCAGAAACACTTGCGGAACGCATTTCGGCTCCAATTCTCTCCTCCTTTCTTGAGTGGCGACTGTCAGACGAACTGCTCTAGGGCACTTATATCTTAAACTTTTTCCCACTAGTACTATAGAAGGAGCTATCCAAATGAGAAATCATGTTCCGCGTGCAAAGAAAGTAGTGTCCGATAGCCCGAAGCTAGTGGATTTTGTTATTGGGCTGGTGAATTCTGTTCTTAACAAGTGAAGTTTTTTGAGGAATTCAAATTACAGAAGAACTCTGAAATCAATTTTGCTCATCAAAATGTTTTTGGGGCTAGTTGAAATGACGTTTGGGCTAGTATATGCTAGCTTCAGCTTGCCCGAATGGCAAGCTTTAAAAATGACTTTCTTTGAACCCTGATGTTAAAGGGACAACCAATCATTCCGGCCATGGATTGGCGATTCCTAGCTGTGTACAATACCTTTGACCATTTTCCCTATTGTGATTAAGCATACCTCAATCTCCTCAGCTGTTTTGCGTGAAGTATCTGCTGAGTTCTTTGATTCCGTGGCATTGTCCTTAAGTTCACTGCCTCGGTTACCTAGTATTAGCATTTGATACAATAATGTAATTAGCCGTTTGATCACCACATGTCTTGGTGTTTTATAATACACAACGATACCTCTACCAACGACCACCACTACGCAAGCGACATGATACTTGATACCAGCTAACAGCTCAAAATCTCTACACAAAGGCAATGACCAGACAGACCAGCATGTCATTATCAATCAAGCAAGCAAGCAAGCAATCAATATATCAATCAATCAATATCCCAAACCGCACATCTGCGCTTACAATATAACATGACAATCTCTCACATCTAAACAGTGTAGCTGCTCAAAATGTCCAGGGGGCTTGCAGACCACTCTCGAGAACCATTCACATACTTTCAATAGACGCATTTCAAACAGGCCTGGAGGCCTATTGAGTTCAGTTATTATAAATACCCGGCTCTGATAGTTTAAATACCGAGCACAGAACAGGCAAGTGCATAAGATAAGGTTAACTAAAGTGACCCCCTGGATAGCGATTTATCCGGTGGATAGGGCTATCCAGTATTTGAACAAACGGAGCCTGGAAATTTGATGACGAAGAAAAAAATTGATACTCTATACACGCATTTTGAACACTTGGAAAGAAAGAAACGGAGAAAAAGAACTAATAGATGGAATGGTAACATGAACGCAAAGAAAGAGAAAAAGGAGGAGACATTATTATCATCATCATCATCAGCATAACCAGCATCATTATAATCATCATCATTACTATTATCACTAATCATCGTCATTATCATTATCACCTATCATTGCGATCGTTGTTGTACAAAAATATACAAGAGGCCATAAAAACGTACAAAGGCTGCACTTACCGATACGGCCAGCCATGTCATCAAACTCCTGGAAGTTTCCTTGTACACCGGCCAAGTCATTAGATACGTTTCTAATTTTAGCCCTGATAAGTTCCAGTCTTTTCTTGATGTCATCAAGGAGTTTGCTCAACTCATTATCGACTTTATCTTCTGTCTTTGAAGCTGTCTCTTTAAGGATAGAGCTGGTATTCTGAGATTTCACCGCCTGCCCGCTGACATTTTGGGCCTGCCACACAGCAAGAGACACCTTATTTAATACTTAACCCTTTCACTGCCACCCCCCAACCCCACTATCTGAACCCCTGCAACAGGCAATAACGTTATCCTCCCTTTAAAAAACTGAGGCCTCAAAAGGAACTGTGGCAACATCGTAAGATGTGACCAGTCATAAGAAATCTCGTAGGGGGTAATAACTATCATGGGTAGTACCATTTGTCTCCCCGTGCTTTACAAAATAGTATTTGCAATTTTGCTTTATTTTTTTTCTGACGGAGTGGGTGCACGTGATAGATTTGTATATCAAAATAAACTTTATCGTTTCTTGTTCCAGAAGTTGCTCGAATGCTAGAAGCATCCTTAATTCTAATAAAGGCGACTATTATTGTTTGAGCAGCTAAACTTTGCGGAGCTGCCCAACAATCGCAAAATATAGTTGCAGCAGTGGTCTGAATGCGCCAAATCTGTCGTTTTTCGGCCAAATCTTCGCAAAACCGCATAACTGAAGTACCTACCCCTCCCTTAAGCCTACAGTATCACTTAGTTCTCACTTAGGGCGAAATGTTGCGTTAGGGGAGGGGTAGGTGGGCAGTTTCCCAGCAACCTGAATTGATCCCCGATTTTATTAATTTGCTGCATTGGCATTAACCTTGGAGTGCATAATTTATGTGATTTTAGAAACTGCGTTCTTTGTGAGTGGGTGGTTTCCCGGAAACCAAAACTGATCCAAAATCGGTACCTTATCTCTTGCATCCATGGCTATTTCCTCTGCTTCCTGGGCAATGGCAAGTGATTCATTTAATGCGTCGACTATGTCTGAATATCTCTTTGAAGCATTCACTGCTTTGCGAGCAAAGTCAATGTCTTTAAGAAGGTCCTCCAGGTCATCCGCCTGCTTGCGCAGTTGTTCTGAATAATTGTTGGCCATGTTCACTGACGGCGTGAGCTCGTCCAGAGCTTGGGATAGATTAGCAATTCTCTTGTTGACTTGGTCAATAAGGTCGTCTAGTTGTGCGAAACTCTCATTAAATGACTGAAAACATGTGGGAAAAAACAGATAACAACCTCAACAGAACATCAGACGTACTCCTTAATTAGACAAAAAACATTAACGGCTGTTATGTGTTTTGCAATCATTAGCGGTGTGGGGGTCAATTTGAGGAATCTGTTTTTAGGGTAAAAAACCATAAAGAGCATCCAGAAAGGAGGAGGGTTGGAGGCAAAAAACAACTATAACTACTGCAAGCAAAAGCCACTTGAGCAAAATGATTGACTCCTGCGAAAGCACTGTTAAATCACTAAGGCCCTGCTAAAACTCAAGACCGCCCCACATACGAACAGTGGTGGAGACCGCTGCCCAGCAGTGACTCGTGTTGATGGAATAAAACTGACTTGATTGCTATATTAGCAAAGTTCTACTTCTCATAGTTGTCGTAAGTGGGTACTCTCCCCTTTCCAACACTGGTAATGACATCTACCTGAAAGTTATTACTAGCATTGATCAGTTTACTGCTTGCAGAGTCGATCTCATCTTGCAGGTCCATCAGTGAACTGTCCACATCTTCCTTCTTGGTCATTGCCTCTGTAAGTGGTGTCTAAATATAACACACATCATAACAATAAGAAATGATAATTTTTTTTCGTCGTCAATAAGATACTTAACAGGGTTAAACGTCACCATCACCATCATCCTCATCATCATTACGAAAACAAAAATCACCACAATCATCATTATGAAGAATAATGCAGATCTTAGAGAGTGAAAGCTACCAATTATCAATTATCAATTAGACTCAATTAACAGCACTTGTCTCTACCATTTCTAAATAGACCTAATCATAATGGTTGAAAAAGTATTCCTTTTTTATATAAAAGTACGTGATCGGTGCCTTTCTGAGTTAATACTTAGGACGTTCAAAGTGGATCTAAATTTCATTAAGAGAGCAGTCTTCATTCAAGTTCTAGACACACCTTAAACCTATCAGAGAGTTCATCTCCCCAAAATTTTACACATAGCCTCATTGGTCAAGAAATTTTGTAACAAAGTCAAACTCTTACATATATAAGGAATATGCTACAGGTCAAAATTATATTCAGGTTAAATTTGTTTAACATGGGGTTGATTCTCAGTTTCCCTTGTCGCCTAGCCTTGATTCATGAA
Organism: Porites cylindrica; assembly: GCA_964035525.1. Classification (NCBI taxonomy): domain Eukaryota; kingdom Metazoa; phylum Cnidaria; class Anthozoa; order Scleractinia; family Poritidae; genus Porites; species Porites cylindrica. Next base: position 7,806,605 of record OZ037785.1, read on the forward strand.
TTATTAGGGCTAGGAGATAAAGGAAACAGAGAATCAATTAAGATTAAAAAAATTTAATCTGAATATAATTTTGACTTGTAACAAATGTACTGACCTCTGAATCATAACCTCTGCTTTTCTTGTTTGTATCCATAGCCAGGCTGGCATTTTCCAGAACTCCACCAGTCTTATCCAGAATTGCTCCAAACATTCCCAACAATTCATCAAGGGTTCTGTTGGCTTGGTTGAGGTCATTCCACAGTCTCAAAGTGTTGTTTAACAAAGTCTTCGCTTGGCTCAGAGAAGACATAGCAAGCTCCTGTTCTTTGACGAGTGTCTCATTTGTAGTAGTGAAGTTTAGTTCTGTCAATATTTCTTCAGCTCTTTCCAAAAGACGTGTCTGGTTTGCTTTGTCTGACTTGAGGGTTGCTGCTATTTCTTTTGCAAAGTTAACAATGTCTGAAATGGAAAAAACCGTAGTAAGTCCACTAGCTACCGTTTGTCCAGCATCACTGTTACATAAGCCCCGATATCCACACACAAACTTCACCAGACGTATCTACAGCATTTTCTCTTTGGTGATGATTTAATCAACTTTCATAACCTTTTCTATTGATTTTGAATTGCACTAATTGGCCACACAGCAATGATGAGACATCTTTTCGACATGTTTTCCACATATTCTCTATATTTTTGATGGGTTCTGCATAGTGCATAATTAATCAGCAGGCCACTGTTTTTCAAGATAACCTGAATACAATCCAATTTAGCCTTCTTCAGTACTGCCCATCTGCACTCCCTTTTGGCTGTTTTGTATTTCTATTGTATTCGTCTGTACATGTACTTTGAAGCAGTTATTTTGATACTTCAGTAACTGATTCTACAATGGTTTGGAAAGTGCAGAAATTACCAGAAATGACGAGAGCTACAACTTCGGTCATTAATAGCTGAAATATAGTGGAGAAAAACCCCAGATGTTTGCAACAGATGTCCAACACAAACTGTTTTCAACGTTGTTAAGGGGAATTGGAAGTGTTCGGATAGGTAAAGGATTCCGCGAAACTGCCCATTTACCCCTTCCCTAACCCAACATTTCACCCTACTCGAGAAGCCCGAGTTAACGTTGGGTCAGGGGAGGGGTGGGTGGTGTCCAAAAAAACTTGTACAGATCCGAGTGTTTTAGCTATTTCGTTCGGCGTTGTAGCTGCTTTGACATTCACAATCAAGTCTCTACAGTCAAACCCCGTTTAAAAGGACACTGAGGGGGCCATAGAAAGTGTTCGTATTAACGAGATATCCAGCTGAATTTACAGAAAATGTCAGCGCTTTCCTTCCCCAGGGGTAAAGCAAACTGTCCATAATAACGAGGCGTCTGTATTAAACAGTGGCGGATTCAGGGGAGGGGCCTGGGGGGGCCGCCCCCCCCTTATTTTTCGACCAAAATGAGGCCTGAAGGGCCGAAAAAATTTTTTGGAGACCGCCCCCCCCCCCCTTATCTCAGGGTGTGGATGACCGCCCAGCCCCCCTTATCTGAAGGTCTGCATCCGCCACTGTAAAGTGGGTGTCCGTAAGGCGGAATTTGACTGTACTAACTATTTTACCTCGTGTCCTGTTGACAGCATCTCTAATTTCTTTCTCTAAAGCTAAAGCTTCCTCCTTAGTATATGTGGCATTTGACAAAGCCTTTGTTGCTTTCACTGCTACTTCCTTGACCTCGTTTTCAACTTCTTCAGTTGTCATCTCATAGCGCTGTGTCCTGTCGATAAGACTTCCTTGGACAGCATCAGATTCTAGGGATAAAACACTCTAATGTTCAGACAGACACTTTTACGTTCACTATTCACGTTTCACTGTGAACAGCCATGCAGAATTGATTAGGGTGATCTGTCTCGTGATAAACGTGACAGAGCTATTAGCAGCTGTTAACGTGTTTTGTGGCGATCTTCACTTCATAGTACTATGTTCTTGTCTTTAACACAAAGATCTGTTTAAAGAAAGGTGAAGTTTGGTGGAAAATTTTTCACAAACACTGTTATTGTCACGCTTGTTACACAAAGTCTGCCGTCCTTTTGCGTAAGTTCACTGATGAGTGGAAAAGTCATGTAAGAACCGGCATACCAATGGTTACAAAACTAAAGCTGACAAAAGAAAGGGAAAACACTTGTTTACCATTTACAGAGGAGATTCCCACAATCTGCGACACCACTTCCATAGTTTCATTATATTGGTTTGTTGGTGGAATCAGACTGAGAAATTAAAAACAAAAACATATTGTCAGATAAACAATCTTTCACTCTTGACAAGAATAAAAATAGAGCAGTTTGCAGTACCTCTGAAGCGTTTCATTGATATCTGAGAATCTTCCCTGTGCAATAATTCCTGCTGAGCCCTGTTCTACTAACTTCAGAGCCAGGGTAAGATTGCGATCCAAGGCAGTGGCTGTCTTCAAAAGACGGCCCACACACTCGCCACAGTATTCACAGCCCTCAGGTGTGAGGATGTAGTTTGGAGGGCAGATGGTACAATTTCCTCCTTCCTTACAACATTGCCCTGTGTTGACGTCACAGAAACCATAGAGGTTTTCGGACCCCTGGCCTTTTTCACAGTTGCAGGCTAAAAAAGAAATTATTTTACATTATTATGCATCACTAAGGTGATAAGCAAGGAAAGGAAGGAAAATGGAGTGAGTGAAACCAATATAATATGGTCACGTCACAAGCGCCGGACAAAAAGTGTATGAAGAACAGCAGGACCCAAGTTAAGCCCGGCTTCCATGAGACAGTCTGTAGTGGTCCAGGGCGGTCTACAAACAAAGGAAAGCCGTCCACGTTGGATGTGATCAGATGATTCCAGTGTAAACAGACTAATGTTCTGCTCATGAAATAACAAACTCCTAGTTTATTTTGGTGCCAAGCATATATCTCCAGTGAGTTGCAGAAAGGTGGCCGATCCTGTCCCAGATCACGTGGAAACAAGGTTTTAAATATCCCTCCCCGTCAATTTATTTTTTATTTGCTCATAACTTTGAATAATAGCAAGTTGTTGCTAAAAGTGAGGCTTACAACTGATTACATCGGCCACTTTGTTGTAAATGTCTTATTGAAGAGTTGTATATCCCTAAGAGGAAGTTACAAGGTACATGTGTAGTACCGACACGTCTAGCAACTTTTAAGTCTCTGGACAAAACGCAAGTGAAAAGTTTTTGGCAGTACTTTCACGTTTTTACTATCCGTTTTTCTACTTCGGCCACTTCTGTTAAGAAAGATTGATTTGGGAAGACCAGCATCACATCAAGTTGGAGATCCAATCTGAATCATTTAAACAAATTGCTAAGTAGAGAACAAATTGATTTGTTACTTAGCATTGTACTTACGCGTACAACCATCATCAGAGTAGTTAAAGTAGCCTGCTTTACACCTGTCACATCTCCTTCCAGTTACACCCTCAGGGCACTGGCACTGGCCTGTTTTAACATCACATGACTCTGACAAGGAGGCTGGTGAACAGTCACAGTCTTCACAGCCAAGACAGCTGTCAAAGTTCCACGTGTTTGCCTAGACAAAGAAATCAGAATGCTTTTCAAGGTTCCAAGAATCAACGCTCTTCAGTTTCCAAGAAAACGATATTAAGAATTTCATTTAGCTTCCCTAATTCAGATCTAATTTTAATGAACACTACTACTTGAATGTGGGAATGTTTCTGGCATTTTCCTCTGGAATACGTTCAAGCTCTGTTCATAGTTTTCAATTGCTACTGATCATTTCAAAATACTTTTAGCAATTTGCTGCCTTGAGCATCTATAAATAGGTCCATGTTGTGCTCTAACCTTGTAGTTTTTGTACTATTGATTTGTTATTTAGTGGTAAAACAAAATATATATACTGAAACTGCACTAAAGATTAAAGTTAATAGGGAATGGACGTAAGAAGGAGAATTACTCCGCTCTCCAGCATGAGATTACAATACAATACTATGACAACAATTAATTTTCACTCAAACCAAAAAACCTTTCCAGTATTCCTGTGAACAAATGGGTACCAACTAGAGGCTTGGGTTGACAAACTATTCCTACAGGGGCAGTACTCTTCTGCTAAAATATTGCTCTTTAGAGTTCATTAAGGGGGTGGGGCGGGGGTGGGGGGAGCTTGGTCACTAAATGAAGTACAGTGTACCTTGAGAAGCATCCACACAACTGTGTATTACTTTACCTTGCAGCTATCACAGTGATCTCCAATGACATTGGGTTTACACTGGCAAAACCCAGAAGTGTGGTTACAAACTGCCGTGACAGTGCCACAGTCACTGCATGCACACCTTGCACAGTTCTTGGCAACAACTGCATCACCATAGTAACCAGTCAGACAGCGGTCACAGTCATCCCCTGTAGCAGCATTGGAGCACTTGAGACACTGTCCTGTTAGGGTGTCACAGCTTCCGTTTACACTAGAGTCAAGATTTCCATTGCATGTACACCTCTTACAATAGTCTCCAGGTTGAGTTGGGTCACCATAGAAACCATCGGCGCATCTCTCACAAGTACGTCCAGTATAGCCCTCCCTACAGCTACACAGAAGCTGACTGAGAGGATCAAGAGAGCAGGAAGAGGCAAAACTGTTGGAGGTGGTTCCCAAGGGGCATTCACAAATACTGCAATCCACAGGAGACCCTCCCGTGGCATCACCAACGAAACCAGGTTCACACACCTCACAGTTCCGACCTAAAAAATGTAGAAAGGAATATTCCTATGTACCAAAAGGTAAATTAAACTACTTCACTAAATTAATGACTGCTACATTATCTGGGCCACTTCAAAACAAAATCTCTGTCATTCTCCATCCCTGACACAAACCGAAAATCCAGTGAAAAAGATCCTATCCACAATAATTTTCCCCAGGTATATGATAATCATGCAGGCAGGGCTAAAAGAAAACCTAAATTCAAGCTTGCCATTTGTACAAGCAGCTCTCACATTTTGCATGCCCAGGACCTAAGCTTGCTTGTACTTAAGGTGATGTTACACGAGATAATTCTCAATGATGATTTTTAGCAGAACATAACATTGCAACATTGTTCCAACATTGTTTTGAATGGTTACAACATTGTTCCAGCATTGCAAAGCTGTATTGCACTAAAAATCATCATTGCAAATTGTCCCATATAACACCACCTTTAGTCGCTGATTTAGTTACAACATGACTTGCCTTAACCCTTGCCCCCCCCCCTCCCCTCCCTTTCCAAGACCCTCCTTGGAGGGGGGAAGACGTGTTCAACAAAATTTCATACGGGGAGGCTCTGCCCCGAGGTCCAACTCGTTACCTTTTTATATACCATTTTTGGCAGAAAAGGTTCCCTTTTTGTATACCCCTAATTCACAAATGGAACCCCTTTCCCATACATACAGTCTCAGACAAAAATAGTTGGGACACTTTCACCCAACGCTGTTTTTTTACTTCTGGCCTGTCTCCTCGTCCTGCCAATGTTGCTTATCACAGTTAACTCACCAAATCTTGCACACCAACATTGGGAGGGAAAAAAGACAGTAGTGTCGCAACAATTCTGGCTGAGACTTGTGTTTCGAACCTTGCAACCCTTTTAACTGCTGTAAATACACTGTCTTAAAAAAGGAAAAATCACAAAACCGGGACGTTTTCTCGACTTTTTCTCAGCCATAAAATGAATCTGTTTGCCGTTTTGAGCCTTTCTACTGACCGAAATAACAGATTTCCCTACCCTTTTAAATACTTCAATTAGTAAAATACCTACCCTTTCATATACCAAAAGCCTTACCAGTCGTGTTATGTTGGCAAGAAATGCACTCTCCTGTTTCATCATGGCATTCAGAGGAATGACCAAAGCAGTTGCAAGGAATACATGAACTATTGTCAGCGCCTCTGGTATAACCCTTTCCACAAAGCTGAAAACAGAAAGCAAGCATCAAAATTATTTATTCAGCAACTTTTGACAGCCTATCACTGTCTGTTGAATGATAAGTATACACCAGTGTCTTCAAGTCCTTCATTTTTTCTTATCAACTGTTGTGTTCCTATTTTTGTTTTTTTTTTTTTTAATTGTAGGATTTTCCGAGGCAGTAAAAAAAAATAGTCTCAACTATGCAGATGTTGTGGCTCAATTTTATCCTTGATATAAAAAAATTTATTTTCCTTTGCTTCAAAACCATTATCATACACTACCATACCCAAAAATAAAAACAAAAAAATAAAAAAAAAAAGGATAAAATGGAACCACAACACAGACATTCTTAGTACTTCATATGAATGTCAGCTTACGAGGCTAAACAACCTATGATTAAAAAACAAAAACGAACTTATAATTTCCAATATGACAGGAAAATGTATTACTTAGACTCCATCCTCTAATTACCGCCCGCTGCTTATAAATGTCCTTCTTCCTCCTAAGATGCCCTCTCCAAAAAGGCTCCCTAATAACAAGCCCCAAAAAAGTTCCTCTTGCTTTCAGCCCCCCTCCAAATAAGTCCCTCTCCCAGTAAGCTCCGCAGCCTTCTAAAATGTATCCATCTACTGATAGGTCTCTGAGCGAGAAACACTGGGGAAAAAATCCTTCAGGGGCCTTAGTAAGGGGAGTAAACAGAGATAAAGAGAGAAATACTGCCTACACCTATTAGGACAAAATTACTTCTAGATTAAGAACTAACCTCACAAGATGATCCAGTGGCTCTTTCTGGGCAGTTACATATTTCAACACTCCTGGCCCTTGCCACTCCCTCTACAGGTTCATCAACAGCCACATTCATGACAACATCATTAAGTGTCGCTTCTGCAACCTCTGTACTGTATGTTGCCCTTAGTTTAAGGGATTTTATGTCCAGTAGCACTGACATAAAATCATCTCGAGTAACATTTGATCCACTTGCATCTTCCCATAAATTCTATGAGACACAAACGTTGTTCAATTAGTCAAGGACAGTAAGGGTATGTTCTAGATGGAATTAGGGAAGGTTAATCTCAAGCTGTGGTAAGCACATGTAGGCTTAAATTAATGAGTTTATGAGTTATAATGTTTTTCGGCATGAGTCAATTTACCTTCTCTTTTTGTTAAGTACCTTTACTTAATCATCATCATAACTTAACAGTTATGCATGAATATACTTGACTACATGAACTGAGTGGCCACCTGGAAAATATGGAGCAAAAGTGTTTGCATGGTACACTGCTTAGTGTATGCATCAATGTTCACTTGCCCACTGGTATCAAAGCAGACTTTAGACTGACTAACACTAAGCTAACTCACCTCCAGAAACTGTGCTTCAATGGATGAGGTTACTCCTGGTGAAAGTTCCAGCTGTTTCTTGTACTGAAGAACTTTTTTATTTTTACCCTAAAATGGCACAATCCCAAAAATCGAGTAAGGAGTGCAATGAGTTTCCATTTTTTTACAGGTAGCCTGTTAAAACTGGTTGATCAAAATTGTGTTGGCTCTCAATAGTCATTTTTTTACACATTGTTATGTGAGCTGCAAGTTCCTTCCATACAATGTAAGTAAAGATCGAGAAGCTAATCAAGATCATAGCTAGATACCTCAATCACGATGTCAGGTTTAGTTGTGAGTACGGGAAGGCTGCTTCCTTGAGGTATTTCATATCCTAGGGTGTACGTAAGTTTTCCACCATACGAAGTTATCTGAAAATAGGCAGGTGACACTTCATCATCTTCAACTATCATCACCATCATCATCAACAACATTATTACTTCCATCATAGTTACAACAACATCATATACATTGTTGTCATAATCCTCACCACCATTATCCTCATGAACATTGTTGCACTGTTGTTACCATCAATATCACCATCATCATTACTATAATCATCACCCTGACTGAAAATATGGTGTTGACACACAGAGAGTGAGAAGCTTATTGGAAGAGTTCCCACTGCATGCCTTCCAGAGTTGGACAGGATGATTCCTAGGTCAGCTATTGCTGTAAGCGTGTTTTCAACTAGAGAAGCCATCTTTTGCACAAGTCAAGATGGCTTCTCAGCTGCTGACAAGACTACATTTTTCATTAGACCCATGGGAAATATAACATTAAACATCAGTTTAGTTGCAAATTTTAGTATACTAATAAACAAGAATGTAAGTTAAAATAAAAGCTAAAAAAAGATAATTGCAGTTAGAGAGGCAACTTATGGAACTGTGAAAAGAAAGGCTCGCTGGGATTCAAACCCTGACCCCTGCAAATACCATTACAGCACTCTAACCAATTGAGCTTTAGCAAGCCAACGAGGAGCTGGTCATCAAACTGGCTCGTAATATACTTAGGAAAAATGAAGATGAAGTGATGAATATATGAATTTCACGCATTAAAAGCGCAGAATGAAAAAATAGATGTAAAGCAGATCATCGCAGTTAAAGACTGACATAACTTAAATGCAATTGCAAAAAGAAAGTCTGAAGTTAAGGTCATTGTCAATCTGCTAACCTTCTTGCCCAAGTAATCTTTAGGTGCCACCCAGTAGACTGGTTTACCCTTATCATTCCTTTGACTGCTTATAGAGGCATACAGATTGGTGTTTCCAAGTTTCTGCACTGATGCTGGAGTGTTCTCTAAAGTCCAATCAGACATGTTGACCACTTTTGACCTGTAGAAACAACACAATCACATTTTAACAGAGAGCATCAGTAGACTTTATTCCATATCATATTAAAGAGAGACTGGTTTCTTTGACAGCTAGCCATGTCCATGCTCTTATACACCTTGTAATGAGGTGGTTAATGACATCTGAATCAGGCTGCAGAAGTTAAAACCAGTGACCTGCCATAGAGAAATTATTAACCTGAAGGAAACTCAAAACATTGAGCGCTGACCAGTTAATTTATAATGACCTGAAAAGTTCAAGAAACCTCTTTTCAACTAGATCCTTTTGCACAGTTGTCCTATGAGGGGGTTTACAAGGTGTATTATGGGTAATGTTGAATGCTTAACTTTTCTTTGGGTCCCTGTGCAAGTTTTAAGTGTGTGAAGGCCTTTGTTTTGATCACTGTTATACCATGAATGACATTAAGAGCTGAAGTTGATTTTCCTCCCTTACCAGAACTTGTTACTACTAAAGCAAGTGTCCGAGAGACCATTACACCAGCACTCTGTACAGCCATTGGGGTTGTTTGCATCAAGATTGAAATATCCTGCTGCACATTTATCACACCGCTGTCCAACCACCCCAGGCTGAAATGAACCATAAATAAACATTACTCAAGTTGAATACAGGGTCAGAAATTTTTATGAGTTCTAAGTAATGGCATATATAGCACCAATGTTTGCCAAACATTTGATTAACATTTGACCACTATTAATCACGTCTCTTAATTATTTTCCTAAACTTTTGCCTTACCTTACAGAAACACTGCCCAGTAACACCATCACAGATTCTCTCATCAACTCCCCTTGCATCACACAAGTCACATTTTTGACACAAAGGGTAGTTGTAATAACCTTTTGCGCACTTATTACACTGTCGACCAGTGTGCGATGGTTTACATTTACACTGGCCCGTCTTTGCATCACAGGTTAATTGGCCATCAGCTACACCAAATCGTTCACACTCACAATCTTGACAACCAAGGATTGGGTCGTAGCCATAGGTTCCCTGCAAACAAGACTCACAGTTTGGACCTACTGTGTTCTTAGGGCAGTCGCAAGCTCCAGTGACTTCATTACAGAAGACACAGCGGCATTCTGAAATTGATATTAAAAATCACAATTACTACTTAGAGATGTAAACAAGTCATTAGCATGGCATGGATTGTGAGTGAATCAAACTTATCTTTTGAATAAAACCTTGCTAAATCCATTAACCCCAAATTTTCCATTTTTTAGCAATTTTTATGGTCTAATACATGTAATGGACTACAGTATATGTCCTCTTTAAATCATATATGATTGGTAAGCTTGGATGTCTGCAAACAAGGGTGCCATGGGCTGACGTTATGGGTCTGTTAATGTGCTTACTATACTCAACCAACTCACGACATGTATGTAATGTGCCTGTGATAGCAGAGGTAGAGGTAGACCACAACATGAGGGAAACATATTATTCTTAACTAATTTTGAACAGAAACAGTGTGTGGGTTGTTTTTAAATCCCCTTTACACAATTATGCTGCAGATGATAAAATGCGATAGGTCAAACTTACTTCTGCAGTTTGGAAAGCCATAGTATCCTGTCTTGCATCTGCTGCAAGTTCTACCAATCACATTAGGCCGACATAAACACTGTCCACCAAACTTATTACAGTCATTGTTATAAGCTCCTCTGGGATGACAGCCACAGGGGAAGCTGCCATTGTTAAAGCTTGTCGTGAGTGAGAATACAGAGTCTTTGCAAAACTGTGGATCGGAGGACTTGATGAAGAAATTATCTTTACTGCAGGTGTCAAGGAATTCTTGAGTTAAAGGAACTGGGGCATCCTGTTGCAGTTCTTCAGTGAATGAACCTTCTGGAATGAGCAGCACATAATCCTGAAAAAAAAGGTAAGCACAAGTCACATTATGTACACTGCGACGGGACAGGAAGTTGAATGACTTTCTTTAAATATGCCAGCAGGTAATCATAATGTCATCACAAAAGAACCAAAGGAAACAAACAATAGAGTTCTCTGGTGGCTTTATTGTTTGATTGTAATGATGTATCGTTTCTTTTGCTGTACATAATCTGTGACTCGATATCTAAAGAAGGAACCAATAAATTTATAGCCCTAAAACACTGAACACAACAAATCCTTAAATACACCAGAACTTCTTTTTTATTTTTAGGTGTGATTTAGGTGTGAATGCATCCATAGTAAGGAGCAAGAAAGCATTTACTAAAACAAAAAAAACAGTCCCTGTCAGTAGTGTTTTCCTCACTTAAAAGAGAAAAGATCAATAAAATCTTACAATCCAAGTTGATGCGTTTGCAGGAATGTTAAACTCCAAGCCAACAGATGTGCGTCCAATGTCAAAGATATTTTCTGAATTTATGTCCCTGATGACTGATCTGCAGCCTGATGCATGAGGACAGTAATGGAACTTGACAGTCCCATCTACTGCACGGTCACTGGTGATAGACACTTTGGCATCAAATGAAGAATGCTTGGGCTGGTAGTAATGCACAATTGCTGCATACTTTCTTGGGCGGGGTATGGTTCCTGACACAGCAAACACTTCCTGTAAACAGTACACCACCACATTAATTCAAATCATCAATATGATACTAAGAATTATTTAATAAATGGGGGGGGGGGGGGGGGGGGGCAGAAAAAAGCCAACCTTCACCTTTTGATGGTGAAAGGGAGAATTTGACATCAGATTCTCACTTCGTGCATCCCTTCAGTGTTAATATGGCAATGGAAAAGTCTGTACCAGTTGAATAGCAATACATTGTGTGCAATTATCTATTTGCGAATAAGCAATGTAATGTTATGTTATGCTTTTACTGTAATAAGAGTCCAATGTTAGAGCTGGGGTAAACACCAATACTTAGTACGCAAAACCTTAACTTGCAGAACCACACATCAACATTTCCCAGATGTGTGAATGATGATACATTCAAGTTTTTAAATGTAAATGATAAATGATAAAAAATTATTATTAAGGACAATTTGGCTGCTGCTTTTCTGGGTTTACAAAATGGTGTTTTGGCTTAAAATCTTTGGGTGAACAGGGCTGCCACTAAGGGCTGCAGACTGGGGATTTCCTCCAGCTACCATGGGCATGACCTCAAATAGAACCCCCAAAAATAACCAGCTGTTTAGTTTCCCATCTACTAATTGCATACACCTGGCAACTTGAAATCTTAGCGACAGCCCTGGTAACAAGTAACTTGTGAAAGTGAGATTTCGAAATTTTGTCGGATTTGACTTAAGCCTCTTCTTGAAGTGAAAGGTTTATGCTATAGCTAACGCAAGTAGCATAGCTCGGTACTCACCGGTCCTTCCAAATACTGTAGTTTTGTGGCTGGATCCTGTTTTTTTGGTGGCTGCTGTTCACTAGGATCATCACCGTCAACTTCAATTTTAACAGCTCCCTTGGGAACTGGATATGAGGTCGCAATACACACTCCTCCTTTGGTGGTACAAAGAATGTTTGGCGCAATAAAATCTAGTGTCCACATGTTCAGAGGTATAGCTGTGATGGAGTCCTATGATAGATATAATCACAGATTCACTATGGAGTCCTATGATAGATATAGTGGGTTCATGTTTGGCATGCACCCTGCATACAACTACTAGGATCAGCAATGTAAAGAGCGTTTACTGTAAAATAAAGAAAGATGTCACAAGCATGGGATCAGTTTCGTCCTTTGCATAGGCTACATGTACTTTGGAAAAACGGCATATTATGTACTTATTGCAGCAGAGCCTGAATGCAAATGCTTTAATGTTCAGTCACACCACACAATACATACCAAGGAAATAGGCCTAGGTGAATCAGATCTTGACAATAATGTTACAACCATTCTCTGTATTTTCGAAACATCAAAAACTTTAACAGCACCGGCCTGGTCCACTGCTACTTGACGGCAGCCAAATCTGAAGTTGCAGCTTTGAAGGTTAAAAAACCCACGTTGAGTTCCTCCACGATATCTCAAGTAAACACCAATGCGTCCCTTGTCCTCTGCTGGATGGAAGTACTGGAGGACAAGGACATATTTTCCAGTCTTGCGAATGGAAAGGTCAGCTGTCACACGGTTCTGTTGTTACAAAATCAAACATAATTACATTAAGTATTACAAAGCAGGTTTTGAAGAGAGAATTCATTGACTACACAGTCAACTGTAGGATAGAAACTGTTGAGGCCAGCACAGAATAGTTCCACATCAGAGAGGTGTGTGACTTATACAGTCAGAGAAAATCACTGAAGAACAGCAGGGATCACCTCTAAGTGTCTTTCTGAGGGAGGTGTCTGCCTTATAGACAGTCAAAGAAAATGACTAATGAGGGGCATGGAACAACTCTAGGTGTCCATTTTAGGGAGGTGTCCACCTTATACGCTGCTTATAATGAGTCAAAGAAAATGACTGAAGACCAGCAGGGACCACCTCTAGGTGTCCATCTGAGGGAGGTGTCTGCCTTATAGAGAGTCAAAGGAAATGAATGACGAGGGGCAGGGACCAACTCTAGGTGTCCATTCTAGGGGGGTGTCTATCTAACAGGGGTCTACATTATGGGGGATTTGCATGACTTTAAGGAAGTTCGCGCTAATCGTTTCTGCGTATCCCTACTGCGCACGTAATTCATAGCGCAATATCACGCCATGTCATGCATCGAGCGCGCACGCTGAGAAAATTGTCTAAGCACATAAAGGGCTGGTAGCCGTTGCGTTAACTTCGCTTGCAATTTACTTTCTTAAATAGTCGGTGACACCACATTTTTTTTCGGTAGACCACTTTCTCTTCCACTTTCCGATAGATTGTGAAAAAAATGAACAAAAAATCAATGTGGGAAGGTAAAAAATTTCCAATTTTTCTGTGTATGCGGCGTCGAATTTTGGCATTCGTGCGGCTGTTAGGAGAGTAGAAATGTGTCCGCTGAATGATAAAATCAACTCAGAGGAAGTTTTTTAGTTCACCGAATTTTGTTTATGGATCCACAAGAACAATAATTGGCGGATAAAATTTCAATTCAGGGATTTATTTATAACCTTTTTGCACAAACAGGCACTTTATCCGTATGCAGTAACGAAGCCCGATTTCTCAGAGTTTGGGTGATCTTTTGAACATCATATCTCCGAAACAAATTCGGTGACCCCACGATTTTTTTACATTTTTGACATGATTAACCCATAATCTCAAACTGGTGAAGGTTTCAGGAAAAAATCAATGTTAGAAGATTTTCGCGCGAACGTCCTTAAAACAGGTGTTTGCGCACTTTCAGACTTAGGTAGTGATGCTTGAAAATGTTAGTTTTTTTAGGGACTTCAAAGGGTATAAAAGAGAAATTTGAAAACCCCACACATAATGGAATCTTGACTGAGTTTTAATGGTAATGTGTTATACTTGACCTGATTGCTATCCAACAGCGCCATGGCACTGAAATCAAGCTGCTGAAGAACAGATTCATTCTTAAACAACTGGGTGTCTTCACGGCCAGTTCGTCTCTTGATTATGTAGCCAGTTTCCAGCTCTGTAGTGAACAGTCCAGGCTTATTTGTGCTCAGGAAGGAGAACTGGTTACATAAACTGTCATATCCATTCACTTGACAAGGTTTAGTGACTTTCTCTTCTAGCAGGTATGCTTCATAATATTCTCGAGGCAAAGTAACTACATAATCCTGTGAATAAATTTATGATAATATATAAGTACTTGATAAACGAAACAACCCTTAATGTGTTTTTGAGGGCTAATAAAATGCCCCACCCTGAGGACAGGAAAAGATGAAAATCACAAGCTCATAAGGTATGCTTGAGGTTGACTGAGACATTTGACATGTCGTAACCTGCTTTTCAATAAAGCCAACATATTGCCAGTGATAAGTATACACCATTGAATGCAGCATTACAGTCATTAAATATTAATAAAAATGCACAATAATGTCCATAATATTTTGATTATTTTAACTTATATATAGACTAGAATCAGAATCAGTGGATAAACATCAGAAGCTTTGCTCACCAAAAGAACACTCGCAGGAGGCAGCACCAACACCAGATCCCACTGTCCTTTTGTCAACATAAACTGTGTTGGACTGTCAGCTACTCCAACAGTCTGACGTGCTGGTCCAGCAGGGGTGACTGGAAATGTGACTTTACTGCTTTGCTTGCTTCCTACCCCTCCCTTTGGAGTAAACATAACCTCGCCTGTCACTGGAGAACTCTCATTCAGTATGTAGCGGAATACAGTGTGGTAACGGCCTGTCTTGGGAATGTCCACTGTTACCTTCAGCACTCTCTGTAAGTAACATGACAGATGTCATCAGTATGCTTAAAATGAGAAGAACAGAGCCTCGCCGACAAACAATCTAACCCTTATATATATTAAGTTCAACTTTTTTCCTGACAATATGATCCACACATTATAGAGAGATAATGTTATGAGAATTAATAAAACGATCACTAAAGGGAAAATACTTTGATCTTTTGTCAACTTCTCTCAACTAATTATTTAAGGAAGTCTATGAAGATCAGTCTAGTGGAGCATCTCAGAGGCATTTTGAGCAAAACATGATGAAAAATAAACCATATGACAAATGATTATTTCAGGAAGACAGAAATCAATCATCTAAAACAAATTTACAACACATTTAAGTGAACAACATTTTCAAGTTTACCTACATGACAACCATTTCAATATTGTTTTACTAACTGATCTTTGGCTTTCCCTGGATCTCTAAAGTTGTGTTTTAGCTGAAGTCTTTAATAACTAGAGCCCCTTTTAAGTAACAGTGGACAGTATTATAAGCAGAAATTGTCAACCGAGCCCTTCATACACTGTACCTGGATATCAGACATGGAAGCATAACCACGCCATGAATAACCAGGGAATACACTCTCATCAAAGCCAAATCTGACAGGCTGTCCATCACTGTTCATCATAATGTCAGGTGACAACACATCTGAACCTTGTTTGCTTGGAACTGTAGTTCCATCCTCCATCTCTGATTTGATTTGAAGTAAAGTTGGATAATAGTGCTGAGGGGCAGGGCTACAACAGGTACAAACAGACTGACTGTAAGAAACTATACACAGTTAACTAAAAAAGAGGGAGACAATGGGAAAAAGGTATAAGGCAAACAGTTGTTGTAAGCTAGAGGTGATAGCCCCGAGCATGTTAAATTTTTATTCATTGTTATTTACTGGACATTCATTTTGTGCATTTCACCCACCGATCATGGTCAGAATTCTTTGTTCTTAGGGTGACAGAAGTTACAGTGAAAGCTAGCTCTTGCAGGCAGACACCCTTGGGACACAAAAAAGGTGTCCGTAACTGGGGCTGGCCGCTTACGAGAATGTAAAAATACAGAGTTTGTATGGGAGTTAGGAGAAATAGCATTTTGTGAAGGTGGCCGTAAGAAGAACTTTCTGCTTACGAGAGTGTTGGTTAGGAGAGCTTCCACTATATGTTGTTGCTTTTCAATATAGTCTAAGAAACTCAGCTCTGTAAATAGGATTACAGCAGTAAGCCTTATACATGTACTTTGAAACTGAAACAACTCACACAAACGATTACTGCCTTCATTTATTTGCTCTCACTAAGAACTAAACAGAGACAGTCAATATCAAGCATTTTCTTAAGGAAATCATACAAAGTTGAAATTCAACATGTAGATACTCAGTACAGACCTGCTGCAGTCTCTTCCAACAACATTAGGGCGACATGAGCACTGTCCCGAATTGGAATCACAATACTGATCATAGGCTCCACCCACATCACAGCCACACCCTAAGAATAACATCAGTAGTACAAGGGTAAGTAATAGTCATCTGTGCCCTGGCCTGACATAAATTCAAGGGTCTATTCACATAAGGGCGGGGTGACGGGGTGCGTTTTCGGCAGTGGAGAGAGGTGCGGCCAAGTGGTGCATATAGTCTATGTAAAAGAAACAAGACCATACTCCCACTGTGTGAGCTACTGATTTCATGTGCGATAACATTCTCCTCAAAAAGTTAACTCTTACTTTGCATGACACAATTAACATTGAGTAGGTAACAATTCTCTATACCTGTGCATCCAAATACTTTTCTCCCTGCCAGACCATAAAATCCCACTTTACACCTGGTACATCGTCTGCCAGTCACATACAGTTTGCATGGACACTGCCCTGTGGTCTTGTCGCACGTTCTTAGCCCACCTATCACACCATCTAAGTTGCAATCACAGTTTTTGCATCCCATTGGGTTACTGCTCTGCAGAGCATAGTAGCCATCTTTGCACTCAGAGCAGATCAAACCCTGTACATTGTCCTTGCAGTTACACTGACCCTAATGATAATTATAAGCATCATTAAGTAAGTACATGTAACTTGAATAACCACGGTAGCCCTTTAATCCATAGTTATAATGGTTAACCCTCTATCTCTCGAGCAACCACACTTGATGAGGTTTCATTAACCAGAAGACAGGTCGGTGGTATCACCAATACTCCTCCTTAACCCTAACATAATCATTCTTTTGCTCCCGATGAAGTGGGCACATCTCTAAGACAGAAACTAGCCCTTATTAATTAATCCCTAGGGTGACTAACATCAATTTTCTTCTAACGATATCAGTAGCTACAAAAATTATAATAAAAGTTGTAATGGAAATAATGGTGATGAGAATTAATAATCAAAGAAAGACTATCGTCAACTCGTGGGTACGTTGTTTAGAAAATAATCAATTAGTTATCACCTCTGGTTTTCCCACAGTGAATTTTAGGAAATGACAGAAATTCATATTATAAATATACTATCCTTGTTCTGGAAACACAATACTTGTCTTGCTGTTTATTGCACTTAGTAACAGTTATTTAAGTATATATTTAAAAACAAAGCCAAAAAAACAGCAAAACAAATAAGCAAACAAGACAAAACAAAAAAGAAAAAAAAAAAGGAAGAAGGGAAAAAAAAGGTCATAGCAGGATTTGAACGCGGTACCTTCGGTTAGACCCGACCTCACATAGCCACTACGCCATTGAGGATGGTCGAATAACGTCGGCGAAAAGTCTCTAATTTAATGCCTTTTCCATGGAACTTCCGCCGGCAAACGACCGGGGCAAACGATCGAGCCATAAAAACGACTCGAAGCAATGGGATGAAATTAAGGCTAATTGAAACCAAGCTACTGACAGTAAAAAACAATGTAAACGCATTTCATGGCAATGAAAGAACATATGCGATACAAAGCCGACACAACTCCTCCGCGAAGTAGGACGCAAAACATTAGCTTACGTTTCCTTATCTCGATTTCCGCTGTTATTTTAAAAAGGTAATGCTCAAACTCACATCCATTTCCCCCCGTGATCTTGGGGAGTCCTTATGAAGAAGAAGAAGAAGTGCCTTTATTTACCATACATTTCACCAGTCCGTATTTTACAGTTCGTATTTTATACCCAGTCCGTAGTCCCCTGTCCGTGTTTTATACTGACTGCCATAAATTCATTCATACACATAACCTACTACAGTACTACAAGGTAGGAGATCAAGCCAGCGTCGAAGTTGAAGGAGTCGAAGAGCAAATGCTTATCTTCTTGTCAAGTTTAACGCCTGGACGGGTCAAAGGCTTTTGAATCGTACTAATTTGAAAGATTCCTGCCTGTCTTAAATTTGGTAAGACCTCTATCCTAACCGTGCTGTAGTGCACGATGCACGCTCGCAGCGGGGAATTTGATGCTACCGAACTTTGGCGAGCGCGTGCTTCTTTGGAAACGATAGATCTTCGCGCTCTCGAGTTCGCACCCGATTAATTACGAAGTGCGTCTACTACGAGTGAGTGAGTGACTCATTTGCATATCTCAGTCCCTGCAATAACTCGTGGTACGCTCACGCGTACCCACGAGTTAAAAAATTAATTATAAAATGAACAGCATCTAGTCAGAATGCTTTGGTCATGTATCAAATTTTCTCAACTCATTCTTTAATATTTTTACTTTGTTGTATAGAGATCAGTCTAGAGAATTAAAAATTTTAAACATAAATGTGGCTATTGGGGCCTTAAGTCTTAAAGATGTGCCCAACGCTTTTGTCTTAGAGAGAGTTGATTTCAAGCAAAGGGCAATGATACAAGAATTTAAGTGTAGCTGCAAATCTTTTTTTTTTTAATTTTTGTTGCTGAATGAAAATTAAAGAAGTGATCAAAAAATATATCCCATTTCAGAGAATATTAAGATGAGGCAATGATATAAACTCACCGTATTAGAAGAGGAGCAATCACCCAGTGGACGACCCGGGAGGGGTTTAATTCCTGCGGGGTTGCACTCGCAAGCCCGACAATTAGGAAAGCCATAATACCCACTGCGGCAGAGATTACAGTTTTGGCCTCGGAAGCTTCCTTTGCAAAGACACTGGCCTGTCCTAGGATCACAGAACTGATGCTGGGATCCAAAAGGATCACATGAACAGTTCACACATTGGGGATAGCTGTAGTAGCCTGCTCGACATCTGTCGCACCTCACACCCTCATAGTTGACTCGGCATTTGCATACACCAAACCGGGAACAATTACGAGACACAGACCCTTGCTCAGAGCAGCCACAATCTGATGATTAAAAACCAGAACAGGATACCTAACATTACATAATACAACTAAACATTTTTTTCAGGCAATTCAAAAAGAAGATCTCAAGATTTTAACAGTTTAACTATGCAGACCACTGACGACCTTAAACCTTTTAAGTCCTATACAGGTATGTGTCATTCACATCAAATTCCTCCTTGTAATATCAAATTGCTTTAACAAGGTTGGTGTGAATAATTAAGGACAGGATCACAAAAGCTGAATCTAATTTATTCTCCAATTGGAAATTCTCCTCACTAGCTAGTTCTGTAGAAAATGTTTAAGTGCACAAATTAATGTGAATCTGATTCTTTACATTGGGTTTAAAGAGTTAAAACCTTGTTGGCTTTACACTTACCAACACAGCTAGGAAATCTATGATATCCTTCATTGCAAACATCACAGCGTGGACCTGCGAAATTCTTCATGCAGATGCATTCACCAGTGTTTGGATCACAGATATCTCTAGCTGTACCTTCAGCATCACAGTTACAAACTGAACAACAAAAGTAACACATAAAAAAGATCAGAGAAGGTTGTTGTGCATCCACAGTTGCTAGACTAAGAGGAGAATGCTTATGAAAGCTGGCAAAAATCAAAGATGAAGAGAATGGTGTTGCAGATTATGTTAGGAGCTCCCTGGCAGTGAATTAGTTCTAAATGATAACAATGCTATTCACGGCAAATGCTATTCACGGCAAATAATAACTGATCATAATGTAATTTGTCAGACCTCATACCCATTGCACTTAACAACCACAATGCTAAATGGAGGTATGGTGCTTGGAAGTAATCCAGGGACCTCCACCTTTTGGCAATCCATCCCTAGGGTTGTCGGAAAGTTTTGAAGTAGACGGCTGAGTCGTCAAAGTAAGTGGCCAGTCCGGGGATATTTTATCTAAATGCGATCCATAAAAAAATGCCAAGCAGAGTAGCCGGCTGATACTAAACAATTAGGCCGCAATTTTTAGCCAGCAGCCGGCTACTTTTGACAATCCTGCATCCCTTAGATTGAATAACACACCCAAGGCTGGCACAACAACACAGCCATGATCCCCACAAAAACAAAAAAACAGGCACATGTTACAATATCAGTGGAAAGAAAACAAATGAGGGGAGGAGGGGGATAAGTGGCTGAAAGAAACTGTGTGGATCTCAACAAATCAATGCATGAAGTAAACTAGACATACCACAAAATTATGTGAACAGTGTTGTAAACTAACTACTGGGCATACAGGCCACTCACGGGCCACTAGCACTGAGGGTGCTCTTTGCTGTTAACCACTGTTAGCATTCTTAAATGATGCATGTTATAAACTAAGGGGTGTCTAAAAGAATTAAACTGTGGAGCTGTGTTGGAGCAATTCAAGTTAGCATTCGCTCTGACAAAGGACAAGAACTTGAAATGTGAAAATTCACATGCAAGCAAGTACATGTACCTACCGTTACATTCAGGAAAGCTGTAAAATCCCTTACTACACTGAGTGCATTGTCGGGAAGTGTACATTTGACGACAGTTGCACTGGCCAGTAGTCGCATCACAGGTGTCTGGTGATATTGATCCAACCCTATCACAGTTACACCCTACAACAATGCAGAAGTCATTGACATTATACAATAGTAAACATAGTACAGTAATAAGCAATAAGACGGGTACACTCAGCTGAGTTGCATACACCAGCTTTCAAGAAGAGAAAAAAAGCATTGGGGGAGGGGGCAGATGGCAGAACCAAAAAAGTTCCTTTATTTTTCTACCTCTTATAACCACAGAAACGTTGAGACTGCTGCTATAGAAGATTCATAATCAGGATTGGCGCATTTTACCAATTTGTGAAAGCCTGTAAACCTAACTCAAACCTGATCACTACAAGGGCACTGTAGATGCAAAGACCTTTCAGAGCCTCCAAACCAATCATTTTTTTGGAAAAAATCACCTCCATTTTAATGGAATGTCACTGCCAAAGACATACAGAAAAATATTATTTTCACTGTACTCTTTCTAACAGATAACTGTAGGTTAAATTTTATTGACTTGAAGTGCCCATCACCTAAAATTTTTTATTTTCTTATCGGAAACTATACCTTATTAACATAACTTCTGCGAAAAAATTTTGCGGTTTGAACAAAACGCGATTTTTTTAACAATTTTTGAAGTCTACATTTTTGCGGTACACCCGCGACGCTGGTCACGCAAACTAGCAGGCTCACATATGACATCATGTGACGTAAATGAAGGAACTCGCCTTCATCAGCTGTACGCAAGAAAGATCAATTACAAGTAAGGATTGAATCACAATGTCTTCGCAAGAAGAAAGTTTTTCTGAAACAGAAAAACCTACCAGAACTCTTAATGTTTTCCTGTTGATAAAGTCACGTGTTCCTTAAAGTACGTCATATAACGTCATACTCCGAGAGAAGACTGAGACGAATGGTGTGCCAAAATGGCAGCAAATTTGAACGCTTTTAAAAAATTCTAAAAAAATTGTCTTTGGTTCAAATCGCAAAATTTTTTCACAGAAGTTATTTTAATAAAGTGTAGTTTCAGATAAGAAAATATAAAATTTTAGGTTATGGGCACTTTAAAGGCCCATGTTCACCCAAATGGCTTTGCGCGCTTGTGTTTTTGTTTTGAAACGATTCTTTTGTCAAATGCAGTGTTTTGATTGGCTTCCACTTTGAGGAGCATTGCGTGACGATACTAAAAACGACTACGAGGGAGACTACAATTGCAGCTTTTTTCACGCTTGACCGAAGCTTAGAGAGACAGTATCAAAGAGGCCAGTAAGACTTTTAATTCTTTTCCAAATGGAGGAAGATATATCGCCGAATTCGTTAAATGTCACCGCAGAAAGCAGTTCAAAATTTAAACTGGTAGTGAATTCATATGGATGCTTTGTTGAGTCCGATGAACACAATGAAGGTCATAAATTACGAAACGTCTAAGCACCAGGTGAGGTTTTCCTGAAGCCCGATTCGACTGGGAAATGTTTTGATTCCTCAATCTATTATTTTGTGTTAATTCTTAGGAAGCTTAGGTATGTGTTCTCGAAAGAATAAGCGAGAAGTTGTGTTTGCAAAGCGTCGAATCGGCACTGCGTACAGTCTTGTCGCTGTAATCGCTGTATTACACTTTCTTTAGGTTTTGCTAAGGATTGGTTTGCTATTAAATAAGAGTTCTCGCTACTTTAGAGCCGGCTTTAATGGTGATACGCCAGACGATAAGTTTACGTTAAGGATATCACTCGCTTCATAGGTTAAATTTAATAAAGCATTGTTCATGTTAGATTGACTCGCTTGTTTTGCTTTCAACTGATTTCAACGGGACCTTTGTTTACAATTGAACGTTCAATGTAGAAGGAACTCGGCAAATACGCTGTCTGTAGAATTTACAGCCAAGAGTTTCTTTCTTTCCTATCTCTCCAGGGATTAAAAAAAACGGATTCACGGAGACGAATGTACTTCGGCGACCTCCGTCGACGCAGTCTTCCAACCATGCTTCCAACCGTTCGTTTCGATGAAGCCGCCATCGAAAGTGCTGCAGTGAAACAAACACTCGATACCATTCCAAAATATCCAAAAAGATGTAAAGAAAAATACCAAAAGAACTTGTTGAGACTTTCTTTTAAACCAGATTTAGCGAACTGTAGAAGATTAACAAAGATTGACTTTACACACTAAAGGCAGTGATTTTCAACTACGCGAAATGTTTTTTCTGGAGTACAGGGCGCGCAATGCATCTAGGGTGAACATGGGCCTTTAATCTCTGTTATGCGGTCCATAGCAGTGAACAAAGATTGCATGTCCAGGTAATAACTCACTTCTGCAGTTAGGGAATCCATAATATCCTGTGTCACACTGATCACACTTAGCACCTGTATAACCAGGTTTACATGGACACTGTTCTCCAGTTGGTCCACAGACACGTCCACTTGTACCAAGGGGATGACAGTCGCATGCTGCAAAAAATTATAACAGCCACAATGAAGTCAACTCTCTTTCTAGATGGACACCTTTGGGACTGATACTAAGTGTCCATCTAAAGGGACATCTGTCTTATGGAGAGTTAAATATAAGGCATGGACCAACTTCACGCACAAAATAAACTAACAAAAAACTCACTAAATTCTGAGTACGCGTGTCAGGCGTACTAAAAAAAAATAAGAAAGAGGTGCCTAGAACGTGCAGCATATAGTTAAAAAGGTGTCTACTAAAAGAGAGTTGACCATATACACTTTTAGAAAGAAAACTTTGTCTTCCACTTCATGACCATGATAACCCAGAGTGCTCTTTCGTTTAAATGCTGTCCTATGCACATATATAATTATTTACTTCTTTTGAAAAGAACAAAATGCAAATTTCCTTTAGAAGATCACCTTGCCTGCACTGGGAACACAAAACGTACATAGGCTGTAAGAGGTCTGCTGAAGTGCTGTACTGGTCAAAGCGAAATGATTTTTCGCAATTTTGCCTGGATTGTTTGACTGAATCGTACTCACATGGTTACTAAAGGGTGAGTAATTGGCAACTGAGGTGTGAACACAAGAGGATTTGTGGCCGTGCTCACTTTGTAGTATTTCCTGTCCTGCATGTTGTCTTTTGTTCTTTAAAGAGAAAAATTGCTTTTGGATGCCTCTCACTTACTATAAATATAATTATAATTCTCTTCAAAGCAAGGATCTCCTGTCAACTTACGTTTGCAGTTGGGGAAGCCATAATATCCCTCATTACACTGGTTACACTGTGATCCTCTATAGTTCTCTAAGCACTCACAGTTGCCTTCACCATCAAAGCAGCGGCCAGTGGAAAATCTTAAGTCACAAACACAAGCTGCGGAGCCAGGTACAATGCACAAAATCATACATGTTGTTACCATAATATTATTAACATTAATAAATGCATTACGGACAAGCCATCAGCTCTTGGGGATGATGCATAAAGTACAAGAATAGTGGTCAAATCTAAAGGTCACAATTGGGGCCATGAGACAAGGGAAATTGAGAATCAAGCTGGGTTAAAAAAATTTTAACCTGAATTTAATTTTGACCTGTAACATATATATTAAAATATATCTCTAACTCTTCTTTTAATGGGCTATTATTATGGAACGATACATAGGATAAGATTATGTCATATCCTTAGAGGACTTTGTGAATCTGGCCCCAGGTGAGGTTTTTAATTTTACATTTGCTAATTTCTCGCCTGTGTATAGATTACTGGTGCACTTTCTCCAACATTTGCCAGCTGAAAAAATAATGTCATAAAGCTCAACCTGAAATAGCTTGTACCTTGACAGACATCAGGTGACGTCTTGGGCACCCCAGTAGGACGATAATAGCCTGGTTTACACCTCTCACAGTTATTTCCATATGTATTGTGTTGACAATTGCGACAAACTCCACCTCCCTCCAAGTTTCCATTGATATCCAAACTGCCTTTTTGCTGGGCAACCTGTTCACTATAATAACATTCTGTTGCATGGTTGTGGCAGTTGCAGGCTGAAAACATCAAAAAGAAAACTTAGAGTTAGTATGTATCACAGTCTGAACATTGTACTTGCATTAAGCAGGCAAGATGAAGCAAATCCTGTGTTCTGATTGGCTACCTGACCTGGCAAGATCTTGCCCACTCCAGACTTCCCACTTGGTCCCACAAGAAAAAAGTTCTCTTTTTCACCATGTGAATAATTCCTTTATTGACCAAGCTTGTTGGGTAGAAGATAGCTGGATATTGGTCTCATTACATGAAACATTTTGACATGCTGTGCATACATGTATTTATTTGATTTTATAGATGTACATGTACAACAATAATATTAAAGTAGTGACTGGAATAAAGCTCCAAGTGGCTTCTCAGATGATCTCCTAGTTCTATTTCAAATTTGTGCTTCATCAGCTTGTGAATCAAAGGGAGAATTTGACTTAGATGAGAAGTCACTGGAGGCCTTTATTCCACACACAAACCTTCAATTTTCACTCCCTGGCTTATTAATACTCACGTTCACACGCATTGTCATTATCCGGTGTAGCTGGTCGCCAAGGTTTCTGTACAAAGCCTGGACAGCATGTTTCACATTTGATGCCACATGTTGCATGTTTACACTTGCACACTAACTGTGTGATATCTTGCCGACCTGATTGAACACATTCATCAGCATGACCATTACACATGCATATTCCTCCTACTGAAATATCTTTGATGGAGTAGAAATACTGCAAAAAACAAGCAGAAGATCAACAGCATTATTATGCAGACAGTGTAATACATCATATGTTGTTCCTTCACATCTGATGGTCGTAACTAAGTTTAAGACCTATTTTCCCCCAATTACCAGTTTAATAGTAGAGTCATAAAGAAACCTGTAAGACTGGGCCTATGAATAATTTTGGATCATCACACGTTTCTGGGAAACTGCCCACCTACCCCTCCCCTAAGCCAACATTTTGCCCTAAGTGAGAAGTAAGTGTTATTTTTGGCCTAGGTGAGGGGTAGGTGGGCAGTTTCCCAGAGACATATAATTCCCTACCCTACTCTAGCACATAAATGTTGTAGTTAATTTTTTATTTCAGGTAGTTTTCATTTTTCCATTGTCTTTGGCTATGGTAATGTATGTTAATGAATTTGAAACAAAGGAAAAATAAAAATTAACTAAAATAAAAAATTAATGGCAACATATATTTTAATGTAACGAGGTTCTGTTGTTCCTAGGTAGTTGCTCTAAGACTGAAAGTTGTACATTAGCATTCCTGGGCTGTACATCCAGTTGTAAATTGAAGTATAAGAGCCTTGTCAAGTGGATTAAAGTTGTGTCAAAGCCTGTCCTTCTTCACTTTCTTATTAATAACAAATCCTATCACATAATTAAATTCCATCACTATATTACTCAACAGTGCAAGAGGTATCCTGACCAAAATCATCACTTTTGTTTGATTTAATATTGCCTTGTTCTCACTTAGTGAGCATAGCTACAGCCACACCTGTAATTAATAATGCCTATGAGGCCTGACAAACTCAAGTCTCTTTCCTAAAGGCAAAAGGCAGCTGACCCAATACGCCAATGTTGGGTTGATTTCCTTGGACCCCCAAGCTGAAACCACTTCTGATGACCGATGCAATTACAACAAACAGGCTGATCACACTGAAGTCGGAGATCACTTACTTAGTCCAACTAGATCAAAGTGCTGTGTCGACTGGCTCAGAGTTGACTACGTTCCTCTCTTAATCGGATGATGAACAACAAAGTTTCTCTTATGTGTCAAAAATATGCTAGGTGAGCAACATACAGGGATTTGTAAATCTTGGAAGAACCTCCAGGGTTTGCAGATATGCCAGATTAATTGGTGTATTTTACACCAAAATGTTTAAGATGACTCCATGGAGGTCACAGAGGCAGTCACTTTGACTCCAGAAATTTTTGTTTTTTTCCTTACCTTTTTCAAAACAAGCACAGTCTACATTAACCCCTTACCTACCAGGGTCAAATAAACCCAGCAACAAGCAACCTTTCTCAACAACCGGAGTTCATTTGTTCAAGGCAACTCAAATGACCAGACTTTTGGTGATTTTATTTGTCTGAGGATGTCAGCCCTAATATCCCCATGACAGATAAAGGTCATTCTGTAATAGAGGGTTTCATTGCAGAATTAACAGGGGTAGTTATAGTCTTCTCACCCGTCTGGTTACAGTAGGATCTTCGCGAGCCAGTGGTAGCAGATCTGCCAACAGAGTCTTTACTTTTAACAATCTCAGTCGTATGTGTGTAGCACGTGTCCAGTCCTATGATCAAACATACTTGCATTTTAGTCACATTAAATAAACAAAAAGACATACATAATATACTAGAACAGCTTGTCTCTGTAAAGATTCAGCTTTTTCCTGTGTCTATGCATTCAATAAATAATGATACTGTTTCATTACAGCAGAATGAGAAAACTGTGTCACAGTACAATTTAACAAAATTCAGCCATTAAGAAATCACACCAAAACTGAGTGAAATGTACAATAACCACTTAAAACAGTGAAGGGACATTTAACTGAGCTCTTTAGGATATACCAGAGGTGACTATGATTACATTTCACACAGTCAATAATCTTCTGTTAGAAATGAAGAAAGTCCGATGAGAGCTATGTCATTAAAATTCATCTCGGTTGCCAGGAATCCTGATTTTCCCAAATATTTTTTAACCCAGTCATCCCAAGGCCAGATTAAGCAAAACGTAACTGTATGAAGTTTGACGCAACCTTTTTTTGCAAGTATTTTGACGTTATAAACAAAACTCAAGGATTACGGCGTCTTTGTGAGTGCTACTCATGTATCTCTCATTTCAGTCCTGGTGACGTACATGTGTATGCATCAAGGCTCACCTGCAGAGCTTTACTGTAAGAAAAGTTGGCAGCACCAGGTCTTCCATTTACCAAGGAAATGTGAATCTGAAATAAATACAGTAATAATCATTAGTTATTCTTGTTACAGTGCACAAACAACAACAGTGCGATATGGATTACTTTGTAAATGGTTCAAACCCTTAAACCATTGGTCATGTCAAATGTAAATATAAGTGGGATAATGATCATCAGAGTGAGCACTGTGTAGGGCCATGAGTGACAATGACTTGTCAACCTGTATTTATAAGGGTTTCTTGACTTTAATTTGTTAACCCTCTTATTCCTATTAGTGGCCAAAGAAAAAGTACCCACAAACAATTCAAATTTCTTTTGGTAAAATCCTAAGAAATAAATACAGGGTTCGTACAGATTCTTGGATCCAAAATTCAAGACTTTTTCAAGACTTTTTCCAAAAAAAGACTCAAGGTTGTTAAGAACTCTATTGATCACCTATTTTATAATGCAGGAACAAAGCTTTTTTCATGGTGTGCTGCAAACATATGGACGAGATTGAATAAGATTTGACAAAAGTGAAAAAAATTCACTTATAAAGCATTTGTTGTAGCTTTGAAAAAAAAAACTCAATTTTCGTAGACTTCATCTCATTTTCCAGACTTTTTCCAGGTCTAGAAAATTGCTGGACAAATTTCAAGACTTTTTCAAGAATTCAAGACTCTGTATGAACCCTGCAAAAGAGGTTTCATTTAAATGGTAAGAGCAAAGGGTTCCGTCCATAGATTCAAAAATTATATGTAGATTGACAAATAATTTTGCCAATATATAATGTAGACTAGGATTGAGTGATTTTAAGGCATGATCAGGGCTCGAAATTAAAAAAAATGTCTGGTCGTAAATTTGCGTCTAGTTACGAAAATTTGGTCGCAACTTTGAAAATGTTAGTCGCGAAATTAATTGAGGCCATTTAATCAAGAAATAAGTAGGCTTTTAAATGATTAACGCTTTAATTTTCATTCTTTCAACAGCTTTCATGTCATTTCGAGACTTAATAGTACAGAACGTTGAGCGTCTCGGACAACACCAGTTCATCTCAACGATCAAGTTGAACCTGCGTTAAGGCACATAAATTAGAGTCTGTTATTTTAGTCAAAGCGATAGATTTCCAAATCGTGAACAGATATTACAGCAGGAAACTGCAGTTCTTAAATGCCTCCAATCTCTGCAAAATAGCAATAACATTTGTACTGGGCGTACATCCGACATGGTTATAGGTTACGTTACGTAACTAAATTCCTTTAGTTTTACCTTTTGCAGGTTTTCCACCGATGACAAAACAAGTAACGAATTCTTTTATATATTAAGCTTTACATCTGAAGTATCAGGGGTGTTACTACAGTGATTATTCAAAGAACCTTGAAGGAATGAATCATTCAATACGACGATACATGCCATGCGGACATTCCGCCATCTTTGTTTGCTAAACCTCGTTTTCATGTATACGTAGATTCGCAAACCACTTGGAACCGATTTATTTTACATGTAAATCTTTTTTTAAACTAAAACCGCTCGGTGGATTTCTTCGTTTAAAATGTGAACTTTGAAACAATTTAAGTCGCTTTCATCAGACACAATTATTGACTCACTAAAGAAGAACACATGTGTACTGTGAGGGCCGTAACGCGGGTCATAAACGCGGGAAAAGTCCTCAGCATGCTGGCGGGACTGTCAGCGGCAAATTAAAACGAAATATGAGCCTGCAATGTACATGTTTACAGAACCCGCTGAAAATGGCGTGCTGTTGAAGGAATATCGTTGCGTGTATGCATTCCAGGTAAATTAAGGTAAACCTTCAGATTGTAACAAAATTATAAGACGGTACTTCAATGAATCTTTTTATTTCTAAATTTATTTAAGCAAAAATTCAAGTGCTAGTCCTTTTATTTCGTATCACTTAAGGCAAAACCTAGTCGCAAATTTGCGACTACTCTCGTTTTTCTAGTCGCAAATAAGAAAAATTAAGTCGCAAATGCGACCGTATCGGTCGCAATTTCGAGCCCTGATGATGACCTCAGCTTGTCAAAACATCTGTCACTGTAAGCAAAGTCCTGTTTTCAACTACGCTCTCCCAAATGACGATATCCAACCATTTACATATGAGTGCCTTACAAAAGAACAGCTATAAAACAGGCTATCAGAGCTATCACAAAAAATACCAACTAGTAGTTTTGGGAATCTCAGAATTGGAAGAATTCGGACAATCTTGAGGCATGAAATTTCAATTGTCAAAAAAAACCTGCTTTATTGAAGAGACTATGTATTTAGCAAAAAGCATTAATTGAGGACACTAATAGCTTAGTAACAATGATAATAAATAATAGTAGAAATAAAAATAATTAATTGTTATAATAAAAGTATTTCATAGGCATCTCAAAGTCTATGATTTACCAGATTTAAGGGATCTCTCATATTAACTCTACACAAAATAAATTTGGTTAAATGTAATTTAACTAAGTTAACCACCACGAGCTTAGCGGTCAAGCGGTTCACAAGCGTAGCGGTCAAGCAATTCACAAGCATAGCGGTCAAGCGGTTCACAAGCTTAGCAGTTGAGCGGTCCACAAGTTAAGCGGTCTAGCGGTCCACAAGCTTAGCGGTCAAGCGGTCTACAAGCTTAGCGGTCAAGCGGCCCACGAGCGTAGCGGGCATCCAGCGGTCAATCCCATAAGTGCAGGCTCACATGGTGTGTGGTAGCTTTGTACATGGCTAGGATCTGCGAGTTGTTCATCGAGCGTTTGTGCAGTGGTCTGTGGAGCGGTTCATTTAGCGTCTTCCCCCCCCTCCCATCCCTATTTTTCTTCCTTCCACTGTTTGATCAGTGTGACGGGTGCCTGGAATGGGGGCTCATGGCTGGGTTGCGGGGATTTGCCAGCCATGGGGGCAGTTTTTCTATCTAGGGGCTGGCTGGCCACAGTGGAAGCCCCTGGGTATCCCAGGCACCCACCTTCCACTTAAGCGAGGCAGTTGGTTAATTTACCTCGCCATTCTCAAACGGAGGCACCTGTGAATAACTAGTTGTACATGTCACCGTCGTGTCATCCTTGAATGACTGTAGCAGTGAGGAGGTTCCAAAGAAGTTTAAACATTCACTGTTTGTCGTAGCAAAATATTGCCAAGGTGTATATGTTTTGCCCCCATCTACAGATTTTTCCAAAGCCCAGGTTCCTGGACGAGGCGCATTTCCTGCTTTGACTATGACATAGGCTACCTGATATTCCTATAATTAAAAAAAAAGACAAATAATAATTATTCACAGAAAGGACAGTTGAGGCATCACCCCTAAAAAATCCAGTTGAGCCACCTTAATAACCTACACCTTTAAGCAATAGACCCTTCAATGGTTCTTTTCAAGTTTTGATAAAGACTAGTTAACACCTGAGTTGCACATGGAGGTTGGGTTCTTAGGAACCTGGGAACTGCAGCTGCCGACCCCTAACCCAGGTAGCAAGAACACCCCAAAAGCCTTCCCTACCCACAACTCAGCCATGAGCCCCGCCCGCCACACCCAGCCCCAGCCCAAGCATCCATCACACTGAACTGAGTTCAGTGGAGAAATAAGGACAACAATACCATTACTAATAATATTAAAAGGTGAGGAGGGAGGGGAAAAAACACTAAAACTGAGCAATACTGAGCAAGATGCCCGAACACTACACACTGTAAAACTACAAGCACATGTATACACGTATGCATAAATTGTATTTGTAAACTGCTGACTCAGAGTGCACGGGAAATTGCCCCACAACAGGCCTAGTACAGCAACGCAAACCCTGGCAAAAACACCAGAGTGTAGGATAACTGCCAGCTCGCCAAAGCATGCCAATAAAACGGTAACAAATGCAAATGCCACACCAACGACACGCTAACGCCAAGCCAACTACTGAGCAGCTCATTGTTAAGCTGGGGTTTTTCAGCCGTCCAATCAGAAGTACAGAATTTTTTGGTCCAGATATCGAATCAGAGAATTGGAGGTATCCCCATCAAAAACTTAGCTAATAACGACTTCTTCAAGTCCTTAACAGTTCTCCAAGTACATCTACAACTCCATTGAGACATCTAAATTTGTTATATAACATAATCAACGAACAAAAACATTTATATTTTCAGGTAGTGGAGCCAATGAGTTCGTTGTCAGACGCATACAAATAATTTTCTTTGCGAATACTTTCTACAAAAAAATCTTTGTGCTCAATAAGTAGTTTTGCTTCTTAGTGTTCATTGCATAACATGCTATATTTTATTTTGAACGGACTTTGTGCATTGCTCTTAATATTAAGATAGCAACCTTTGAAAACTATCAGGTAGAAAATAAGGTTGACATGTAATGTTGACACAAACTCCTTTTAGCACATGCTAGCTTTCGGCATCAAGTTATGCTAGGCCCGTAAGATGCTTATCATGATTAGTCAGGTTCCGATTTGGTCAATTTTTCTTGATAAAACTTTAATTGCCCTTTGAAGCCCTTTGTTTACAATGCCATACAAAGTTTTCATAACACTAGAGCTACAGCCTCGCATATCAGTGATTCCATATTAGGAACTAAATCTTGATTGGTTCTCAAAAAAAAAACCAGAATTGGAACAGAGTTATACCCATTGGGGTTATATATATGCTTCTGTTTACAACAAATAACCTTCAAATTTGGCATTTTCACTAATTTTAAGGTGTTCCTTTCAGCTGTGTTGACGGATTTTCGGTAACTGATCCCAGTCAAACACTGAAAGAACCATGGAAGAGTCTATTTTATTATAGCGTAACAGAAACTGCAAAGCATGGCAAGCAAGCAAGGGCACTGGGATACCATGACACATGGTTACTGGTCATTCTGATACAAAGCAATTTCGACAAAAGTCGTTTTGATACAAGCAGGGTTGTAAAAATAAAAATAGTAGAAGAAGCAGTCGGCTGAGTTGTCAAAGTTAGTGGCCAGTCCAGGGATATTTCATTTAAAAAACGCCATCCGTAAAGAAATGCCAAGCAGAGTAGGCAGCCGGCTACTTTTGACAACCCTGTACAAGTTTATTCAGTCGAATTGTAAGTAGTTTCACGCTTTTGGCTTAAAGAATGAAGAATAACCACCCAAAATATTTTTCTTGTTCACACACAAACGATACTTGCAGTGATAAAAATTTTTGTGCAATTCCACCACTTGAGTTCGTATCGAAATGACCGGTTTCCTGACATATTCCTTGGCTGGGTGAGAAATTCCTTTAAATTATCTTTCAGAAAATGCCCAAGCTTTTTAACATGTGTTGAAAACACTGTGAACCTTTAAAGACTTTGGATACTTAATTTTAATTTGTCGCGCTTTCATCAAATTTCAGTTTCAGAAAAAACCCACAGAGGCCGCATGGGGAGTATCTTTGAATCACATTCCATAGGGCAAGATTTAAGATTCATGCAGGTCACTTAAAAAACGTATCCGAATAAACAGACTTTTAGTACAAATGCTATGCTAAGCTCGCTATTAAGGCTCACGGTTTAATGAGACTGTCTTTGCCTCTTTTTGGAAAATTTTTGCAAGGTATTTGTGACCATGACCTAAGGAATGTGACCTGAAATGCTGGTTTTCTAGAAGAGATCTGCGGCAACGCTGAGAAAGAATTCACACAAATCTCGAGACCAAATTATGGATTGTGCAGTTGGCCGATCAGGTCGATCAGTTGTACAAGACAAACTGAAGCTTAACTGCAGCAAACCACAATTCTGTCACTGAAAAAGACGACGATTGAGGATAATAGCATATTGCGATCAGCATAAAAACCGCGAACACACCGACCTGTCCCAAATCGATTGTGATGTTGACTTGTTGATACTGAAGTCCTCTGGAAAGCGGGGGTGACTGCCACCAATTTTCAGTTCCATCAATAGCGTATTCAATCGAATGATTACTTGAAGGTGTCAATGGGTCACAATAATCGCAAGATAGACCAGAGATTGCAAACTTTCCCGGCACGGTCGCCAATTTGCAGAAAAGCTCTTTCTCGCCCACGCCAACTCCACACGTTGAAGTCGCTTCGATTTTCTTGCCCTGTGCGATGTTGATGGCTGTTATTTGACCATAAGTTAACTGTGGACTAAATGTTAAGGACAGAATCACAGGTACAGCGATAGCAAGTAGCTTTTTCATGGCCGAAATCATGGTTCGCGCTCGATCCATACGACCACGACCAAACTCGACTAACTGACACAGGACCCTTTGTCTGATCTGAATTGATGGGGATCAGATTTCTTTGGGCGTAGAAGGAGGCAGTGAGAGGAATTTCCGGCCTTCCCGCTATTTTACACCACGTTTTCTCGAATTCGTAATTGGTCCAACTATATGCGGTGAACTCTAAAATCCAGAAGCATGACGATGTGGCAAGGCTCGTCAATGCTGCAAGCACAAACCAACGCATAAACTTAAGCTTACCGGAAAGAAACTTTCCGACCATAACGGAATTAATGTACACGTGTATCATCGCCAGATAACACAAATCCATAATTCAGCTAGTCAAGACCAGAAGACGAAGTAGAGTTAAAAAAAGCCTAAAAATGTAGCAGTTAATTGACAATTCTCCACACTGAGGACAAGACAGCAAAGTGTCTTCCTCAGGCCTCGCTCCTGGCACTGAAGACGTGTGAAGTATGGGAAGGAGAGTCCTCGTGTGCCCATTTTGTCACGCCCTAACCACAGGCCACCTACACAATCTTTTAGTGTAACCGATGTAATTTGAATAGGTATTTAAATAGCATGATTTGTAGTGATATTTGGCATAAATACCACGAGTGATATTTCAAGCTTGTTGAAATATCAGGAGTGGTATGCCAAATATCACGTACAAATCATGCTATTATTTGTTTATGCTACTACCCGTAGAAGGTTTGTAATTTTCACATGTAGGTATTTCTCCAATACCATTGGTCTAAGCCAATCAAATTGCAGAAATTTCTCAAGTAGTAGTATAATATGGTAATTGCTGTTCCTTAATAGATGTCCTTATATTAAGAGGAACAGCAAACAGCGAACTCAAAATCGCTCAAAATACCACTTCTCATGCAAAAGGACGGCAATTGACCACGGGTTAGGGGTGGAGACGTATGATATTTCAGCCTATGATGTCTATATAAAGACTCTAAAAGAATCCATGAAGTCACTGACGTGTACACTGATAAAATACATCTAATCTTGTTATGCATCGTGATAATGATACGTTCACTTTCGGTTTAGTAAGACAATCAGTATCTAGCCTGCATAACAGTCGCTTTATGAGCCAAGCGACGCGAACGCGGCATTTGCGCGAATCGCGAGACGAGGGGAGGAGACAAAAATGAAGCTTTATTTTTTTTCTTCTCCACTCGTCTCGTAGCCTCTTACGTAGGCGTTTTTAGTGAACATATTAAATTCTGCATGCAGAGTACTGCAATGCTGATCGTACAGCATTGCGGTATTCTGCTTGCAGAATTTAATACGTCTACTTTTCATTTTTGCTGATCAGGTCTTTATAGATCCTACGTTCTCCCACATATTCGTTTGCGGTCCTTTGCAGTCCTTTGAGGTTAATGCTTGCTTTTAGTGAAGCTGGTATTTTTTGGGGAGGGACGAAATACGAGCTCCTCTAAAAACGTCTACGTGGGAGACTACTTGTTTCGCGCTTTCAGAAAAATGCAGCGATTGCCTCGCTTAGCTCATAAAGCGCCTGTTATGCAGGCTAATCTGTATCTCAAAGGATTATAGCTCGACTTTCTTAAGTTGATCAAATTTAAAAGCATCTCCCAGACCAACAACAAGGGTCTTTAAAAAAACTGGTGAGATTGCTAGCTGTCGCGTCGTTAGTTAGGCGGTGACATCAAGCCGTTGGCTTTGTCTCCTTCATCCTCTTTTACCAATTGGAGGGAGAAGTACATGTAAAAGAACCCACACTGCTGTTCGAAGAGAGATAGGGACATAGACCCCGGTGCATGATGGGGTGTATCTCTCATTGGGGGACGGGGGAGGGGTCTGCTATATACAGGCCCGCAGAAACTGGCATCATGCAGCGGTGGCCCTGCCAAACTCTGGCGACACCAAGTAATCAAATTAACAAATGCGAAAAAAAATAAATCTCTCCTCGCCAGCAAACATGGGGAAGGAACGAGTGACGGATTCCTAAAACGATCTACGACTGAGTGTTTAACAGGGAATAAATGAGATTTCTTTACAGCGCCTTCAACAGAATAGGGGGCTCTAGCAGCGAAAACGTCAGTTTGAAAAGGCATTCGCGTTTTTTCAAACATTGTCGCGTTTATTCCAATCCGCTGAAAATGTCAAACGTCCTCCATAAAGCGTGAAATCAGGCATTTTCAAGTGGTAGTCGTGCAGTGACAGCAAAGAAATGTACAAAAAAGCGTGATGCACATGCAAAGTTGTTGTTTTGCTTAACAAACCCATTGCTTTTTTGGCGTTCTCGTTGCCGTCGCCTTTGTCGTTGCTAAGGCTCCCTAATAAGGATTTCCGAAACTACGACTGCAACGACAATGGGGACGTCAAAAACGCAATAGGGTTCATGAACAAAACAAGCATAACTACGACGTGAAATGACCAGATTTTAAGTTAACTTGGGAACGGGAACGGCAAGGCGCTAAATTTTACCATCTCTGTCAGAACTCGGGCGCGGTTCCTTCTCTTCAGCTCCAACCCAAATTCCCTTTTTTAAGATGAAAAGGTCTTCATTTCCTGTTGTCTAGAATAAACAAACTCAACCGCGATTTCTTCCACTGACAATATTTTTCACTTGTTTGCCCCCTGAGAGACCACGTGACATTGCTTTTATCCCATCAGTCCTTAAGCGCGCGGAAAGATGGCGGGAATCGTGAATAAGGTCTATTGAGACAGTAAGAGGCCATAAAATCAAAGTAAGTTTATAGAGCGGCCGTCAAATCAGTGTTGTTGTCAGTGATGTTTTCGAATACTTTATTTTTAAAAAAATAGTACTTATCCTTGGGTCTATTTTTTCAACGCCCCATTTGACGCGGCCACGTTAATTTTATGCGGCATTTTTTTCCAAATTGCGAAATATCCCGCAAGGCCGCGCTCTAGAGTAAACCCTGCAATGGTGGTCTCTTAAATTCCCATTTAGAAGAAATGTCCATTACACTGTTCCGACTTATATCACAGGGTGCGACATTTTTTCGCTCTATCAATAGCAAAATTATGTCTCGAGATTCATCGCCTTCTATAGAGGAAACAAATTCTCAAGATGTCTTGGCAATGAGGCTTGTCATCGTTGAATTCTACGGTACACCTTTTCTGTCCTTCCTTCCGTCTTTGCAACAAAGCGAGCTGCGGTGAATAGAAAGTCACTTAACCTTAAAAAGACGAGAAAGAACATTACTACATTACAGAAAAAGACGGGTTTCTTTATTCCACATACCATGCTTCAGGGGCACCCAACGAGGATATAGTTCAAAACCACTTAACATGGCATTATTGAACGTATTTTAGTATTCAAACGGTAGATATAGGCATATTTTTATGCCCTAAAAACTTTTCATCTGTTCGGATTTCCTAGCTGAAAGTCTAGTGATCCGAAAATTATAGGGATAAAAACTTACCTTCTCGAAAATTTCAGCCAGGAAAAGGCTCCCGAAAATTCTAGGTGGCCTTTTTTAGGGTCAAAATCCGTTAAAAATGAGTAATTATAACATTTTGTAGATGTTCGAAAATCCTAGGAGAGGCAGGCAAGCAAGAAATTTTACAACAAATGCTCCGAAAATTCTAGATCTCAAATCGTCTTCCGAACAGATATTTTCCCGAAAATTGCCGTTGGGTGCCCCTGATGCTTTTGAGGACTATCTGAGAACAGAGAGACAAACCTATTTATCACTATTACCTGTTCAAGAACGTGCCAACGGCTGGTTCAACGCTACCATTTTGAACTAGAAGTACTATCCTATAAAGAAAAAGGAACAGAATAAATTCCTGGTTTGACTGGCCACATCTGCCACATTTATGAGTTCAACAGACCAATAACCCGATATCTTAGAACTCATACTTGGCTGCGAGACTTGGGGGAATAAAACAAAAGAAATCATCTTGAGGTTCCGTAATGAATAGTACATTTTTTTGTTTTATTCCCCCAAGGCCTTGAAGCAAAGTATGAATTCGAAAATGGTCTATTACATAGTTAAGGAGTATATGAGAATTAGAGATTAACTTTTTATAGCGGAATACATGAGTATTTCGCCAGGAAAAATCGAGGTAGCCCCAATGACAAGGTAAAAGTAAAGGCATCCACGAGCCAAAGGCCCAAATGGCCAGAGCTTATCCTGGTTTTCATTAGCATGAAGCACCTAGGAGTATTGCTACTCCCCCCTGGATGGGATGCTTGTCCATCGCAGGGTTAACCACCCAGCAGTATGTCACCAGTATCCATTTATACACCTGGGTGAAGAGAGACAAAGACAGTGGAGTAAAGTTCCTTGTCTAAGAAAACAACACGAAAGGGCGAGGCTTGAACCCCAGACATCCAGATCCGGACTTCAAGGTGTTAGCGACTCGGCAACACACACCTCCACAAATAACAAGGTTGCCATATAATAAAATTTTATTATTAAGGTGGCCATATGGCTGGGTTTCACCACAATTCTCGCATGATGGAACACTGACCTAAACCACTGTGACACTTTTTAAGCCTGATATGAAATGTGATTTGACTGGCATGTATGAGAATAGCCATTCTCGTATGATGTAAATTCTAACAAACTTTTTTTGTTTATACAGCTGTACCAAAATAGACCTTTTTACCGATACGGTGGCCATATTGAATTAATTCGATTTAAGGAGTATTATAGGATGCCCCCGGTTACATGAGCACTTTTCGTTTGTATTTTCGAGCGCTTTTCGGGACATTTTTTCTTAAAACTTTCTTAGAATAAGATTGTAATGGGGTAAAAGATCCTTGTGCTGTGTTTGGATGTAATAATGGCCCCCTGGGCATCCTATAATACTCCTTAAATCGAATTAATTCAATATGGCCGCCATATAGGTAAAAAGGTCTATTTATTACCTTCTTTCTGCTCTTCTACAAACTGATCTTGCTACATGTAACATTGCACTACTCTTGCCACCCGACTGAAAGGAAATAAATATTGTTGGGAGGGTTCATTACCATTTTGAGCCTGATATGGAAAGGTTTAAGTTTATGTTTCATTCAGAACCGCTTACTGGCAGAATAAAATTTCTCAGTGGAGGAAGCTGGCTATGGTATGTGTCTATCCATTCTTCCAATATGTCTGCAGTCTCTGGGTTGAATTCAGTTTTTTCTGTGAAAGTAACAAAACATTACTATTAGAGTTCTCACACATTTTTGGACCAGGAATTAAAGGATTTTTCAATGAATTTCAAGGAGACAGTTCTCACGATTTTAAAGGACTCCATGGTTTATAAGACAAGGCAATCATTATTTATTCCAAGACATTCAAGGACTTTCAAGGAACATATAAATCCAGAATACAGAGTACTAATATTGTTGAATTTGCAAAAATTCAGTTTGGCCTAAAAATGGGGGGGGGGGGGGGGGGGGGTGGGTCCCTGGGCTCCTCCCCTGGATCCACGACTGTAACTTTTCAGAGGGTCAAATGAAAAATTATGTGTGTCCTGATAGAAACTAGAGTCTCAAGATCATAAAAATGCATCCAAAAAGAACACTAACTTAGGGTCCTTTCACTTGAGGACTGCCGAGGAGTTGCCACATTTGAGCCAACATCTTGAAGAATGCACTGGATCTACAGGCAATAAATACCAAGTATGGTTGAATTCCCCTCATTGTTTATGATAAGCTCAGATAATTTGCCAGTAAAACTATACACATGAGTGCTTGTTATTTGGCAAAAAAATCTGGTTCAACATGACCAATCATTACAGGTTGTGTGGGGAAGATAATTTTAAAAGAGAGAATGAGCTTTTTTCCCAAAGCTGTTTCAGTGTCGCTGCAAGTCTGGCACAGCTTATGTAACAAGAGTCAAAACAACGGGCATCAAATGTTCAATAATATTGGACAAACATCTTGTTAAATGACTGTATAGATGGGCAGAGATTGCTGGTACAGTGGTACACTGAAAACAATAGGGCCATGAAATCCTTGGCTATAACAACACGCTTAGTGTTGTATTATTGAAGTTTCTTATAGTCACCGGCGATACTAGCAACAAATTGATGATGTTTCTTGACAGATGATCAAAGGATAATTTATGACTGGTGGAATAGTGGCACAAAGTCTACAGGCTATCCTTCTTCCCTTCCTCTCTACTTTTTTCTGTTTCCCATCTTATCACACTTCTTGCTTCCACTTTGCCCTATCCCATCACTAAGAGGGGCTGTTCATAGGACAGGGTTTCGGTTAATTTGTTGCTTGACATGAATTCAAACTGTGATACCCACAGTTAAAATAATGTTAAAGGACTTCATTTTTTGAAATAGCCCCAGAAACTTTGCTTGATTTGTAACTCAATTTAGCGAAACTTTCAAAATTTATTTTACCATGATAGAGCATGGTACTACGATACCTCTTCAAGCCTCGAAACGACCTCTTTATGACCTGCTTCTTCACAATACTCACATGCAACTCTGCAATGTTAACAGTAACCAAAAGTAGTATTTTATGTGGTGAAAGAATCATCAACATACATAAATGTACCATTCTTTATCTTACAGGAACAGTGTGTCTACCACAATTGGGGCCACCTAGACAAAATTGACCAATCAGATAACAAGAAAACAATAACACATTCTGAGGCAGTTAGTTTTCGATTGTCAATCAAAATTACCATGAAAAGAAATTGACAACATGGATCAAAATCAACCAGTATTACAATCTACAGATGTGACCTAGAAACTGGTAGAAGCTTTACCAAACTTAAAGCTTAAAGGTTTTACTGAATCTTAAATTATTTTTACCTACCCAATAAAGCTAGAAAGTTCATCAGTAGCTCCTAGTGCTTCAAATAACACATCAGTTTTTAACCGTCGTTCTCCACCATATGTACTTGTATATCCTATTCAATAAAATGATAAATGTTTTATTGAAAAAGTCCTAAACACTTGATTCTAAGAAGTCTGAAACTCAAAAGATGATTAAGTAAGAGCAAACAATATACACTAGGATATCAGAAGAAACACTTGTGTATTACCTTTATCACCAGTCCTGGTGTAAATCTTTGGACCTACAGTGCTGTTAAAAGTAACAGCAAGGTAAATTCATTTGCATATCAAGAAGAAGCACTACAGTTGACTCCCAATAACTTGTACCCTCGTAAATTCGAACCTGATGCTAACTTGAACCAAAGTCGATTTCCCTCATACATTTATTGTAATTTTACCCTTGATAACTCGAACCCTCGATAACTCAAACCTTCCGTTAACTCAATTTAATTCTTGTTTCCCGTCAAATAATTTCTATATAATTTGACCCTCAAAAACTTGAATCATGTTTAAGTGTGTGGGAAGACGGAAAAAAAGAAAAACGGTGTACTACTGTAGAGAAGTCCGAAGCACTGAAATTATTTCAAAACAACCATGACAATTCTTTATTCAATTATCTTGGACGTTCAGGTATCGCTTAGGGCTGTGTATAAAGAAATGTACAAAAAATGCTGTACGGTCTGATCTCCATTAGGGGTCAATTCAAGCTTTAGCCACACCCATGGTCTCCCTGAGGCGTTTAGTTTTAATTTTTCGACAAGAAATCCCCGTCAGTTTTTTCCCCGAGGGAGTTGAGTGGGTTGAACCAACTTCCACTAAATTATTCATAGACTGCATGACTATGGGACTAAAAGACCATAGTTTGTTGTAGTTTTAACAGGCAAGATAATTCATAAAGTGCATGACTGCAGGACTAAGGACAGCAAGTTGTAATGTTGGAGTAAAGACCTTCCTGACTAAAGAGCGTCTGCAGCCAAAAAGCCAACTACAAAATGAAAGAACCGACTTAGACTAAAATGCTTGTCGATAATTTACGGTAAAACGTCACAGCAAAAGTAACTTTATTTGAAGACATCGTACCTTGAAGACATCCATCTTACCAGAGAACCTTGAAATAATATTGGTACCTTCCTTTTTTTGCCGGGAAAGGATAAAAACTGAGAAGTAATTCGGCGGGCAACATTGGCCGCCATTTTGAAGATTCTACTTTTGTTGTCGTGTAGGAGACCATGAGATGTCCTAGCTATCTATGCGAGAGAAGACTGGGTTGACGTATCGAACGAATTATTTTGACGAATCACGATCGCCCATTTTTGACAAATTTTGGGGTTTTAATTACTGGCAGTTTTCAGTAGTGTAGGAAAAGTATTGTGAAGTACAGTCGAAGCTCTCCTTGCGACCACTCTCGTAAAAAATTAGCGACCAGCTCTAGTTACGACAAAGATGTAGGTCTCTGTGACCGTAAAACTCATTTTTACTAGATCAACCAATCTTTACTTCTATAAGGGATATGTTGAGTTCTTTACTAAAATAGAAGCTACAATCCTGGACAAAAGTCCTTGGGAAAGTAAAGCCATTATTCGTGATTTTCTGTAATGTCTGGATGCCCTGATAAAACAGTGCAAGCTTTTTGAAAATACCGTAAAATTCCGAAAATAGGCCCCTCCATGTATAAGCCCCTATAAATATAAGCCCCCCAAACTCGTAAGGCAAAAAACCCTCCGTTAAATCGCCCCTCCAAATATAAGCCCCCCGGAGGCTTGTACTTGGAAAATTTCCCTCAAATACAAAGTAAAAGAAAGCAAAAACGGTAAATTTCCTTCAACTATAAGGCGAGCCCAATCGATTTTCAAACGCGAATTTCCCTCCGTAGATAAGCCCCTCCGAATATAAGCCCCCCCAAAAATAAGCCCCTCAAAAAGGGCCTTTGAAAAATATAAGCCCCGGGGCTTATTTTCGGAATTTTACGGTATCAGCCTTGGGTTTCTCCCTCCCCCCACCCTATACAAAGTTGAAACCCGGGAAAAGTTCTGGATACATGCCTCCAACCTTGTTTGTGGGGTGGGGGAGGGGAAGGGGGGTGGGCATGTGTGATTTAAAGAGAGCCCTACAAATGCAAATGTGTCCCAAGACTTTTGTCCATAATTGTAGCATACCATTTCCAGAGAGATAAACTTCTCTCTGGAATAATTGCTGCTACTGTATGAATTCTCTAAAATAAGCAAGGTTTAATTTTTTACATTGTATTTTTAAGTTATCTGAAGAATTAATTTTGTTACTGCGCTTTTCACAAACATGTGAACTCTAAAGTTCAAAAGCCGCCTTTACAATTGCGTTTTTCGCTGCCGTCAATCATAATTACGATCACAAGAAACGAACCTTGAAACACAGAAACACACAAAACGGATCCAAATCCACCAATCACAAATCACAAACCATGACCTTTTGAACCCGTTACAGTAAAGTTTTGTTTCTTAAGAGGTCCGTTAAGATGATTGACGGCAGCGAAAAACGCAATCGTCAGTGGGCTTTTGAACTTCAGAATTCGCATGTTTGTGAAAAGCGCAGTAAAACCACTTAGTAATAAGTTATGAATAGCTTTTGCAATACTGTATTCTGGTTCGTTATAGTCAGAGATAGAGCGAGCCTGTTGTTGTTGTTGTTGTTATTGATCTTATGGGAATGGCTCCATGTCCCTTGATAAAGCATTTTTAATACCAAGGGACAAAACTCCTGAACCGAATAGGAAAAACAGGCGAAATAATTGAAGTAATTATTCATTATTTATTATAATTTCACTTCACTTACCTGCTCCACTATTTTTTCTAGCTCTTTCTTACTAGCTATCGTCTTCTCTTTTCATCGGTCATAAGTCCTTTGTTTTCGCGTGCATTCTCTCTTCAGTTGCTTTTCGGTAGCCTGTCGTCTTCTTTTTCACTGACTTCGCTTTTTTGTCTCTCTTTTATCCTCGGTAGTACATCACCTCTTTTCTGTTATTGTATCGCTCTCAATTTCTCTTCGTTGCTCGGTAGTCTATTGCCTTTTTTTCCTGTTTTCTCGCTTTTTTCCCCGGGTTCGTTTACTTGAAGAAAATTTAAAAAGCTTTTTAAAACCAAGAGAGTAGTTGACATGTGATATCCCGCCTCAAAACGCGGGTTGCTCACACACTTTCCCGCCAAAACCTGCGGGCTGCCCACACACTTTCCTCCGCCGAAAAATACTTACTCTTGCTTTCCCACCAAATATGAGGGGGAAATCTACGGTATTTCCGGGTTTATTTTTGCCCTATTTTTGCGTACTGTTTCAGAGATTATTTTCGCGCCCTACGGACTACGCAGAGCTACTCTTAGTTTTCTTAAATGTTTTCACCCTTTGTGCAAATGTTCTGTTGCCCAACAAACCTTTTCAAATGGAAGCCGGGCTTTTAGTGGCAATCATTTCATTCTTATACGGCGCGCGCGATATTTTTATAATCATGGTTGATATGGGTGCGTTTAAGTCTACATTAGGATTTCGTCCTATCTAAAATATTTAAAGTGATGCAAAATATTTTTAAATCTGACTATCAAGCTGTTTAACTTCACACCGGCATATCGCCTGAAAGCTCCTTTACACTCTTGTAACTGCTTCAGAAAGCTTTACTGTTTATTATATTGATTGCTTTACTTGTCCACGCCAGTTATCCAGTCTTTTTGACGAGGTAACACCTGCCTCCCACACGCTCAGAGGTCCCCCGTTCTCCCTTCCAGTACACAAAGCCTCCCAGTCATTTTGAGTCGCTGAGGCACTGGCTGAAGACCAATTTTTCGAAGTTCAGTCAAGTACAAAAGATAATACTCCCTAAGCTGTTTGAAGTACGATACTTAGCAGGAAAATTACAATACTGCAGATAGCTTTTGTCATATACTGTAGCGAGACATCGTGCGGGAATCAAAGGCCGCCATAGAGGTTTACTACACTAACCAAACCGTTTGTACGCTTTCGGACAACCTGAAATCATACGCATATGTCCTTGGATTTAATGACCACAACTTTAACCACAAACATCTGCCAAATTCTCCAGTTCCTTAAACCTCCCCAACCCCCAACCCGACGGAGAGTTTGGTTGAAATTCCGAGGGTAATCCTTAAAATGTAAAATTAAATAAGATTCTTTTTCACTTAAAGTGAAACTCAACCTCTAAATAAATTATTTAGTTCATTCTTCCG
This sequence comes from Porites cylindrica, assembly GCA_964035525.1. NCBI lineage: Eukaryota > Metazoa > Cnidaria > Anthozoa > Scleractinia > Poritidae > Porites > Porites cylindrica. Next base: position 7,851,335 of record OZ037785.1, read on the forward strand.
CAAGAAGCAAAGGCACAAAACTTCCTTGTACAGAATGAATGCTACACGTGCAAAAGTAGTAACAAGATGAAAAAGTAACATAACGTAGGTTAAGATCTTTTAAGAACAAGTCTTCATGAAGTTTATTTCTCTAAAGAGGATGATAAAGAAATTGATAAAAATATTATATTGTTGACGATGGTAAATAGACCTGACCTTTGGTTATCATGATTTCTGGACTGAGCACACAGAAACATTCCAATATGCTCCACTAGATTCCACTCGTCAACAACTAGAGTCCATTGGAGTTACTGGAATTCTAGTCGTGTAATAGCTCGTTCTTTAAGCCATGACCAGAGACAAGCATGCAACACAACGTATGTCGCCCACGACTAGAAATAAAGGAACTCCAGTGGAATCTAGATGAACACGATTAAGCTGCAGGAATCCTGAAGTTGTTAGAAAGAGACTATTTGTAGACTGTAAAACAGTCCGTATTTTTGCTTATTTAAGTACGCGCGAACAGTCAAACAAAAGGTCTGGGGCGAGGCTGAGTGTGGCTCGCGCGGATTCGCGCGCGTGAGACTCTTAAAGCTCTTAAAGCTAAAATTTCAAAGGGACTACCAGTGTAATAGGAGGACAGCGAAGGAGTGATTTAACACTGTCTTTAATAACAAACCACATGTCCAAAAGGTTTAAAACCTTTTTGGGCGAATACAATGTCCTTGCATAGAAAACGAAAAAACGTGTTCACGAATGAGATTGCCCTAATCTCATGTCAAAATATTACATCTAAAGCTCTGTTCTTTGTACAAAATTCATCAATAAATATAACATTTGACATATAAACAACAGGCATACAGGAGAAGGTTAGTTCAAAGTGCCTCTACACTGTGGCGCACCACATAAACAGGGTATTTTCTCGTCCTCGATGGGGAATTTATAATCGTAGGTAATTTCTTCATTCACTTGAATGTCCCTCTTGGAGTAGATGACTATTTTCTTTTCATTTTCTAACGTGACGATCTTGGCATAGCAGTTGGGCTGCCGAAAGACAGAAAAGAATACGTTTAAGTAACACACGCGAGAAAAATCGCGAGGGTAGAAAGTCCCTCCCTCGCGCGTGACTCTTTGCCTATCGCGCCGGACGTGACTTTTCGTCTGGCTTTGCTTGTTCGCAGAGTAATAAAAAGAGAACATTGGATTAACCCAAGGTGCTTGGCATTATAAACAGATAAATCAGGCTAGGGTAAGTAAACAATAGTATACAGCGATTTCGAAATACCCTTTAAGGTTTGGTTTGAATAGAACTGAAGAAATTTAGTACTCTCAGAATAGAAAAACTGAGCAAAAAAAAAAAAAAAAAGAAGGGGGGTGGGGGAAGAGAGACCTTTAGATTCTATGACGGGAACAAGAAATACGAGGACGAGATCTTCTCAATACCAGGTAGTGAACTAGCGATACTTTGGCGGGAAAACGTGATAGTCGTCCTTATTCTACCACGGGTGTTAACGAAAATAGGGTGATTTAGCAACAGAACGAGAACGTCAGTTGACGAAGGGAAAGCGCGCGGAAAGGACAAAACACGACTTCCGGTGGTCAATTTGCCGCTCTGCCATTGGTCAAGCCAGTTGTTTGATTTGCGCGCGTCATCGTCAACTGACGTTCCCGTCCTGTTGCTCAGTAAATCAGCCTAATGTCGTAGGGGCGCCGCGGAAACAAGTTATTTCGATCAAATGTGAGAGGTTTGATCATTTAGCGATCGGGAAAGGGCGTAATCTTCTTCAATGAGAATAACCGAGCTAAACTTTCTGGTAAAAAAAAAAATACAAAGAAACTTTCCCGGGTGTCTAATTTTTGAGAACACGCAAAAACCCTAAAAATTCGTCCTCGCAGTCCACCTCTTCGTAAAGGTCTCTAATTACTTACATCACAGCAGTGATTTATAAACCGCGCCAGGTTTCCTTTTGTAGTTGCATCGATAATCGTGTCCTGATCCACTCGAAACAAGTAACTGGAACCAATGCCCATTTCCTCATAACGCCGTTCACGGATATCCGCTATAGGCTGTCTGATGATCTCTCCAACATACTCGGTCACCATTTCATCCGCTGCTATTGATTCCTGTGCGAACAATCCCCAGTCGTGAATACCTGACTTGGCAAATCGAAGCTGTTTTTTACGCACCTGCAGAATAACAAGACAAGACGCATGCACTAAGAAGAAGAAAATTCTTGAAACATTGCATGTCTGGGAGGCCCTACTTCATATATGCTATACTTGGGTATATGCCGCTGAATTTACCTTCCAAGTCTGTGACATTTTTCGGGCGCTGATTGGTCGAGAGCCATGGTCTATCAGAGCATAGTCAAATAGACTATGGAAATGACGTGATGGTGGCATAAAATCTTTTTCACTTTCTCTCGCGCGCAATTTTTCAAGAATCTTCCCCAGAAATGGACGTCAAAAACTGCCATTCGCCACTTCCACATTTCCCATAATGCACCTCATTTGCCCCCCCCCTCCCCCACCAAATTTTGCATAAACTTTGTATTTCATTTCTCCTGGGTATTACAGACGTCCCAAGAGAAACTGGAAACAATGCTTATGTAAAATTTTTATGGGGGGACAAATAAGGTGCATTATGGGAAATGTGGAAATGGCGAAGTGCAAAAAACAATGATACAACAGTTTTCCATTCTCTGTCCTCTTATCGACCATAGAAATGACGTCAAACTGTTCAAAACTTTGCAGTGAAACCATTCGCCTGATTTGTAAACATTTTGACGTCAACTCTATGGTTAAGAGCATGGAAAATTGTTGTCGAATGGTTAATTGGCCACATGGTGAACAACTAAACAAGTTTCAAACAGCGTTTTAACATCAACAAGAATCTATCCGTTCCAAGTGTCAAAATCAAGACTACTGGCATTGCAAGTGTAAAGGAAATAACTTCTCACCCTTAGCTGATTGAATTTGAGTAAGTCACCAAATTCTTCGTTACACACAGCTGACTGAAGTCTTCTTTGAATTGCTCTGTGCTCTCGAGATTGCTGCTTGGCCTTGTTACCATCCGTTTTCTGAAATTAAACATTGTACATGTAAGCAATGGACTTTGGACAGCTAAACAGTCGGGTTTCTTTCTCAAAAACGGTTTCTCAAGGCGCAGAAGAGTCTAGAAAACTAGAAACGTCTCGCTTCTCCCCACTACTTCTGTAGAAAATAAATAGGGGCGACAAATGAGAATTCAAATTTTGATCTTAGGGCTTCAAAGGGTTAACATTGCCAATTACGCGTCCTTATTCGCTATGCAACTCAGTGAAGGTGACGAGAAAATTACTTGTAAAGCAAAAATTACACCTTCGTGTCAAACAAATAGGTCTTCAAAACATTACATCAAACTTACAAACTGTTAGGCTAAAAAGTTTTCAAGTCACCAAATTGCAATCTGATTTAATCTTCTCTATTACTGCCCATTCGTGCCTTCTGTTGTATTTGCTGTGTTATAAGCCCCTTTGTTTAACGTTTTGAGCGCTTATTTTTATGTTTCACTCAGTTTAACGACAATTCCTGCTATTTACATTTTGATAGATTTCGTGACGTAGCTCCTTTAAGCTGCTGCATTGTACCTAGTCTGGTACACAGCCGTTTTCAGTATCGTCACGGGGAGGAGCGTTGCGTGACGACACTAAAAACGGCTGAATAGCAGACTAAATTGTACCTGTTCTTTCTCAGTAATGTTGGCCTGGCACTGAAGCTGTCGCCGCTGAGCTTGCAGGTACTTGGCTTTTTCCTTGATGTCAATTTTGTAAAATCCTTCAGAACGGGCACATCCTGTTAGATGTACACGCACACCCTGCTCTGTTTTTTGTTTACGTCGTGACTTTGGCGCAGGTTGGGCAGTTAGTGGTAACAGTTAAAGACAATAATCTTCAGTATTTAACCCTTGGAAATCCTAAAAGTGACCAACATCAGTTTTCTCCTAACAATTTCACACCACAATCAAGAAATTCGGTTATGAGTATTAACAAATTGATCACCAAAGAGAAAATGCTTTGATCTTGAGATCAGTCTTAGACTTGCTCACAGTATATTGCCTAAATGGCTTTGAACAACTTAGTTACAAGTAAGAAGATGATGACAGGTGTGTATTAGATGTGGAAGGTTGGATGGGTAACTATGGCTTAAATCACCTCAAATACAGTCGACTCTCTCTTAAACAGACACCGTTATAAGATGGACACCTTGAACCTTTCTTTACTCCCTTTATTTGAGTTTCTATAGGATGCACATCACTATTAAAAACTTACTTATATAAAGGGAGTAAAGAAAGGCAAGGACCAACTCTAGGTGTCCGTCTTACAGAGGTGTCTGTTAAGAGAGAGTTTGCTGTATTACAAATAAGAATCAACTCTCTCTAAGATGGACGTCTTTGGGACCAGCATTAAGTCTCTTTAGGATCCACATCACTTTTAGAAAGTTATTTAACTAAAGGGAGTAAAGAAAGGCAGGGACCAACTCTAGGTGTCCGTCTCAAAGAGGTGTCTGTTATGAGAGAGTTGACTGTATTACGTCTTAGAATCAACTCTCTCTAAGATGGACGCCTTTGGGACGAGTATTAAGTCTCTATATTATGCACCACACTCTTAGAACGTTACTTAAGTAAAGGAAGTAAAGAAAGGCAGGGACCAACTCTAGGTGTCTGTTAAGAGAGAGTTGACTGTATTTCGTTTTAGAATCAACTCTCTCTAAGATGGACATCTTTGGGACCAGTATTAAGTCTATATAGGATACACATCACTCTTAGAAAGTTACTTAATACTGGTCCCAAAGGCATCCATATTGGAGAAAGATGACTGTAAAAACGTAATACAGTCAACTCTTTCTTAACGGGCACCTCTATAAGATTGACATCTAGAGTTGGTCCTTGCCTTTCTTTACTCCCTTTAATTGAGTCTCTTTAAGATGGACACGGACATCACTCTCTGACAGGTAACTTAGTGCAGGTAATAAAAATTACTGTGTCCATCTTGGAGAGAGTTGACTGAAAGAATATTGCAAGTAGAAGATGCCAAATGATTGTATGAAAAGGATATCAGGATGACTGCTCCAGTGGGCATCCAAAACTGACTGAGACCCAACTTGCTGAAGCTGCTCAAAGCCAACTTTCATGTAATGACAATCCTCGGCATCAATACCCAACCTAAGAAACTCATAGGCCAGTTCATCATCAGCCTCAAATGACCGTACAGGAAACTGGGGCTTAGGAAGACTGAGGTCAGGAACAGGGCGCCTGGGCTGTACAGAGTCAACAGTCACTATATCAACTACAGGAGATTCAGCTAACTCTCTTTGTCCAGGGAGGGGTGACTCAGTCAAGTCTCTGTTACCAAGGTGGAGTGGCTCATCAAAAGATTTAGTTTCTTCCTCCTGTGCTAACATGGGTTCTGGAATAGTCAGGCCATATGAATGATCCAGTTCTACAAGTGACACTGCTAAGGGCTTGTTGGGCGACAAGAGGGGCCTTCGATCTTCAAGTACATCATCTTCTTGGTCCATTTGCTCCACTGACTTCTCTTCTGGTATAAACTTAAGAGAGGAAGGTTGAATGTTCTCTTTATCCTGGGAACCAAACTCAGGAGGACGCAAAGGAGATTTAACATCTTTTTTCTCTAAAGGTTCTTCCACTTTTATCACTGAGGAGCTGTGATTGCTCTCACCACGACCATCATACTGATTAAGACCTTGGAGATCCATTCCATTCCTAGTTTCATCACTTTTGTCCACTATTTTTGTTTCATTTTGAGTCGAATCACTCTCATCTTCAGTAAGTTCAGCTCTATCAGAAGAATCATCATGGTTTTTAAACAAATCAGGAACAATGTTAGCAATATGGAAAGAATGAAATGGCTCCATGTGTGCAACTTGTTCCACTTTAAAATTAGTCGTCTGTGACACAGTTTTGGTTTCAACTGTTCTCTCAAGTTCCTTATTACTAGAAACCACACTTTCATTCCATTTGGAACTGGGCGAATCTTGTACTGACACTGGAGTAAATGACTTCTGTACAGAATCTGTAAGAATAAAATTGTGTTAATCGCTAGACACCCTAGATTGACCTCGTACTTTTTTAGGGCTCAAAAACAGTCCTGTGCGCCAGTCCGGGACAAGTAATTTTTTTTGCTGGGCAAGTAACTTTTAATTACCATTTTTAGTTATCCCACTGTAAATTTGTAATGTATATAACATTTTTCTTGTAATAATTCTAAGTGTGAGGCAATAAAAGATTGTTGTTGTTATTTCCTTGAGATGTAGCACAGTCAGTTTAAAAATCAAATGGTGAGAGACTGATTGCCGTCTATGGCACGACACAAGCCAAACTAGGATGGGCTGAAGGTGTTGGTTTTAAATATTATCATACAAATTCCAGTTCAACAAAAAATGCACCAAATTAAAATTATCATTCCCAGGCAGAGCGAAAAACCAAAGAAGGTTTATCAGTCTTGAATAACCCCATCGTCCTAAGGCACATAGCCAGTTGTGGGGGAGTGTCATCTGAAGAATTCAGCTTCATGTTGAGAAGCTGGTGTCTTGAATAGGTATGTCTTTTAACGCTAGGAAGCACTTCCTAGCTATAAAATGCCCTTGAATTTCTTCATACTGCACATGGCCATACCTTGAGCGGTATAAATGTTTTATATCATTGTCCAGTTCATTCTACAATCAGTGCTTGCATCAAAATTGCCAGTAATAAAAGCACCCATTTCAGCGTACAACTCTTAATTAATGCAACTCTCTTTTATAATCTTCTATCTCAAAATTTGTATTTAAAGCTGCATTTACTTGCACTGAACACTCCTACAACTATGAGGGTTGTCCAATACTCACAAATAGACTCCATTGGTGTTAGTGGTGATAAGAAGGGTCTCCATTGGTACCAATGGTACGATTGGTACCAATAGAAAAGCATCCTATTCCAATGGTTCTATTGGTGAATATGCATCTCATTAAGGAGACTTAGATTATTTTCCCATGTGACCTGGTTGGGTACAGGGCAATTTCAATGGTCCATTGGTACCAATGGTACGATTGGTACCAATGGAAAAGCACCCTATTCCAATGGTTCTGTTGGCAAATATGCGTCTCATTAAGGAGACTTAGATTATTTTCTCATGTGGTCTAGCTGGGTACAGGGCAATTCCAATGGTCCATTGGTACCAATGGAAAAGCACCCTATTCCAATGGTTCTGTTGGTGAATATGCATCTCATTAAGGAGACTTAGATTATTTTCCCATGTGACCTGGTTGGGTACAGGGCAATTCCAATGGTCCATTGGTACCAATGGTACGATTGGTACCAATAGAAAAGCACCCTATTCCAATGGTTCTATTGGTGAATATGCATCTCATTAAGGGGACTTAGATTATTGCTCATGTGGTCTGGCTGGGTACAGGGCAATTCCAATGGTCCATTGGTACGTCCAATGGTACGATTGGTACCAATGAAAAAGCACCCTATTCCAATGGTTCTATTGGTGAATATGCATCTCATTAAGGGGACTTAGATTATTTTCTCATGTGCTCTCGCTGGGTACAGGGCAATTCCAATGGTCCATTGGTACCAATGGTACGATTGGTACCGATGGAAAAGCACCCTATTCCAATGGTTCTATCGGTGAATATGCTTCTCATTAAGGGGACTTAGATTATTTTCTCACGTGGTCTAGCTGGGTACAGGGCAATTCCAATGGTCCATTGGTACCAATGGTACGATTGGTACCAATAGAAAAGCACCCTATTCCAATGGCTCTATTGGTGAATATGCATCTCATTAAGAGAGTCAGATTATTTTCTCATGTGGTCTAGCTGGGTACAGGGCAATTCCAATGGTCCATTGGTACCAATGGTACGAATGGTACCAATGGAAAAGCACCCTATTCCAATGGTTCTATTGGTGAATATGCATCTCATTAAGGGGGCCTAGATTATTTTCTCATGTGGTCTAGCTGGGTACAGGGCAATTCCAATGGTCCATTGGTACCAATGGTACGATTGGTACCAATAGAAAAGCACCCTATTCCAATGGTTCTATTGGTGAATATGCATCTCATTAAGAGAGTTAGATTATTTTCTCATGTGGTATGGCTGGGTAAAGGGCAATTCCAATGGTCCATTGATACGAATGGAACGATTGGTACCAATAGAAAATGATGTCATTCCAGTGGTTCTATTGGTGAATATGCATCCATTAAAAAATAAAAATCTCAGTCGATTCATATGTTTATGAGTGATAAGGAGACATTCAAACTTCTGCTGTTTTTCCACGGCAACGGATGCAATCCTGAAATCATCAGTAGATGGATTCTTCTAGCTCAGTCCTTGGCCTCACGCAAGCTACAGCCGAGAAAAGAGCTCGGCAAATACAATTTGTCAAGGACAACGTTGACATTAAATACATCAATGGTTTTATTATGACCTTGATTATAGCAAACTGGTGTACCTCAATGGGTTACCACGACAAACCCCACGTCAACAGTCAAAAGTGACTTCAGTCACTTGAATATAAAACGGCTCTCTTAGGAGCAACAGCATGATATAACCACCCTTTTCGGAAACTCTTCATTGAAAACTTGTTTTGGTTTAAACGCTTCCTTGTAGATAATGAAATTGCGCTAAGAAATTTCAGAAGTTAATTTCACAGTGAGTTGAGTACAGTTGTTAAAACCTGTTGCCTCAATACCACTTTGCTAGTTTCGCGCCTTTCCGTGTTGTTTCGGGTTCTTTCAACAAGTAAGAATTACTGAAAAATAGTGCTTGCGTACAGGAAAGAAGACATTCATATGTCATGATGTTGTTTGCTTGTGAATCACAATAAACAGAACGAACACGACAGTGACGCATTACCTTTCAATTTTAATGTTCGTACGATGTTTGTTATACTCGCAGCATCTTGAGATATTATTAGCGCTAAATATATAGGTTGCCCTCGCTTTGTAACTATTAGCGCGTTTCTACTTTGTGTGAAAGCGAACTTGTTTTGCGCGGTTAGCCTATAGAACGAGGAATATTCATAAGAATTATGGCGCGTTTTTAATTGGTGTAACAGCGAACTTGTTTTGCGTGGTTGGCTTATAGAACGAGGAATATTTATAATAATTATTAGCGCGTTTTTACTTAGTGTAAAAGGCAACTTGTTTTGTGTGGTTGGCTTATAGAACGAGGAATATTCATAATAATTATTAGTTCGTTTTTACTTGGCGTAAAAGCGAACTTGTTTTGCATGGTTGGCTTATAGAACGAGGAATATTCATAAGAATCATGGCGCGCTTTTACTTGGTGTAAAAGCGAACTTGTTTTGCGTGATTGGGATATAGAACGAGGAATATTCATAAGAATTATAGCGTGCTTTTACTTGATGTAAAAGCGAACTTGTTTTGCGTGGTTTTCTTATAGAACGAGGAACGTTCATAATAATTATTAGCGCGTTTTCACTTGGTGTAAAAGTGAACTTGTTTTGCACTGATAGAACCATTGGAATGGCATCATTTTGAGGAATATTCATAAGAATTATAGCGCGCTTTTACTTGATGTAAACTTGTTTTGTGTGGCTGGCTTATAGAAGGAGTAATATTCATAAGAATTATAGCGCACTTTTACTTGGTGTAAAAGCGAACTTGTTTTGCGTGGTTGGCTTATAGAACGAGGAATATTCATAATAATTATTAGCGCGTTTTTACTTGGTGTAAAAGCGAACTTGTTTTGCATGGTTGGCTTATAGAACGAGGAATATTCATAATAATTATTAGCGCGCTTTTACTTGGTGTAAAAGCGAACTTGTTTTGTGTGGTTGGCTTATAGAACGAGGAATATTCATAATAATTATTAGCACGTTTTTACTTGGTTTTAAAGCGAACTTGTTTTGCATGGTTGGCTTATAGAACGAGGAATATTCATAAGAATCATAGCGCGCTTTTACTTGGTGTAAAAGCGAACTTGTTTTGCGTGATTGGGATATAGAACGAGGAATATTCATAAGAATCATAGCGCGCTTTTACTTGGTGTAAAAGTGAACTTGTTTTGCACCAATAGAACCATTGGAATGGCATCATTTTCCATTGGTACCAATCGCACCATTGGTACCAATGGACCATCGGAATTACCCTGTACCCAGCCAGGTCACATGGGAAAATAATCTAAGTCCCCTTAATGTATACCTGCCAACTCTCACGCCTTAGGCGTGAGTCTCACGCCTGCGGGTTGAAAACTTCGATCTCACGCCGGCTCACGCCTGCGGGCCAATTTCTCACGCCTGATTGAAAAATGTGAGTTGTTGCCGTCTTGCTTGACACAATTTCCAAAAATATGTTAACTCAGACCCATGTCAGGAACGAAAACCATGTGTAAATGAATAAATAACAATACCTTCCTCGCGATCTCTGATTTTGTGGATAAGCGTTTTCTCGATAACTTCGCCTTCGGCAGACTTCGGACGTCTTCGGATTTCTTCGGAAGACTTCGGACTTCTTCGGGAATCTTCGGAAATGATCGTGTCGTCTGTAAAAATCCCAGAACTCCCAGGATAAAAATCTCACGCTTATATCTCAGAAAAAGTTGGCAGGTATATTAATGAGATGCATATTCACCAATAGAACCATTGGAATAGGGTGCTTTTCCATTGATACCAATCGTACCATTGGTACCAATGGACCATTGGAATTGCCCTGTACCCAACCAGGTCACATGGGAAAATAATCTAAGTCCCCTTAATGAGATGCATATTCACCAATAGAACCATTGGAATAGGGTGCTTTTCCATTGGTACCAATCGTACCATTGGTACCAATGGACCATTGGAATTGCCCTGTACCCAACCAGGTCACATGGGAAAATAATCTAAGTCCCCTTAATTAGATGCATATACACTAACAGAACCATTGGAATAGGGTGCTTTTCTATTGGTACCAATCGTACCATTGGCACCAATGGACCATCAGTTTGACGAATCGTATCCGTTTGTGTTTATTGGACATGTGTGACAACTATAAGCAAAGCAAGGTATGATTGTACAGGGTTCTTATTAAGTTTTAAAGAAGACAACTAGGATATAAAAGTAGGCAGCTCAGTAGTCGATTGCTGAAGTCAATTTCAGGCTCTCGCTCTCACCTTACCCTTTTTATCCCAAAGAGTAGGCGGCTCAAAAGTTGAAGTAGCAGGGGTTTTTTAGCGGGTTGCTGGCACTTAATGTGAACCCTGTTACATAATATTGTTCCCGTGTTAATCAAGTTGATCATACGATATATTATGAAAATTCCCTGTACCTTGTTCTGATTCCATAACCATTGGGGTGATCTCCTGATTTCCCTCAATATCCTCTTTACTTTCCATTTCAGTCTTTGCCAATTCAGCATCTTCTTTACTCTCACTGGGTACATCCTCCTCCTCACTTTCTTCTTCGCTTTCCTCCTCAGATTCACTGCTCTCACTTTCTTCTTCGCTTCCTTCTTCGCTCTCTCCTTCCTCCTCTTCCTCCTCCTCCTCCGAATCACTTCCATCGCTCCCTGATTCACTGCTACTGCTTGAATATACCTTGTGGTAAAGGGATGAGCCTGTACTGGGCCGCCGTTCTTCGCCTGTCGACAAACCAAATCACACTCATATTTTAGAATGCCAAAAAAACCCCCAAAACCCATTGTAATAAACTGACTACTGAGTGTTTTAGAAGTGCCTGATCATTGTGCAAAATAGAGGGCAAAAAAAACTCAAATGAAGTTTGCATGATTACAGTCTCCCTGGTAATAAAAAAATAATAAAAACTATCATGATTTTTATTACTTTCTTGAATTTTAGAAGTGACAGTGACCCTATTTTGCTACATAAAGCAAGTGCATACCAGTATGCTTAAACAACAAATCAAAGGATTGCATGTGTACCTGAATATTCTAGAAACTTTTTACCAGCGCAGCATTTCTACTTACAAAGCAAAGATCACTTTTAAAAGCAATTATTAACGCTTTTTAGTTGTAAAATAATTTGCTTTCACATGTGACTGTCAAACACTTTCTGAACGACAGTGCACTTTCTTGTAAAATAGCCAAGTTTTACATACATGAGTTTTATTTAAACCGTGGTTTTAAAAGTGCGATGCTTTCAAATAAATCTTTCCATATGATGAGTACATAACGGTTAGTATGTATGAGCTGTATTAAATACAGAATACAGGCGTTTATGGCTAAATTGAACTGCTTTAGAACGCGCTTTTGATAAACACGAGCTAAAAATTATTTTAATACATGTAAAACCGATTAAGCTCAAAGCAGTACGCGCTCTGACCTAGCCAAGTAATTTAAACGCAGTCGAAGTATCCGATTGCCTTTCGCCAGAGACTTGCTTATACCAGCGCAGCATTTCTCGTAGAAATTACACTGCTAAATGGAATCACCGACAAACAAAAGCCTACTTTAAGGCAAAGATCACCTAAGAATTCAAGCAAAATAGCAACTTGTTGGTTCTAAAACCTGTGCTTCTAGTTGACACAACATTAATTCATTCCCTGTTTGCATACGAAGACAAATGGTCGAACGGATTCGTCCAAATAACTGAATAAACCTCAACAGACACTCCTCAATGTCGCTTTAACAATTAGAGGACAGTTTTTTTGCAGTGATTACAAGGCTCTTTGGCTTATTCGCTTTTCGCTGAACGAAATCCCATCGTCAGGCTGCAATAGCTCTTTCACACTCCTGTTGATCGCATCTCATGGCATCTTCTCCTGTATCAAGTACAATATCGGGAACAAATGTGCACAATTCGTCCAAATATACAACAATGATCCACGCTCAATTATTTCAATGTCCTTTTAACAATTCTAAGTCCATTTCTTGCAGATGACATTATCAGTGTTATTTATAAAAAACCCATCTCTATAATTGGGAAAAAAAAATCGCCTTACTAGTACCCTCTAGAATATTCCAAACATGTGCGTAAAAGGCACTTGGAAAAAAAGTAATACTAAGTAAGGGAGGTAGGAGTATCGTGTTTAATCTGACTTTAATAAAATAAATTAATGAGAATCGAGTGAGTGAGTGAGTGAGTGAGTGAGTGAGTGATCGAGTGCCATTCGAGTGCCCCCAAAAGCCCATGGCATGACTACATCATCCATGAGCTAAAAAGAAGAAGGGTCTTTGTTGAAATTTTTTCTGGTTTTTCCTAAACCAACTCCAAAGCAACTATCAGTGATTCATCAATTTTACCTTCAGTACTCCGCACTATTGTAGCTCGAGGAGCTGCATCCATACTTTCATCAAGTTGCTGCCATGGTGAGTGACTACGCTCTCCTTCCATCCTGCTAACAGCACGTGGAGCCTTGTTTGAGGAAGAGCTGCTCTCCAAGTCTGTCTCAATTCCAAGGTCGGCTCCTTCTACCATCTGTTTCTTGGAATCCCTTTCCAAGTCTGACGATTCCGTGTTGCTGCGTTTTCGTGATGAAAAACTCTGTTGCTCAGTTTTGGGAGGCTGTGGTGGTCGTTTCACTTTGAAAGATGGTAGTTTTGGAAGTGATGCACGTAACCCAAGTAGCATGCTGTGAGATCTGTCAAAAGGACTGGGTCCAATTGCAGATGGGTCAGTACTAGAGTTGGATGGCAGGCCAATGGTGGACGTTGGGTGTGTACCCATGGAAACGCTCCTGGAAGAACTTGTAGTCGACATTGGTGTAGTCTGAGGTGTTAAAATAAAGTAATAATAATGAGATGGTAGGAGAAATCTTTTGCTGTTAGAGTGGCCAAATAACAAAAGAACTACTACTAGAGATTTACTGTAAACTAAAAACAGGATGACACAGGGTGAAAAGAACGTCAGTTTTACAGCTTACCATTTGGGCTAGCTCTAGCTAGCATGTACTAGCCCAAACATCACTTTAACTAGCCCCAAAAGCTCTTTGAGGAGCATGTTTTATTACACAGTTCTTCTGTAATTTGAATTCTTAAAAAAATTCACTTGCCCATCAGGCAAGCTAAGAGCAAAATTTACTAGCCTGGGGCTATCGGACACTACTTTCTTTGCACGCTGTGACATAAAAAGAAATAAAATTGAACTACCTAACAACTTGAATATAGTATTTACTCAAAAATAAATTAAAAGAAAAAAAGACTAATTAATCATGTGTAAAAAAACATGTTTCCACAGTTTGGGTCTAATCAAATGTGACACTTTTCCAACGAAATACTTTGTGATAAGTCACGTTCATGTAAGGCTTGGAAGAATAATTTAATTTCAATATATTATAAAACTTAGTCATCTCACCTTAGGTTTGGATTGGTTATCCCACCAAGATTCCAAAGCTTTGAATGCCGAAGCCTGAACAAGTTTCTTAAAGATGTCTCGCTTGACAACAGTTTCCAGCTCACCACAAATGTTCCTATAAACCTCGTCAATGATCACAGATGACCAATGTTTCTTCTGTTCTTGTTTCTGGTAGCCATAGCTTCCACTATTTGCATAACCACTACTGGAGAACTGAGGTACAGCCCTTGGGTTGTAAAATCCTGATGCACCACTGAAAGATGGGGGGATAGAAGGAGGGGGAATTGGTATGGATGGGCCCCCTGGGGGAGGTACTGTTGGGGGAATAATGGGCCTTGCAGATAAGGTTGGACAAATAGTTGGCGGAGGTACTACAGGGTGTGTTGGGAGGGGTGGAGGAGGGACTGTAATGGGTGGAGGGGGTACCCGTGGGTTAAAGAATGGAGGGGGTGGTATATTGGGATTGAAAATAGGTGGTGGATATGGTGGGAACACAACATTTGGAGGTGGTACAGAGATTCCCTTTGAACTTTCAGAGGGTTTGCTGTCAAGTTCAGTCACTTCTAAAGTGTCTTCATTTGAGCTGATTGACGATAACGACATGGCATCATCGTTATCATCATTGTTCACATCCCCAACACAGTTTTCATCTTCATTTGCTTCAATGTCAGAATACAGATCAACGGGAGCTGGGTCTTGAGAAGTTGCTGAAGTTTCACATTCAGTGTGGGTTGTTGTCTCAATAGTTGGTGAATTGCAGGGAGAAATATCCTCAGTAAGTGGAAGGTTTAATCTTGATGAGCTGTCCTCCGCCTCTGATGAAACAGACACATCTGCGGCAACATCAGGTGAAACAGAGCTCCAGCCGCCTGTAGATTCTGCATCCTTTGTCGAATCATCTACATTTGATGAAGCAGTCTGCTCATTTTCCACTGAATTAAGCTGGACGCTTTTGAGAACAATTTGGATCTTCTTAGATTTAGATCCACCGTTCTTCTTTTCATCCTGAAATGCAGTCTCGGAAAGCTTGCGTTTTTTCACCGCATTCTGTGCAGCTTTGATTTTATTTCTTGCAATATCCAGCTGGACCTCATGAGCAACATCCCGTTCATCACCTGGAGGCAAAGGCTCCTCTTCATCGGAACAAGTCTCCACCCCAAGAATGTAAGCATCCTCTGAATATCCACTTCCTCCTGTTGTTTCATTCAATGGAGTACCAGCGACAACAGAAGAAATTATCTCTTCTGCGCTAACAGGTTTTGATGTAGACTCTGTTTCTACTGACTCTAATACACACTCTTGATCTTTATCCTTTGCTTCATGATTTTCTTCTTGCTGCTCAATTGTGTTCTTACTTTTAAGAGTTGAAGTCTGATGACTGTGATAAATGCCCTTTGGCTCATCATCTTTTTCACGCAACCGGGGATCCTGCAGTTTTGAGAAATCTTTTTCCATGAAACTATCTGAATTGTCACTTATATTTTCCAGATCTCTTTGAGATTTGTTAACACCATCTTTTGTTTCTAAACTCCCTCTTTTAACTTCCTTCTCCTTTATTTTGTTGCCATGTTTGTGAGTTTCTGAGAGATCTAGATTCCGTCCTTTTAAGCGTGGATCTCTTGTGTACCCATCTTCACCGCGTTCTTCTTTATCTCTTTCATTATCACCATGCAACTCTCTTCCTCTACTGCTTTCACTATCTTTATCTCGTAGCCTAGGATCTCTATTTCGCAAATCTTTAACATCAGACCTTCTGTACTCATCTGACCTTCTGGGACTGGTACTGTACCTATCTCTCCTGTATTTAGTGTCATCTTTTTCCCAGCGACCAGATCTGTTCCTATCATAATCGGACTGTCTGTAATCATCCCTTCTATCAAAGTACCCATCTCTTTTATGTCTGTAGTCACCATGTCTTTCAAGCCTTTGATTGTCCTTAAAACTGCGATCTCTCTCACAACCGCGATCAGACTCCCTGTATTTATCACGATACTTCTCTTCCCGCTCAACTTGTTTCTTTCCTGCCCATTTTGAATAACTTTCACTTCTGTCGATGCGGGGGGAACGGGCTTTTCTAGGAGGGGAGGAACTGTGTACAGTGCTCCTGCTGCGAGAGTCAATAGTCTTAGTGATTCTTGTGTTCATTTCCTCCTTTCCTTTCTTAGCTAACCCTGACTTGTCTTCCTCTCCAGGAGAGAAGACAGGATCAGGAGAGATATCTTCATACTTGAAACAAGATGATGGTGGAGCAGGAACATCTTTAGGGGGTGGAGGTGGGGGCTCCTTGTTGGCTGGTGGTAATGGTGGTTTGGACGTCGGTGGGGGTGGGGGTGGAGGTTCATTTTTCTTCAGGAAGCTATGTGGAGGTGAAACAGGCTCAAATGTCGACTGTCCAGATGACACACTTTGAGGGGACATACAGGTAGAAACACTCTGAGACAGCTTGTTGACAATACTAACACTAGACTTATCCCATGGGCCACTCAGTGATGTTCCCCATATGTCAGCCGGTAGGCAAACTGATGAGGCAGGACTTTTCATTAGCAACAGTGAAGGCGATAACACTGAGTTATCTGTTGATGATGACTGTGACATGATTGAAGGGGATGGTGTGGGTAACTGGCTTGATGGCAAGACAGAGGGGGGCATCTCATGGCCTGAGTTTCGCCTTGTTGTGGAAGACTCTAAACCACGGGTTTTGCCATGAACTTCATGTGCTAAATATCAAGAATTAAAAGAAACATTATGAGTGATATCCAAATTTAAATGGTCATAAAAAATTAAATCATCACACTGCTACTGTCATAAAACTAGAGGTAATCATTGATTATGGACCCGCATTTGTCACTAATGGAAACAAAATTGAGTCCAAAGGAGTCCAGTTTCCCGGCTGAGATGCCCATGATAAAATCAGTGGGGGTACCTGATCGGCAGTCGCCCCTCATACCTTGAAAATTTGTGGCTTTGTACCATAGGAACCCCAAGATTAGGATGAGTTCTGACAAACTCAATAATGCTTTTAATAGAGGTTGGCTGCTCAACAGAGGTTTGTCATCAATTAACATATTTTTTTGGCAGAAACATCACTTTATCTCGAAACAAACATGTGACGAGAGTGTTATTAATTACTGGTCCACAATCAACCATTATTCTATCTTGGATTCCATAATTTTTTCATTATCACACTTTTAAAATAAAGCCAGACAGTGTATGGCTGTGACAATAAAAGGAGAACTCTCTTTGGGATGTCCACACTTGATACAGGAGTCTGCTTAATAGAGGTTTAATTCTTGTCCACAATTGTTTCAGGACTTTGATTACTGGCCACCTAATAGTTGATGACCGCTTACTATGTGGCCGCTTAATGAAGGCTTGACTTTACTACGGTACTGAAGTGAATGAGCTTGTGTACAGTCAAACAAGGAGCTGTAACTCTACTCATTAAATCAAAAAATTACTTCAGATATTGAATTATATTCATGAGAAAATAAGAAAAGTCGACAAATTTATAAATCACCTTTAATTTCTAAAGAACTGTTACATTGCATCAATAAAAAAATTTGTTTCACTTTCAGTAACAGTCGCATACGTTAACAATGAATAGGAAAAATCTGAGTTCTCTAATAAAAACAATACTGATAATAATATAAATTATTATAAACTTAAAATGTAAGTTTATGACAATGTAAAATAAATTTACCTTTTGGTTATAAGTTAAATGTGTTTCGGAAATGAGCCAAAAAATTTAACTGGTGTCACACAGAAAATCATATTTGTCAACCTTGGTTTGTATAACATTTATATTTTTTCATTCATTCACCTACAAAACGTTTTCTGACACAATCTTGGTTTCACTGTAATGATCATTTAGCTGGGGGAAAACATTTCACAGGTTGTGGTTCCTGTTTTGCTTTACAATCATGCGTGACATTGGGCATCAAACAGAAGAAAATCAATAACTCACAATAACATTTACCACAACAAACACAGACCTCCCCAAAAATCAGTTTGCTAGATCTCTCCTTTGGAAAAACATTTTGTTGACATGTATAACACAAAACGAAATCTGAGAGGATAATAAATGGTTTTGATTGGTAAAAACGTGAACTTGTTAATTAATAAACAACAAGCGGGAACGTCAAATATAGACTGTCAACGTGCCATACCATGTGCTAAATAAAACATAATAAAGTCGACCGTCTGGAAGAATTTTTATAAAAATCTATCCCGTTTATTGATTGACAATAAACTAAGTATATTTAGTTACTCACCTTTGGT
Source organism: Porites cylindrica (assembly GCA_964035525.1). NCBI lineage: Eukaryota > Metazoa > Cnidaria > Anthozoa > Scleractinia > Poritidae > Porites > Porites cylindrica. The sequence goes on from OZ037785.1 coordinate 7,869,893, forward strand.
GTTGGTTTCGATGTATGCTTTTATTATGTTTCCCATGACAGAAGTGTGATCGAGTTTTGAAACTGCCAATTTAGCAGCGGCAGTGGTAGCATAAGTCACTCGTCCCTTTCCAGTATGCTTTTTTGTTTGAGGGTCGTAGTAAATTTTGATGGCATCGATTCGCCCATAACGTTCGCACATTTCTTCAAGAAATTTCTTATCCACATTGTCGTTCAATCCCGAGAAATGAACTTCGCGTTGTGGAGGAATTCCTACATACCACTTGTCGACCTGTGACAGAGGGAATCACCAAACAAAAGTTAGATATGCTGGAAATCCCCCTTAATTGGCTGAGAAATGTACATGATTATAAATCTACAATTCGAGTGTTTAATAATAATTCGATTGCAAATGCATATTAAAACAATCAAAGCGTTGTTGTTGGTTTTTAAATTAAATCGAAATAAGAAATACAAACCTTAAAGTTAGGAACTGGTAAGTCCGCTTTGTTAAGACTCCATATCCTCGTTCGCCTGGAACGCGGGTCCTTTGGGACAACCGGTGGTTGCTGGAAGGGAAATGTACACGTACAATTGCCAAGTTAAAAAAAGTTTTAGTAACATTTCGGCGGAAAATTTGTCTTGTTTCATCCAAAGATTACACCCTTACCCCTTCAAAAACACCGTTGAATCTGTAGATTTTAACATGTCCTTTCTTCAAGGCGGGATCTATGAGAAGTTTGAAATCTTGTCGCTGAACTTGGCCACTTTGTTGATGCAATGATCTCGATAAACCATTCACTAACAACATGAGGAAAAAACTTTAGTATAAAACCTTCGAGAATTACTCGATGGATTCTTGAAATCTCAGGTTTTAGACTGTTTACGAACTGCAAATATGCATTATACATGCCTGGCTTCTCTCCTTGACTTAGACGTGAATGTGATTTAGTTACACTTTCGGGAGCCTTTGCATCGCCGTAGCCGAGTTTTCTTGAAAGAATTGGCGGTTCATAGGACATTTCCGGTCATCATCTAAGCCATGGAACAATCTACTGCCACCAAACCTTGCTACTTAGCCTTGAAAACTGCACTTTCTTTCGAGACCTCCGCAAAATTAATGATTACCTCCGAGATCTAGAATAACCACACGCGTGACAAATATTCCCATCAGTCATTGCGAACAGGTACTTTCCCTTTGACCTTCCGGTCCATACCACAGGACACCCAAGTCTAAGATCATAGTTAGTATCATTTTGTTTTATGCTCGATTTTGGAGTAAATTCTGGACAATATTTTATAAGTTACAGTTAAAGTTCATTAGACAAGAAACCTTTGTTCAAAACTTGGCTTAAGCCCCTATGAGCTAGAGATCCATAAATTACTGATTTTGATTAACCTGGCCCAAATAGGTTTCCATGTGCATTGAAGTGTATTTTATCCATTCATTATGTCATTATTTTTGCGTGAGAGAAAAAGAACCTTCGCAAATATAGTGATGCTTGAAATCGGTGATGTGAATGAAATTTTTGGAGCTGTATATGGGGCACTGTAAATGAGCTGGACGACCTATTTTCTTAAATAACAACATTGTGATAATAACGTTTCAGATTCCTTTCAGTTATCTGGCATCCGTAAATGATGCATATAGATAACATAATTTCATTATAGTAATTGATCTAACAACTGGGCTGTGGGCTCCTGGGTTGTTAACAGGAGTCAACTTGAAACGTTCATTATGCCTGAAAGTCTGTGGCTTTTAATGAACGAAAATAATTTTATCCTCATAATAAAGGACTTCCAAATATTTGGACAGGAAGAAGTTTTCTGTGCCCCTGTGGACTCCCCTAGGGATTAAACCCCACGTGACCAGTCTCTTAGCCATTTTCTCACGTGGCACCTCCCTCATTTAGCCTCGTTCCCATAACCACACCGGCTGCCAGCGAGTCGTCCATGTTCGATTGTACCAAGCACAAACTATTGGATCTATTTGTACGTTCCGTGCCAGTTATATCGGCGGCTACTGGCTCGTTTGAGTAGGTCAGACTTTAGTTGGAGACCTTTTGAACGAACTGAGTGAACATGGCGCAGCTTTTGCCCATTCGCTTTCAAGAACACCTCCAGGTAAATAGGACAGTTAGCTTCCCTCTAGCTCTTTCGTTCTTTCAAGCGCATGTTTCCGACACGATACGTGTAGTGAAATACACCGGTCAGAAATGCTACTGTAGTTAAATAACGACTTAAGTCGTTTTTACGGATAATTTGAGAGTGTGATTGATCGTCAGCAACTGAGTGCTGTAGTTTTTAAGTCCAGAATTCGTTGAAATAGCTTTCGTGTTATAAACCGGAGGTCAATCGAAGAGGGTCACTTGTATATTTTAAGTCTCTTTTACTTTGTACTAAAAGAGATTTTTCTTACGGCATGAATTTATTTTATCTGAAAATTGGATTTCTCTCCTTTTGAGTGTGTATTTTAGCGTGAAAGATTATCTCAATATTTTGATCATTGAACATGGGTGATGTCGGCAATTGATCTTTCAAAACGGCAAAGCTGAAGCGAAGCTTACACCCGTGACGGTTTTGAGTTCTCCTAAATAAAATATGCATCATTTGTTCGAAAAATCGTTTTCTAGAAGTATAAAAAAGAAAAGACGAGGTGGACCAATATCTGCAACTTTCAATATTTCTGTAATTTACAAGAGAGACAAGTTTAGTACGTGACGTAAACTTTACTTTGTTGCATGTCATGTTGTAGAATACAGTGCAGTTCTGAGCTGTCAAATTTAGGTCCCAGTTGGGATCAAAGAAACCTAGCTTCACTTCTACAACAATAAAAAGCAAATAATGAAGATCACTTTTTATCTCGTCATCTGCAGATCGAGACTTGCTTTGCTCCAAAATTGGTTAACTGGCTTTAAGAACAACTATTATTATATAACCATTTATGCATGGTAGTTACAGTTTCCTATATATATTTTGATAGAGTGAGAATGGCTACATACTACTTGTGGTGTAACAGTACAGTTGTTAAGCTTTGAGCTTCTAGCAATAAAAGTGCTTTGTACCCTCTTTAAGTTAGTTTTGAAATCTTGCATCCTTCATTATTGCATGTCTTGTGAAACAAGCAATTTTTTTTGTTCAAAATTAGTTTGTGTCTGGAGTCACCCTTGAAGCAACCCTCATGTGTTGGTTAGGGTACTTCATGAGTCTACTTCTGCTTAAAATACTTTTTATTCATAAGATGAGAAAATAAATAATACAAGATCTGAGACTCATAACTGGTCATCTATACACTTTTGGTTGTAAGATGGACATTTTTAATTTTTAAACTTTGCAAATTGAAGCTTTTACGAGAGCTTTTGTTTGAGGTCACTGTGCAGATCATTTGACTGCACATTGATTAAAGTAGGTGGATTCCAGACAAAAGCTCTGGTATGTAAAGCAGTTTAAAAATACGAGGGTATTTATTGTTTTGCCATAAGTTGTACAAAAGCAAGAAAATCTAATTATTTAAAACGCTAATGGTGAGGAAGCCAGAGGGAAGCTATCAGGCTTATAAGGAATGGGCTCCCTCGGTTAAGTTATTAGAACAAAATATTATCATAATTACACATTCCTAACATTTTGTAGGACAAACCACATGACCTGAAAACTAGTGGCAGGGTATTCCGTAATGTAGGGTCTACATGTCACCGTAGTAGTAAAATTTAATGTTGGCTACTGCTTTATTTTTGTAGAATATTGCAGTAAAAAAGCAAATCTTAGACAAAGTAATGAAATGGATAAATCGAAAAATAAGCTTAGTCAGGGCTCAAACCCAGATTGTTTGCATGGAATAGTAAAAGCTAACCACAAAGGCTAGGTAAACTTACACTTAGCATGAGGCTGAAACTATTTTATTGAAAGTGGTTTCTTGGGGAAATAAGCAATGTTTTTGTCACATTTGAAAACCATATCACTGATACAAGCAGCAAAACTTGTGTGTGAAGTGAGATGCAGTACAAAATAATGCTCTCTTACGCTGATTTTGCTTCTTAATATTTTGAAGCTGATGGTCCAAATTGCTTCAAATTTCTCCATTAACTATTTCTGTCATAGACATTCATTACTAAAAGCATTTTTTGACTGCTAAAGCTTTCACAGTATTGGAGACCCTGTGGTAGTTTATGTAGTAGTCAGAAAAATTAATGATAACAATATAAAATTTCATCTAAATTTTGTCACACCAGAGGGAAATAATTAGCAATAAATAACAGCTTCTCTATTGTGACCTCTTGGTGTAATCACTGCAGTTATTTTACTGTTTGTGTAATAAAAAAAAAACTGGTGTACTCTGTATCAGCTTTTACTTTTCTTAAAAACTCAAATACTAAAATTGTATTAAGCATATATAGTATTTATAATCTTGTCATTTATTTTCAGCTTCAAAATGTTGGTATCAATGCTGCTAACATCGGCTTCTCTACTCTCACGATGGAGTCAGACAAATTTATTTGTGTCCGGGAGAAGGTGGGAGAGACAGCTCAAGTGGTAATTATTGATCTGGCAGACGCCAATAATCCAACAAGAAGACCAATTTCTGCTGACTCTGCAATAATGAACCCCAAATCAAAGGTTATTGCACTTAAAGGTTGGTGTCTCACATTGTGTAAAAACTGAAAATTGTGTTCTAAGATAAATGATTGCAGGGCTGCAAATAACGGCCGGTCAACGGACAATGTCCGGTCAAAAATAGGTTTTGTCCGGTCAAATCCTTAGATGGTCTAGGCTGGTAAGGAAAAAATTTAGAGTTTCAAGTTTTAAATATTTAAAGGTTCAATATTATTGGCGTTTGTGAAAAAGGAGGGGAAAAGATGGATACTTAACTACCAGACCAAAATTTCCGGCTGTCGTGGCTTTGTCATTCACCAAGTCGTCACTGCAAATTAGCGGGTCTTACAAATGTGTACCAGTCACGGGTGTGAAGGGGTGAGGGGGTACTTTTATAGCGATAAGACGTAATCGATGTTTGTCCGGCCAAAAATGGGATATGTCCGAGCAAAAATAGGTTTGACTGGACAATTTGACCGGCGCCAGCCGGGAAATTATTTGCAGCCCTGGATTGGGAGCACTGAAGCCACTCAAGCTTTCAAGTGGCTAATCTTACAGTATTAATGGGCAAATAGATTTTTACCTTTTTTGTAGACCGTCTTTGTATGTTATTTTTCAAAGCTTTGTCCATAAAGAATGTTTTATCTTCTCTTATATGACAGCTGGCAGAACGCTCCAAATCTTCAACATTGAAATGAAGAGCAAAATGAAGGCACACACCATGGTTGAAGATGTTACTTTCTGGAAGTGGATCAATGTCAATACTCTTGCACTTGTCACAGAAACCACAGTTTATCACTGGTCTATGGAAGGTAATTAGAATTTGCTCATGCTCATTATATTGATGTGTCATAGGTACAGCTGTAAATGGGAGGTTCATTGTTCACCCTGTAAGGTACAATTTATCCTCACTAGTATTAACTAAATAAGTGTTTTGTAGTTGACTTTTGTTGGGCCAGTCTATATGTTTATGTTATAAGGACTGTTAAAGGAGCTTTTTACAGGGTCCACATACCCTGCGTCACAGATGTAATCTAACTTATGCCGTAATGTCTGTAAAGCAGAACATTATGGTATCTTAAAAAGCAGAATGCGTAAAAATGATACAAGCTCAATGATAGATGGTGGATGTAAGAGCTGTTGTCTCTGCACATCATAACCATTTAATTTTACAATTCTCTCTCAGTTATTTTAGTTTATTATTAGAGTATAATGTATTATGCATAGTTTAAATATTTTTTACTTTCATATTGTATAGGTAATTCCAATTATTTAATTATAAATTGTGTCCCCAAATTAGTATGGGGTTGTTCCCAAGCTATACGGCTCTGACATATTAATAAAGTTTTCTATTCTATTCTATTCTGCGTACGACGTTACTCTGGGTCCCCAACATACTAACAGATTACCAGAAATTTGTTTTGAATTTTCCTTCACCTTATTGAAAAAATTGACAGTGACTTTAGTACACTAACAGGGCTGTGCTCTAGCAGAGCCCGGCAGCCCCTGGCGTGTAACGACTAGAAAATCTTAGTTTTTTCATACAAATCATATGCTGGGCACCCTAGATTTTACAGGTTCAGAGCACTGTGCTCCCTTCAATTTTCCTCAGAGCACAGCCTTGAGCTAATCATGGTGCACAATACTAGTACACAGGCACAGGTGGGTGCACAGAACAAGGATTTTGGCGCTGGCTTGCAGACAGACCTTACCAGTGGTTTAGTTTTGGCTGTGACGCAGGCTAAGTTATAGTTCAGTAAGATACAGATTTTCATAAAATCTTTCCTCTTATTTTTCATCCATCACAGGTGATTCCCAACCATTCAAGATGTTTGATCGCCATTCAAGTCTCGCAGGCTGTCAGATAATAAATTACAGAACTAACAAAGATGCCACCTGGCTGCTTCTGATTGGCATTTCAGCTCAGGTACAACAAGAACTCTATATGAATTCGAAGTGACAATCCACGGTTACTCAAAGTGATTAATCATCTGAGTAGTTTAGTCTTAAAGTAGAATAGGAAGGTATTAGGAACATCCCAGAAACCAGTGGAGTTTGCATAATACAGGAGTAATGCATTTATGCCTTTAAGTTCTTGTTAAAATCCTAGCAGTGCTATTTTGTACTTGGAGTAGCCTATTAGAAACAGATGCAGATATCCATGCAAACTTGCACAGTATCAGAGCAAATGTCAGAAGTTGTTACGTAAACAGACCATATAGCCTGAGAAAACAGCCAACATTTGGCGACGCTACCAGTGGTTATCCCGCCAAATGACATCTGAGGAACGAGCGCAGAAATTCCACACTGATGACGCGTCACCACCCAGATCTGGGTAGTGCTTCTGATTGGTCGTTTCGCGGGGGAAATTTGATTCAACCAATCAGAGGCACTACCCAGATGTGGGTGGTGACACGTCATGAGTATGGAATTTCTGTGCTCGTTTCTCAGACGTCATTTGGCTGGGAAACCATTGGTAGCATTGCCAAATGTCGGCTGTTTACTGAGGCTACAGACCATGCTGACAGTGTAGACTGTCCATGGCACAGGCCAGGCTTATGTTTAGTGTATTGCAAGTCTTTAATATTCTCTTTGATGTGATTTTACTAATTAAAGATGATAGCAGCTTGGATATACGGTGGAAACTGGATAATACAGACACTGACAGGACATGCTATATTGTCTTTATTAAGTGGGTTAATTTTAGAGAAAATATGAGCTATTTTTTCGCTGGGACAAATGAAACTGTCCGCTTTATACAGGTGTCTGTAGAGCAGGTTCCCACTATAGTCAAATTCTCAGCATACATTGTAGCATATCTGTGATCTTTCTTTGTTACAGCAAAACAGAGTTGTAGGTGCAATGCAGCTATATTCAACAGAACGCAAAGTCAGTCAGCCAATTGAGGGACATGCTGCTGCGTTTATGCAGTTCAAAGTAGAAGGCAATGCACAGGAATCCACTCTGTTTAGCTTTGCTGTCAGAGGAGCTCAAGGTGGCAAGGTGATAGAACTGTCTGCATGTACATTTGTACTACCCTGTGATAATTATATTATCCAAGCATCTGTAGCCCTTATGAGGAATATTATCTTAACACCATCTTTCGATTGATGGCACATCTTGTGTATGAAACTATTCTTCATATGCTGCCCATTCTAGGCACCTCTTTTGAATTTTTTTTGCTTAGTACGCCGGACAAGTGTACTTAGAATTTAGTAAGTTCTTTGTTAGTCTATTTTGTGTGTACTGGATTCTGATGTCTTTACTTACTACTCCACAAGGTTAGGTGTGAAGAGGGCCTGTTTTATTCCCTTAGTCACTGAGTGTTATATCAACTATCTTTGTTACAAGCTGTGCTCTGTGGTAAAACTGAAGAAAGCCATGCATGCATGCCGATAAAAATGGAACAACTGGCCGTACTTAGCGTACTAAGACCGAATGAAATACCAGAAAGACCGAATGAAATACCAGCATGCAGAGAACATGGCCGTACTAAGCGTACTAAGACCGAATAAAATGCCAACATCAATAGAACATGGCCGTACTAAGCGTACTAACGTACGAAGACCGAAAGAAATACCTACATAGAACACGGCCGTACTAAGCGTACTAACGTACTAAGACCGAAAACAATACCAACATACATCATAGAACATGGCCGTACTAAGCGTACTAACCTACTAAGACCGAATGAAATACAGACACGCATAGAACACGGATGGCCGTACTAAGCGTACTAACGTACTAAGACTGAATAAAATAACAACATACATGAACATGGCCGTACTAAGCGTACTAACGTACTAAGACCGAAAAAATATCCACATACATAGAACATTGCCGTACTAAGCGTACTAACGTGCCAAGACTGAATAAAATACCACCATTTTGAAAACATCGCCGGCCGCGAACATCAGGGGCACCCAACGAGAATATAGTTCAAAACCACTTAAACATAGCATTGTTAAAAGTATTTTAGTATTTAAACGGTAGATATAGGCATATTTTTATCCCCTAAAACTTTTTCATCTGTTCGGATTTCCTAGCTGAAAGTCTAGCGATCCGAAAGTTATAAGGATCAAAACTTACCCGAAAATTTCTGCCAAAAAGAAGGCTCCCGAAAATTTTAGGTGACCTTTTTAGGGCAAAAATCCGTTAAAAATGGGCAATTATACCAATCCTAGGGGAGGCAGGCAAGCAAGAAATTTTACAGCAAATGTTCCGAAAATTCTAGATCTCAAATCGTCTTCCGAACAGATATTTTCCGAAAATTGACGTTGGGTGCCCTTGTAGCCTGCGAAAACATCCGTTTCTCCACGCACTTCGCCGCTGGGGAACGGATGTTTTCACAGGCTAGTGCCCTTGGAACATGACCGCGTTAGCGATACAAACGCAAGGCACACCAGCGCACCTGAGGTCAAGAGCCTTTTTAAAAATCCCCTTTTTAAATCAAAATTTGACACACGTTGCCTTTTAGGGACACTGATTTAGACAAAGCAGGGACTTATTCACAGATTTCGGAGACAGCTGTTCATTAGGCTGCTCAAGTTATCAACTGAATAACCAAGTGCAAACTTTACTGTTACCGGCCTCAAAGGAGTGTGTGGTCTTTGTCGTTTATTAATAGTCAAGTTCTCCTGGGCGCTGTGGCTCCACCCGCCGTCGCCAGAACGTTCCTTCTATCCTTTCTTGCAGGACAGGGGAAAAGATGCGGTGTAGTTTTTCATCGTCGTCGTTGTCGTTTTCGATTGTTGTGTCGTTAACAAGCTGAAAATCCGATGGAGAATTTTACGGCAGGAAACACGCCTGATAGGCAGCACTCAAATATCACAAAATTTAAATGTTGGAAGGTCTTGAAAAGAAATTTTAGTTCGATGACTTTATTAGCTGGCCATTATTCAGAGATATTGCCATAAGTCAAACAAACAAACAAACAAGCAAACTATTAAATGAAAAGAGAACTAATATTTAAAAGAGTCCCCCTATCAGACCATCGGGAGAAATAGTCGGACATTTACGCACACCAATGAGCCATTAAGATGGGCTAAATCAGCCATGAATGTGCCAAGAAAGTGGCATAATACAGTCAACTCCCGTTATAGCGGACACCCTCGGGACCGCGATTTGGTGTCCGTAATAGCGAGAGTCCGTAGTAGCGGGGTGCGAGAAAATTTTTATTTTAAACCATATTTACAGAAGGGGGTCACATGTGTGTTCATTTTCATTACCTCCAGTACCTTTTTCAGACCCGTTGTCGCAAGTAAAGAGCGTCAGAACTTTTTTACAAACAGAACAGAACTTAACAGAACGGGAGTTATGTACCCTTTGTGTACAGTAGTTCTTCTAAGTACGTAAAAAACAATCATCGTATGTTGCAGCAATGTCCACACATGGATCGTTTTGGTTTCTTACTGTACTGAAGTACAGTAATCTACATTTCTAAAAAAAATTATTTTTAAGGAAAAACCTGAACATCAGCTATTGATTGCATCAGCTATCACATTGCCTTGTTCCAATCGGTTCTGTGTACTTCTCCTTTGAACTGCAACTTCCCCCACTTTGTCGCCAAGGAGACTAAATTCATTAGCAACCTTAAACTCCCCTCTATGAATCAAAAAAGCAGAAATGTTTTGGACACTGTTCAGAACGTCCTTGAAACTTTTCAAAGTGGTTGTTTCGTTCGAGCGTTCGCCTTCACCTGGGGTATCTTCTTTTTCCATTTCATTCTCGTCGTCACTCTCTATTTCCATGACATCGTCAGAAGTACCAGTGGCCTCCAGCAGCTGTTGTTCGGTAAGAAGACTGTAACAGGTTGGAAGTTCATTATCGGACTCCAGGTAAGCACTGATTCCACTTCCAGGTGCAACCTGTTGGACAAGATTCTCCAGTTCCTCATCGGCCGGCTTCTGAGAAAGTGCTGGAAATTCCAGCTGCAGCAAAACATTTGATAATGGTATCGTTCTCTTCCTTAGACCAAGCAGTCCCCATCCACCTTATGGCCTGCAGCACGTCCAATGTTTTGGCAATGTCTGTTGCGCTGTCGTGGTCTGTGGTCATTGTAATAATATGACGAAGTAACAACTTTCTGTAATGGGCTTTAAAGTTCTGGATTATTCCGAGATCTAAAGGTTGCAGCTTGGACGTGCAGTTTACAGGAAAAAACACAAGTTTAATATTGGAATAGCGTCCCTTCAGATCATACGGGTGACATCCAGCAGAGTCAATGAATAAAAGTATTGATCGATTCTGGGCCTTAAAAGAGCTGTTTAACTGGCTGATGAGCTTGTGAAGGATATCAGATGTCATCCAAGCCTTCTGTTGATTCAAATACTGACAAGGAAGATCATCTTTGTTTATATTCTTCAGGTACCTTGGATTCGCATACTTTCCGATTACAACTGGTTTTCTCCTTTCCCCAGTAGCAGAACCGAAGAAAGCAACAGTTAACCGCTCTTTTGACTTCTTGCCTCCTTTGCATTTCTTTGCTTTCTCCGAAAGCAGCCGAAAGGCTCTTATCCGGAAGTGCGCGGTAAAAGCAGCCAGTTTCATCCATGTTCCAGATGTCTTGCATCGCATATCCAGAGATAATAGACCCAAGACGCTCTTTCCAAGAGTACACTGTAGCCTCTGGCACATCAGCAAATTCACCACAGAGTTTGTGCTGTGAAAGGTTGTTGCGCTCTTGAACTCAGGGTAGCCAAGTTTCTCTGCTGCTTTCATTGCAAACTCCTGGATAATAGGACCATCGACTGGAGTGCGTTGTTCGGTTTTCTTCTTGAACCATTCCCATACAGCATCATTCACGTCCGAGTATTGTGAAGTACGGTTACGCTTCTTCGTACTGGAAAATCCTCTTTCTTACTCCTCTCTTACAAGAGTCTTCTGTTTCAGAATGTTACTTACTTGTGTTTTTCCACAACTGAATTTCTCAGCAAGTTTGCGTACTCCTGTCAATCCTTCGCTATTTTCGTATTCTTCTACGATTTGAAAACGTTTTTGTAAAGGTAATTCGTTCCTTGCTCTCCGCTTTGTTTTATCTTTTGGCATGATTTAATGGTGTCTCCAACAGAACACAGCCTGGTCAACACACGCTTGCTGCAAAAGACCATGCGTAAACTTGACATGTACCGGATGTATCAGTTGCAATTACACAAAAGATTTTACATACAGTATGCATTTTAGTCACATGTTTTAAATATTTCACACGCACGACCTTTCTGTGTGGTCACACTAGAGATCAAAGATCGCTGTGGTTCTGTCAAGAGCAAACCAAACTCATTTTGTGCTATTTTTATTTACTGTACCGGTTATGGCCAGTCCTCAAATTGGAAGAGTTGAAAGCAAAGAGTACTACTCGTGGATGCGAGGCCACCATGCTTACAAGGACATTTTCGAGCCTGTTACTGGTACCACGCTCACTTTACAGCGTGAACCAGAAAATGCAAAAGATCCGCATGCTGTTGCTATTGTAGAAGATACTGGACGCATTGTTGGCCATATCCCATTAGCTTTATCGAGAATTGTGTCGTCTTTTTAAAAAAGGGCTAACCACAAGGCAACAGCAGAAATCTGTGGAAAACGGATCAATCGAGGATCTGGCTTGGGACTGGAACTTCCAGTTATTTATAAGATTTACGGTGGAAGGAAATATTTGGACAGACTGGACGAACTTATTCATGGCAGCGAGACTGCAAAGAGGACCTTAAGAGAAAAAGATGAAGGAATTTTGATTGATGGACAGAAGAAGCGGAAATCGACCAAAAAAAACAAAGACAGTCTCAAAAAGCAGAAAAAATAGACTTGATATGTGTGCAAATATTCCAAGATGCTGCTCGGTGTCCGCTATAACGAGAGAGAAAACAATAAAATTGTGACGTTGGGACCGAATAAAGTGTCCGTAAGTCCGTAGTAGCGAGAGTCCGTAATAGCGGGAGTTTATTTCAGTCAAACGTCTGTAACTTTCGCTGGGGATGTTGCTGCTGTCCGCAATAGCGAGGTGTCCGTAATAGCGAGGTGTCCGCAAGGCGGGAGTTGACTGTAATGATAATGATAATAATAATAATAGTAATAATAATAATAATAATAATAATAATATAAATGGGTAATAAGTGCGTTAAATATCAAAACAAAACTACCACACTATACAATATTAATTCGACCGGTTTTCGACAAATGGTTTCGATAGTCAAGGACCGAAGTACTCAAATCATCAGCGGCAGGAGAATAACGTCAATTGGCAAGCGTGGCTCTCGCTCATAAAGAACGTAAAAAGGAGAATCCCCAATTGCATCTAAAACAGAAGTCCTATGCGCAAACAAAATAAGCGGTATGAACTTGTCCCAGTCTTTCTGGTTTTTGGAAACGTACATTGACAAAGACTGACACAAGGTAGAATTAAACCTTTCTACAAGACCATCGGTCTTTGGGTGATAACTAGAAGTATTGACCTTTTGAATTTGAATTATTTTACAAACTTCTGCAACAACTTTAGATAAAAAGTTAGTTCCTCTGCAAAAGAGCAACACACGTGGTACCCCATGTCAGTCTAGAAATAATTTCATCAATCAAAAGACGTGCAATAACAGTTGCTTCGATACTAGGCACTGGGAATGCTTCGACCCAACGAGTTAAATAATCACTTAAAACTACAATATACCTACTGCCTTTACTAGAAGGTGGAAAAGGACCTAAAACATCAGCAGCCACTCTGTCAAACGCACCCTCGACTGGAATCGGAAGTAAAAGGGTCTTTTTCGAATTTCCTGGAGACTTCCTCATTGAACACTCAACGCAAGACTTAACCCAATGTTCTACATCTTTAAACATACCTTTCCACCAATATCTTTGCTTAAGTTTACTAAAAGTTTTGTCAAGCCAAAATGAGCACTAGTAATATGATCATGTACATTAGAGAGAATTTCAAAACGTAATGCAGCTGGGACAACAAACTTAGAAAAAGATTCACGAGCATTACGCCTTCGATTAAAATCAATGTGGTAAAGCAAACCATCTTGACCAATATAAAAATTGTCGCTTTTCAGTAAAATCTTGCGTGCATATTTATCGTTAATAGGTAGGATATCATTCTCTAGAAAATCAATCATTGCAGCTAGTTCAGGATCTCTTCTTTGCATTTCTTGAGTGTGGGGCGTTTGAGGTTCTTCTTTCTTGAGCGAACTTATTTCACAAGAATCATATGGGCGTCTAGACAAACAGTCAGCATTACCATGGATTCTACCAGAACAATATTAAAGTCATATTGTTGCAAAAGTAAGGCCCATCTTGCAAGACGACCAGAAGCATCTTTAACATTCATTAACCAACGAACAGAACTATGATCAGTAACAACAATAAACTTATGATTGTGTAAATAAGGCTGAAATTTCTTAATACCCCCAACTAATGCGAGAGCTTCCCTTTCTGTGGTACTATAATTTTGCTCTGCCTGATTCAAACCAGGACCATTGTAAGCAATGACTACTTCTTTTCCATTTTGAATTTGTGCCCAGGTAAAACCAATACCAGTGGAGCTAGCATAGCAAAAATGGTTCCTGAAAATTAGGATATGTCAAATGGGCGCGGAAACTAAGGCACCCTTAAGCTTGTCAAAAGCCTCGGCACAAGCTAGGAACGTTCTTCTTCGTCAAAGCATTCAAAGGGTGGCAATATTTGAAAAACCCCTTACAAAACGTCTGTAATCATTAGGCTAAGAAAAGACAAGAAACTCTGTAATAATTAGCCTAAGACCTAAGAAACTCCTCAATTCCTTCAAATTTGTGGGGGTGGGGAATTCCTGAACCACCCTTACTTTGTCTGGGTTGGGACTAATGCCTTCTGGCGTAACCACTTGACCACGATACTCTACTCTTTGTTTACCGAAACTGCATTTCTTTGGATTCAACTTAACATTGGCGTCACGCAACATTCTAAAAACTTCCTTCAAATGGACTACATGCTCATCTACAGACGCAGAGAAAATGATTATATCATCGATGTAAATCAAAGCAAGACGGTATTCTAAGCCTCTCAAAATATGACCAATAAGTCTTTGAAAACTGAATTCACTAATCCGTACGGCATGTCATGGCATCCAAGGCCATTGTGCGTAGCAAAGGCTGTCTTTTGTTGCGAATCCTGCTGCATTTGTATCTGTCAAAAACCACTTTGAGATTCAACGTTGAAAACACGCTTGCACCAGCAAAAGAATCTAGCGCATCAGCAACTAAAGGCATGGGAAAGCTATCTACTTTAGTGACTTTATGAACTTTACGAAAATCAACACAAAATCCATATGAACCATCCTTCGTTTTTACCAAAACAACTGGAGAGCGCCAAGGAGAGACAGACTCTTGAATTATTCCTTTTTCAAGCATTTCGTCCACCTGACGGTAATATCTTTCTTAACAACAGGAGATACTCTATACTGTCTTTGCTTAACAGGCGTAGCATCACCAGTATCAATGACATGCTGTACAAGGGATGTTCTACCCAACTGATCCCCAGGAAAAGCAGAAACATTACGATATTTATGAAACAAATTCTTAAAATTTTACTTTCTCATCATCATTCAAAATACTATTCGACAAATCAGGAAACTCTGAATAATATTTTGGCTGTTGCCCATCATCTAAAGAATTATGTTGAGCATCCGAAGACGGGGAATTTTTGCCAATCTCAAATGTTGCTAGATCATTATCAACACGCTCAAAATCTGCCAGTTTAGTCCTGCGAAAACTTTTAACTGGTTGAGCGGGAGGGTTAACCATCTTGACAGGAACAGTTGCATCACTAGAATCCTTTACGAGCTCTGACGCTCCAAAAACTGAGTAACGGTGAGGTAAATCAGACTTAGGCGTGACCAATCCATAAATTTCACTGGCACTGGTGTTTACACCTTTCAGCATTGAACTTAATCTACCAATGACAACGACTTCTGATTGAGCGGGAATAGTAAAAGAATTATCAGCATGCACTGACAAAATACAATTATCAAAAAACTTTAGCATCCAAATCATTACCAAAACTATCAGCAAAGGGAAGGGGGCCCTCGGGGTGGAAAAATTCAATGATATATGTTCTTCATAAAATCAATTATCGAAGAACATTTTTGAAGAAAATCTCTGCCCAAAACAACGTCATGAGTTAAATCTTTGATAACATAGATTTAACTAAAAAAAAACATCATACTTGATAACAAAATTGAGCCATACTCTACCAAGAACACTAAGAGGGGAACCACTTACAGTCGCTACACAACTAGTCGACGAGGAATCTAAACAACAATTTTTATGTCTAAGATACTTGTCCCAAACTTGACACCTAATTGCTGTTACAGCTGCTCCTGTGTCAAGGAGTGCACGATAACTACGGTATTTCCTTTTATTGTTACACTTACATTAAAATTGTCACTCTCGAAAGGATGAATAGAATCAATTTTACTGGATGTAGCAGGCAAAGAAACCCTGTCAGTCACGTCAGTCACGTATGCCCTTGTCTCTGGGCTACTTGCGACAGATAAGCCACAACACTCACTACAAATATAATTATTTTCAGCCCCAACGTTATTTACTTCCAAATTTTCTTAATTTTTAGCCTCAGGCGCCAACTGTTCATCTTTTTAAATTTCTTTTATACTGACTTTTCGAGATAAATTTTCACTTGAAGACTTCTCATAAATGTCTTCACTTTTAGGAGAAAACATAGGTACTTTTAGCGCATGAACAATTTCGTTTTCATTTGGCGACGACCCGGCGATTACACTGTCAAATTTTGTTATGACCTGAGAAAGACACTTGATAACTCCAAACATAATAAATTATTTTCATTAGGGACGTTTTGACGCTGGCCTCCTTGAGAACACCCATGTTGACATGAGACGGTAACTTGACGTTTAAACATTTTGAAGTCTGACGAGATAACAGGCTCACAGGGATTAGACAAAACATGATTAAACTCTTGAACATTCTTTTTAGTAATATTCTCGGCCGAATTTCCAGCGTTACTGAAAGCACATTTATCAGAACCAGATCCGGCGGAAGAATGGTTATTACTTGTAGAATTTTCAAGCGCCCCCATCACGGGTTCACCTCCACACACGATAGGGCCGCCAGCCAGTTTAACTGAGCGCCAATTTTTCCCTGGTGAAAAGCATTCTGCATATTGTTTCTCCGATACAGGCCTCTAAAGTTGGGTTTCGAACTTTCATAACTGCCCAATTTAGGATTTTTACTGAAAACGCTACCCCCATAATGAAAACGATTAAGTTTGCCCGATCGAAATTTGCGATTAATACGACGATTACCATTATTTTGGAAATCTGTACTCCAAACATTAAATTCGTCCCCGACAGATTGTTTGAATTCCTCTTCTGAGGGGTTAAACTGTAATTGCTCAAAATTCTCGACTTCTTGACCATTATTCGATTTCCGGCTGAGAGTTACTCTTTTAGTTTTGCATGCAACGTTCAATGCAGACTGGAAATCAGGCGGTTGTTGTAAATAACATGTTCACGTATTTCATGCTTTAAACCACGTACTAAACTCTTCACCAAAGTAACAGGTTCTCCACCAAAATATGTGGGGGTGTGTTCGAGCAACTCGCTAGCTACATGATGAGGTACCAGGAATCTGATTTACATCTTGGTCTTTATTTTTCTTAATCTTCTTACTCTTCCACTTTTTCACTAACTTTTTTCGATCAGTATGTTGGTATTTCATTTGGTCTTAGTACGTTAGTACGCTTAGTACGGCCTTTTTCTCGTGTATATTGAAATTTTATTTGGTCTTGGTACGTTAGTACGCTTAGTACGATGATGTTCTATGCATGTCTGTATTTTATTCGGTCTTAGTACGTTAGTACGCTTAGTACGGCCGTGTTCTATGCATATCTGTATTTTGTTCGGTCTTAGTACCTTAGTACGCTTAGTACGGCCGTGTTCTATGCACATCTGTATTTTGTTCGGTCTTAGTACCTTAGTACGCTTAGTACGGCCGTGTTCTATGCATATCTGTATTTTGTTCGGTCTTAGTACGTTAGTACGCTTAGTACGGCCATGTTCTCATGCATGTTGGTATTTTATTCAGTCTTAGTACGTTAGTACGTTTAGTACGGCCGTGTTCTATGCATATCTGTATTTTGTTCGGTCTTAGTACGTTAGTACGCTTAGTACGGCCATGTTCTCATGTATGTTGGTATTTTATTCAGTCTTAGTACGTTAGTACGCTTAGTACGGCCGTGTCCTATGTATGTTGGTATTTTATTCGATCTTAGTACGTTAGTACGCTTAGTACGGCCGTGTTCTATGCATATCTGTATTTTATTCAGTCTTAGTACGTTAGTACGCTTAGTACGGCCATGTTCTCATGTATGTTGGTATTTTATTCAGTCTTAGTACGTTAGTACGTTTAGTACGGCCGTGTTCTATGCATATCTGTATTTTGTTCGGTCTTAGTACGTTAGTACGCTTAGTACGGCCATGTTCTCATGTATGTTGGTATTTTATTCAGTCTTAGTACGTTAGTACGCTTAGTACGGCCATGTTCTCATGTATGTTGGTATTTTATTCGGTCTTAGTACGTTAGCACGCTTTGTACGGCCATGTTCTCATGTATGTTGGTATTATATTCGGTCTTAGTACGTTAGTACGGCCATGTTCTCATGTATGTTGGTATTTTATTCAGTCTTAGTACGTTAGTACGCTTAGTACGGCCATGTTCTCATGTATGTTGGTATTTTATTCGGTCTTAGTACGTTAGTACGCTTAGTACGGCCACGTCCTATGTATGTTGGTATTTTCTTCAGTCTTAGTGCGTTAGTATGCTTAGTACGGCCATGTTTCTATGTATGCTGGTATTTTATTCGGTCTTAGTACTGCCATGTTTCTGTGTATGTTGGTATTTAAATTTACCCTAATCACATTAGTACGCTTAGTACTTCTACGTTTGCTGCCTTTTTAATAGGCCTTATAAATACCTTGATACGCCAATTACGGACATGGTCTATGGCCACTGTATGGCCAAGAGTTCTGCATTCCTCAAACAAATGAGCTCGGAATCCAGCTCTTCACTAAACATACATTATGTCCTGTCTTTTTTTTTTACAGTAAATATAGTACGTTGTTCAGGCGTACTAAGGCAAAAAAAAAGAAAATTCATTCCTAAACCTGGCATGGTATACTATTCTTATCTGAAGGACCTTCATTTGTTGTCTTTAAGTAGTTGTACCAAAAGTTTCTACTCTTAAGTTAGGGTAATTTCTAAAACATGCTCTTGTTTAATTACAGTTGCATGTCATAGAGGTCGGCACCCCTCCTGCAGGCAATCAGCCATTTCCAAAAAAGGCAGTGGAAGTTCTCTTTCCTCCAGAAGCTCAAAATGACTTCCCAGTTGCAATGCAGGTAGGATTTACATTATTAGTTATTGACCTTTTAACCTCTTTTATCTGCATAGATATTCTCCGTATTGTTCTCCTAATATTGTTAATGATATAGTAAGGAGAATTTGTTAAAGGAACAGATTAAATATGGTCAGACCTCTCTACATTGCAGGCCACATAAAGTGCAGTATTACATCCTATTCCATGTGTGTAAATCTGCCTTATTTCACAGACAAAACGTGTGTAAAAGAGTCCACAAAAATACATGATAAAATACACGCAAATTATCACAAACCGTGTGCAAAATCTTACATCCAGAGCTTATCGTCTTAGTTTATTTGATAAATTTCATTGTTGGGTGAACTCTGTGAAGTGCTGCAAAACAATCTCTTGTCCTCAAACATCATTTTGGAAAAAGAAATGGCTTTATATCAATTATTACAATGTAACTAATAATAAAAGATTTGTTACTCCAACAGTGTTTTGTCAATGTAGTAGGGGCTATACAGAGTGCTTTCTTGCTCAACTGAACCAGTGCTTATCATTTAAAAAATGTGTGTGGCTTTTTAGGTCAGTCAGAAACATGGCATAGTCTTCCTTATTACCAAATATGGATACATTCATCTCTATGATGTGGAAAGTGGATCTTGCATTTACATGAACCGAATCAGTGGTGATACTATCTTTGTAACAGCACCACATGAGCCTACAGAGGGGATAATTGGTGTGAACAGAAAAGGACAGGTATGCTACACAACATTTATAGTTTTCAAAATGTTAATGTTGCAGATGTCTTGTGGTAAACAATTTATTGCGTTTGGAAACAAAAAGTGTGGTAATACTCCTGAGTAATGTACCTCTCATTAAGTTCAATAAGCAGTAAATGCATTGTTTTAAGTGGAAGTGCACCTAGTTCTGTGTACAAACTCTTTCGCTTCCAAAAGTGGCCAAAGCCAAAATTTTCTTTTGTAAAGCAATAAATAGCAAAAAAAAACATGTGTAAGTATTGGCAAAGAGGTTTTATTTGATTGGTCACACCATAAAAGGCTATGCTCTAGCAGTGCCCAGTGGCCCCTAGCACCTAACTTTTACTCCTGGGCGACTGGAAACTCTTAGTTTTTTCATAGAAGCTCACATGCTGGGCACCCTGGATTTCACAGGTTCAGAGCACTGGGCTCCTCCTTTCAGTATTTCGCAGAGCACAGTCTTGTAAATTCACCCACAGACTAGTATACAAAGTCCGTCAGCTAATTTAGGGACTTGGTGGTTAGAACCACCTTACAAGATTCCATCTTTCACTGTGGGAGTTCAGGTATTTGGGGAAAAAAATTTTGAGTGAAAGTACCCTCTAAAAAAGGTTGTACATGTAATGTATAAAGTTTTCTATCTTGAAGGTTTTCAAGTGACAAGACTTTGTCTTTGTAGGTATTATCTGTGAGTGTTGAGGAAGACAACATTATTCCGTA
>OZ037785.1:7895299-7952799 GCA_964035525.1 Porites cylindrica
TCATCCGACGAAGAAAAGTCCTCCCCTGTGGGGCAACCTTGCAGGCGTGATGGAGGTTGTAAAGCCAGGGTGTCTTAGAAAAAGGGGTGATTCAAGATGCAAAAACTTTGCTTTCAGGATTGAGTAGAGTTTTCAGGTGTCAAGTGATTGTCAACTTACATTTTCTGGGGCTGTATTCTTGTCTTTGTCCAGGTGATTCAGTGTTTTGCTGAAACAGGCCAGTTCCAAAAGATTGTGTTATATGCAAAGAAAGTTGGCTACACACCTGACTATATCTTCCTTCTGCGGAACTTAATGAGGGTCAACCCAGAGACTGGCGGTCAGTTTGCAACAATGCTGGTACAAGATGAAGGAGAGCCCCTTGCAGACCTTAGTCAGGTAACTAGAACTTTGTTAAAAAGGAAAATGAAAGAAAAGAAAGAAAGTATTAGCCATATTCAACAAAAATTGCAGTTTTTGCTGTGCCAGTGCTTTCAATAAACACCAACAGCATGTGAAAATTATTTGCTACTTCACTCAGAGACATCAGCTACTTTTTCTGTAACCTGAAGTAATTGTTTTTGTATGCAAAATTTTTCATACAAGAGAAAGTTTCATTGACCTGAGTGCTTGTATCAAAAGACTATGTCCGTGTGAAAATTTCAGATTGTTGATGTGTTCATGGAGACCAACCAAGTTCAGGCCTGTACATCATTCCTCCTTGATGCTCTTAAAAACAACCGTCCCACTGAAAGCCATTTGCAGACAAGGCTGCTAGAGATGAACTTACTTACTGCACCTCAGGTTAGTTCTCGCAGGACTCATTAATCACTTAAACAAGAGTGATCAGAATGAAATTTCTCCTTGTAATATCGGTTCTCTATAAAACTGGGTGATAATAAGAATAAAGGACATGATCAAACATTTACATTTATATTTACCATTTACAGCCAACCCCTCACATTCGAGGATTATTGGCTGGGTTAGTCAGCAAAACAAAAACAAAACAAAAAAAGTTACCTTAATAGGCTGATAAACAGGTAGATGATTTAGGCAGCTTATATGGGCTTTGAAAGTATCTAAAGTGCAGTGTTTGCTGAAGACAGAAGCAGGCAAATTGTTTCAATGAATAATTGTTCTGGAGAAAAAGGATAGATACTCGGAGGACAGGCTAGTTTGAAGCAGGAGTCGTCCCCGGATGATCTTGAAGAGGGCCGTAAGCCGACTGTCAATCTGACGTTGCTCTAGGGTACACCATCCCAGGTCAAAGCAAAGCATGTTGGTGACGCATCTGACGAGATGAATTCAATTGATACTTAAACAACCTTTCCCAAGTGCTTGAAAATGTTTACAGGCAACAATTAGAATACAAATTTGGATGTTAGAGTTTAAAGGGCTAATAATAGTGCCAATTTGTGACCAATTTTGTATGAACTTTAATCAGTCCGTATGTTATTAAAAAGATCACAATGGTATAATTAGCAATCATTGAGATGAAGATTTACAGTTTATAACTAGTCAAATATATGCTTGTTCAAACAGGTTGCAGATGCCATCCTCGGAAACCAGATGTTTACTCATTATGATAGAGCACACATTGCCCAGCTCTGTGAAAATGCAGGACTCCTGCAAAGGGTGAGTGAGCATTCATACTTCCTCAAATGACTTTTATTTGATCCAAAGAAAAAAGGGCCTTTATAGGACATTTTCCCTGAATAAGGAATCTTGGATTGTGAGTAAACAGAAACATTTCTTTGTTTGTTGTCTCTATAGGCCCTGGAGCACTACACAGACATCTTTGACATCAAGAGAGCCATTGTCCACACTCACCTGCTTAATCCTGAGGTAATACATTTGTTTCTATCAATGTTGCTTTCTTTTTTTTATATGGTTTCCACCTATAAAATGAATTTCTAAAATTAATAGAGAATATACATTTAATCCTGCAGTGGCTTGTAAACTACTTTGGATCTCTGTCCGTGGAGGATTCCTTGGAATGCTTGCGTGCCATGCTCACTCACAATATTCGGCAGAATTTGCAGATCTGTGTCCAAGTGGCCACCAAGTATCATGAACAACTCACCACTGCTGCTCTGATTGAGCTGTTTGAGTCATTCAAGAGTTTTGAAGGTAAATGTCTTGAAACTTAAAATATTCTTCTGGAATGATCATTATGATCACTTGTAGATGACTGAAATTTATGTGAACCTTGCGTAACCTTGTCAGCAGAGACAACCTGAAAGCCTCTGCAGTGTTCACATCAAGAGAATTACAGTATATACATTAACACTGCTTTCTGAGTCCCCAATGTCCCGTGTCCCCTGTGTCCTGTTGTGTCCCTTGTGTCCCCCATGTCCCCTTGTGTCTTCTTGTGTCCCTTGTGTTCCCCATGTCCCCTTGTGTCCCTTGTGTCCCCTGTGCCCCTTATGTCCCCCGTGTCCCCTTGTGTCTCCCCTGTGTCCCTTGTGTCCCGTGTCCCCTGTGTTCCCTTTGGCCCCTGTGTCCCCTTTGTCCCCTGTGTCCCTTGTGTCCTCTTTGGCCCCTGTGTCCGTTTGTGTCCCCTTGGGTCCCCTATGTCCCTTGAGTCCCCCATGTTCTCTGTGTCCCTTGTGTCCCATTTGTCCCCTGCATGTTCTTGTGTCTCTTGTGTCTTTTTGTGTTCCTTGTGTCCCCTGTGTCCCTTATGTCCCCTGTGTCTTCTGTGTCCCCTGGCATCCTCTTGTGTCCCTTGTATGTCCCTTGCTGTCCCTTGCCCCTTGTGTACCTTGTGTCCCCTGTGTCCCCTGTGTCTCCTTTCCCATTTAAAAAACATGAAATATATGGCAGCATCATGTGTGTTAATACAGTATATGCATCATTAAGAATAGTGAAAAAATTCTAAGCTTCAAATCTGTAGCTATTCAATCCAAAAGTTATCACTTTGTTGTGTGTTTTTAGGACTGTTTTATTTCCTGGGATCTATTGTAAACTTCAGCCAGGAAGCAGATGTGCATTTCAAGTACATTCAGGTAAGTCAATTAAGTATTAAGTATCTACTCTAATGCGATAGTGTTTACCTCATACCTTTTCCTGTATTTTTTTTCTTCAGGCTGCCTGTAAAACTGGCCAAGTTAAGGAGGTGGAGCGTATTTGCAGAGAAAGTAACTGTTATAATGCAGAAAAAGTCAAAAACTTCCTCAAGGTAACTTGTTGTTAATTCTAGATTTTTTGTAAATTTTGTTAATGCCAAGTTATGTAATTTGGTTTGCTTGTCTATCTGTTATTTATTTTCTCTCGCTATCTTTCTTTCAGGAAGCTAAGCTGACTGATCAACTTCCCCTGATCATTGTCTGTGACAGATTCGATTTTGTGCATGACTTGGTGTTGTATCTATATCGAAACAACCTTCAAAAGTACATTGAGATCTATGTACAAAAGGTAAGGTTGTGGGAAATCAAGCTCATGTCATAAAGCTGGTCCAATCTAAACCTTTCCTTGCCTTTGCCTCTTAACGCCCCTTTCTTTGGTAGTTTTTTCGTTTGTTTGCTGTGTAATTTTACTCTGAAATGATCTTGCTGCGTTTGTTTTTTTCCAGGTGAATCCATCTCGTCTCCCCATAGTGGTTGGAGGCTTACTGGATGTTGACTGCTCAGAGGACATCATTAAAAGTCTTATGATGGCTGTGCGTGGTCAGTTTTCTACCGATGAGCTAGTTGAAGAAGTGGAAAAAAGAAACCGACTCAAACTGCTTCTCCCCTGGTTGGAGGCCAAGATTCATGATGGTTCTGAAGAACCTGCGACTCATAATGCTCTGGCTAAGATTTATATTGATGCCAATAACAATCCAGAGCGATTCCTTAGGTTAGTGAAGTGTTTCTTGACAGTTAGGTATTATCTGTATCTATTCAGGCGAATTTGTGGCAGCTAATAAGACCGTGACATACACGGAAGTCTCAGCAAATGACTCGATTTGTCACAAGTTTATCAATATCTCAGTGGTTACTGCGGCATTAGGGAACAACCCTGTCAAATGTAAATGAGCACATGTATTTCATGTAGTAGGCAGTATATATGTTGCAACACAAAGAGAAAAGTCCCACCATCTCCACCCCCTGTTTGGAGTGTGTACAGTTAAGGAAATGGCAGAAAGAAACCTTGTGGCATGGACAATGAGCATGAAGGAAGCTCTACATGCCACTGAAACATGTGAAAGATGTAGCGAACTACCGAGTATGTGCCTGCAAAACGACTGCAGATTTCTGGCACTGTGGATGCTCTTTGTTGTTAATTCCTTTAAACTTCATTTAAATGCATGTAAATTAATATTATTCGAGCAATCAAACAAAATTACTGGCCAAGAGCACGTTTAGAGGGCTGACAGTGCTCTACCTGTGGCAAGAGTGTTCAATTAACCAGTTGTGATTTATTTACAAATTCAAATGAAATTTTTATTTCAGGGAAAATCCTTATTATGACAGCAAAGTTGTCGGAAAATATTGTGAAAAGAGAGATCCACACCTAGCTTGCATAGCATATGAAAGAGGGCAGTGTGATGCAGAGCTCATTAAGGTACAAATTTTTCGTACAAATACCAGTTTGGAAGTAGTCAGATCATTATTTTTCACTCTCAGTTTTCAGTACACTGCTTTAATGTGAACATTTAAAAAGTTGTTTTATTTATGGACCGTTTACTTGACACCGGAATGCCTTCAATTCTGGAACGAGTTCTTTCCATCTTTGTAATTACAATATTTCTCTGCATTTGTTTACATTATGCTCAAACAAGAGTTCATTCACATTCCTGAATGAGTATATTCGGGAACTTCTTTCTAGAATAAAACCTATTCAGGAATGAAAGTCATTCCAGTATCATGTAAAAATCTCTCTAACAGACACTCTTCTAAAGGGACAGTTCTACTTGCAGCTGCATTGATAGAGACACCATCAGTTGTACAGTGGCTATTTTACTTCCAGAGGGTGTTCACTCAGTACAGCTTTATCTATGGCCACACAGTCACACTCAAACTTCACTAATTATTCTATACAAGAATTATTCTTGTAAACATCAATCTATAGCCTGTAACTTAGCATTAGTCCAGGCATATTGAGAGAAGTCAATTGACTTAAATATTTATAGGTCTGACAGGTTTAATGTAAAGTACCTGCAAAAATTTTTATGTATAATTTTTTCACCTTTCTTTTTTAAGGTCTGTAATGAAAACTCATTGTTCAAAAGCCTTGCAAGATATCTGGTGCGGAGAAGAGACCCAGATCTTTGGGCAGAAGTGTTGCAGGAGACCAACCAGTTCCGTCGACAACTTATTGATCAGGTAAATCAAGCTAAATTACAGTGCATGTGTACATCAACTGCCGCTGAGAAAAGCCACTGATTAGAATAATGCATTCACATTAACCCCCTTTATTCTTAATTGCTCAGTTAGTCAAGTGTAGGCACATTTCCATGGAGTTGAATTCTTAAAGCATGCATCCAGTTTTTATCAGACAAGAAAATTCATTGTACTTTGTCAATTCTTCACAACATGTCGCATTAGAAAAGTTACTTTGTAGTTGTGCAATGGGTGAAAAAGAAATAATCCAAAAGGTGTGATGCATGTCCATAGCTTTTGTTTTGCTTATTAGAGTTTGTTTTTTCTTTACATTTTGGTTGCCATTATCTTTGTTGTTTTAATGGCATTATTAAAGGTGTGTCTGTATTGCAGTCAGCTTAGATGAAAGAAGTCAATGAGATTGTTATTTATAGTCATTAAACCACCCCTCTTTGTGGTTCATAAATTTTTTTAGGCTCAAATTTAAAAGCAGTGAAGCACATGTTGTTATCCTTAAACTACTGCTTTAACTGCCTATCACCATAGGTTGTGCATCCTTGACCGTACAGCAGAAACAGTTTCTGCCAGTATTCCAACTTCTCTCAGGGAAATGTTGAAAACATCCTGTATGTCCCTTTCCCACTGCCTTCTCAGTCTTCCTCTTCCGTTTTCCCATCTATCTTTCCCTTCAAGATGATCTGTCCCAGGCCCTCCCTTTTTTTCAAATGGACAAAAATACTTGAGTTTTAACCACTTTGTTTTTATTAAGGTTGTACAGACAGCTCTGTCTGAGACCCAGGATCCTGAGGATGTATCTTGCACAGTCAAAGCTTTCATGACAGCTGATCTTCCCAATGAACTCATTGAACTTCTGGAGAAGATTGTCCTTGAAAATTCTGTCTTCAGTGACCACAGGTAGGGAGGCACTACTGAAATTATTAGAGAGATTAAGAGTCGTGAATAGAAAAGAAGATAAGCAGTTAAAACTGTCCAGCAAATCTTCCTTTAGATTTCATTTTTCCAAAGAAAGAAAGGAGGAAATATGATTCTTGGACGTATACTCAAATAATGGCCAGTCTTGACCCCAAGTGCTTTGTTAAAACATTGTAATCTTTACTTGTTAAAAAAAATATGTGAAGAAATATTATTATTTTTATTCCTCATCTAAATTGAGTGGCATATCCACTTTACCTTACACAATTATTTTTGCTTATCTTCCAGGAACCTGCAAAACTTGCTGATCTTAACAGCTATCAAGGCTGATCGGACACGTGTTATGGAATACATCACTCGCTTGGACAACTATGATGCCCCTGACATTGCCAGCATTGCTATTGGTAGTGAACTTTATGAAGAAGCTTTTGCAATTTTCAAGAAATTTGATGTTAACACATCTGCCATTCAGGTATAGTCTGATTCTATGTGAAAGCCTCATTTATACAGTTAGCTTGTTATAATAACCAATTTGATTTTTTTCTGACAGAATCACAAAAGTTTTCGTCAAAGAAAATGCCATTAATGCAGCCAGTGGCCACATTCTGAGACCCCAATATGTAATGGGGGCGATCTATTCAACCAAAATTCCGACCGGTCTGACCGGGAAAAGTGGTCCACCTGAAAAGGTGGACCAGTTTTTTCGAAACTTTTCTGGTTGGGCCGAACCGATCCATCGAGTTTTGGACCGAAATTTCTGGCAATTTTTGAATGGATCACGGCCAGCATTTCTATATAAATGCGCTTCACTTACATGGCCACCCAACCAACTGGGCATCAGACAAAAGAACTTAAAAATTCCCTTTGGTGATAATTTTTATACACTGTAATTTGTAATTCTCAAAGCCTTTTCTCTTGATAATGTATTTGTATTGTTGGGAGAAAATTTATGTTGGTTACCCTTGAGAATTAATGGGTTAATTTGTTCAAATTCCTATAGGCCATTAGTGGCTTTATTGGGTTGTATTGTTCTTTTAAATTTTTGAGAAATCAGTGCTTGAGCTTTATAATAAATTATTACTTAGCTTTTAACATCCATATAAGTCAGTACCTTTCTTAGTTTTGCCATTCTAGGAACTGGCTTACCTGATGTTAGGCATAGCAGCATTAAATTTTTAATTTTCATTGACTTTCAGGTGTTGATAGAAAATGTTCAAAATTTGGACCGTGCCTATGAGTTTGCTGAACGATGCAATGAAGCAGCAGTATGGAGTTTGTTAGCTAAAGCTCAGTTACAAAAGAACATGGTGAAAGAAGCTATTGATTGCTTTATCAAAGCTGATGATCCTTCTGCATATACTGAGGTTGTTGAAGCTGCAAACAGAGAAGGTAGATTTAACCAGTACTGGTTGTTTCTTACTTAATTTACTTTATGTCTGTGAGAGTGGAGGTGTAACTTCTTGTCAGTATTGTAGGGGTTGTTTCATGGAAGTCTAGTCCAATATTTTTGTTTAGTTCTTCCAATTTCTTGCCCTTCCTCACTTGGTTTGCATCTCTAGTTTATGTCTTTTCAGAACTACAGTGTACAGTCATACCCCGTTAATACGGACACTGAGGGGACCATTGAAAGTGTCCGTATTAAGTGGGCTGAATTTAGAGAAAATGGAAGGGCCTTCTTTTCCTATGGACAAATCAAACTATCCGTAATAATGAGGTGTCAGTAAAGCGAGGTTTGCCTGTATTGGCGTAGCCAGCCCATAAACGGGTAGGCCTGGGCCTACAAATTTTTGGTTTGATCACTCTACCACTTGTAATATATTGTGCGTTGTTGGGGTGAGCTAAAGAGCTCAAGAGCTCAATGTGATGGTGAGGTCAGTGCATTCTAGTCAGGGGTGCAATCAACAGAATCATAAACAAGCATTTTTCAGGATATGTGGAAATGATATTCTGAACCACAGTCAGCCAGGCCTACAATAAGTTGGAAAGCTGGCTACGCCCTTGGACTGTATTGTCTGCTCTCAGACAAACTACTTGTACCTATTTTATTTGAAAGTGGTGATGATTGTTCACCTGTAGACATCTCCCCATATCTAAAACATGCATTACCTTCCTTTCTCAGGTAACTTTGAAGATGTAGTGCGCTACCTACAGATGGCCCAGAAGAAATCTAGAGATTCATTTGTCGAAACGGAGCTTATTTTTGCCTTTGCTAAAACTAACCGTCTTGCTGAACTGGAGGAATTTATTTCAGGACCTAACCATGCTCAAATTCAGCAGGTTTGTGTTCATTTTTTTTTTTCTCAATTGGCATTTCATTTCCACTCAAGTATAAGTTGAAATTCCTTGGTCAATCACTGAATTTCGATTTTACATGTATTAAAAGCAGCTCAAGTTTTTAATGAACAGAATATCAAGAACTGAATCTGTTTAATTCTGATGTCAACTGGCTGCCTGGCTCTGCTAGCCCCTTTGGTTATTAATTTTACTTTCAATATTTTCTTAATTTCTGTAGAGCTAGAGTGAGTACAAATAAAGATTCTTGTGTAGTTGAAGATGAAGGGAGAGTTGGGTCACTTAATGTAGAGTGAAACTCTTTTCTTCCTAGGACTAAGTGATGTAATTTCACAAAATTAATGATTTATGCCTGAATAGAAAAGAAAGATGGTTGACTGCATTCTAGGTTAAAGAATTTATTACTGACCTCTGTCTTAACATATTCAAGAAAAACACATTCAGAGTGTTTGGGTCTAAATAGGTCTTTCATCAGAAGATTGTGTTGGAGACTTTCAGTCTTAAATTTCCATTCTGGGCACTTGTAGGATTGGAGGGGCTAAAATTCCTCATTCTCTACACAACATTCTTTGTTACATAGACATGTGAAAAACTAGTCAAGATGTGTGTACATTTGATGTGTAATTTTATATAGAAATAAATAGTGTCTCGTAATAGTGATGGACACTTAAAGCTTTAATCAGTGAATTTGTTTATCATTGTCACCTCATGGTTCTCACTTCTCTCCCACAGGTCGGCGATCGATGCTTTGATGAGAAAATGTTTGAAGCTGCTAAGCTGCTGTATAATAACGTGTCAAATTTTGCCAAATTAGCTTCAACTTTAGTTAACTTAGGAGAATACCAAGCTGCAGTGGATAGTGCCAGAAAAGCTAACAGCACCAAGACTTGGAAAGAGGTTTGTGGAATTATCAAAACTATAAACAGTTTGCATTTCTGGGTATGTTAAAATTTTTTAATAGCTTAATGTGGTTCTTTTTGAAGAGTGTGATACTCTACTCCTTATTTAAGCATACATTAAACTTCTTAAAATAAATTATGATAATTTTTGTCTCTGCATAGCAGTAAGTTGCAAAAGTTGAGTTCACTTAGTAGAACTGTTACAACTTTCAAGCTTTTGTTTAAACCATCTTATGTCTATTCTTCATCACTGAGCGATGAGATCGCTGCTGATTTCACGTGGGGATTGAAATCTGGAGACAGTGATCTGCCCCGTTTTCACTTGCCTAAAGAAATCAACCAGTGGACTTGGTGATCCACCCTTACAGATGCATGAAAAAAATAAATATTATTAGAAAATAAAAACAACACGAATCCATTTTTGACTTACCAGTATGTTCATGGATGTGACTAAGAACTTCTGTCTAACTTTTTTTTCATGTCAACCCTTTCCTCCAGGTTTGTTTCTCCTGTGTCAGAGGAGAGGAATTCCGCTTAGCACAAATGTGTGGACTTCACATTGTGGTGCATGCTGATGAATTAGAAGAGTTAATCAATTTCTACCAGAATCAAGGCTACTTTGAAGAGCTCATATCCTTGATGGAGGCTGCATTAGGCCTGGAGCGTGCTCACATGGGCATGTTCACTGAGTTAGCAATTCTGTATTCTAAATACAAACCTACTAAAATGAGGGAACATTTGGAGCTGTTTTGGTCCAGAGTTAACATTCCTAAGGTGAGTAGTGACCATGCTAAAGACTTCATTAGACACTGGATAATTTGGAAACTATCTTGTGACCGTGCTCTCTAGAGGGCTATGAGGGCCCAGAGAGCTTGCTCGCGGGGTATTTGGGAACAAAGGCAAATCATTTGTCAAAAAAATAGCAAAGAAATCAGTTGATTCAATGGGAAAGCAAAATAGCAGTGTACTTAAGCCGGTTATACTGTTGCCGTTTTTGGTGATAGCTTTTGTAACAGGCTGAGAAATTTTTAACCTGAAAGAGGTTTGATGCTTGATGTTGTTTGACCTCGTTGTAGTCTTCGAGAGCACTTACTGTTCTTAAAAAATTCATTTACAAAATCATATCAACTGCATTGGAACCATGATATAAGGAATGCCTTTATAATGAAGACCTTGGTAGATACTGGGGCTCCTGTGAATACGTTTTTTAGTTGCTTCGTAGGGGAATGAGTATCCCATCAACTAATTGAGGTGTTTCTTGGTTTTGCAAAAACCATTGTTGGTTTGCTTTTGTGTCTATTGTGGGTATTGTTCAGTGTCTTTTCGGTCTTTTTTAGTACGTCATTTGGTGACAGTCACCAAGGTTTCAACATGCTGGGTAAATTCAACAAGCAGGCAGGAAGTCAAACGCTTAGGGATTTCGGATCATTATCGGAGACGGAGACTCAGTCGGAGACTGCCCACCTACCCCTCCCCTAAATTTCTTTTGGTTCTATTTTCCTTCCATTTTCCTACGAAATGAGGCAAGGGTCACATTCATAGTTGCTGAGGGAAATTCCTGCCCCCCCCCCCCCCCCCCCACCTCCTTAATGAAAGCCCTAGGAGATTGCATTTGGTAAAAGTAATGCTTTATTTTAAAGGTTCTTCGTGCTGCCGAGCAAGCCCACTTATGGTCTGAATTAGTGTTTCTGTATGAGAAGTACGAAGAGTATGACAATGCTGTGCAGACCATGATGACCCACCCTACTGTGGCATGGAAAGAGGCCCTCTTCAAGGATGTCATCTGTAAAGTGGCTAATATAGAATTATACTATAAATCACTGCAGTTCTACCTTGACTTCAGGCCGATGCTACTCAATGATCTCCTTATGGTCTTGACTCCCCGCATGGATCATACCCGTGCTGTAAATTTCTTCAAGAAGGTGAGTGAACTCGGTAGTGGTAACAATTATGAAATCTGAAATTGCTACTATATGTTTGCCATCCCTGTTGGTTGTAAAAGTAACCTGGAAGTGTTTTGGGGGGCTTTTTGTGTAAATCCGTATTTTGCAGTCAATACCTACATCTTGCAGAAATTTTGTCTAATTAATGGGAAAAGATGTTCCCTTCACTGGCTCTTGTCCTAATTAATGTGAATTAAGCATTAATTAGCAATTATTGCTGCGTCTGATATGAGGAATTATGCAGGTCAAGGAGGGTGTTTGACATCTTAAGATAAGTGGTTACGCTTTATTTTGCATTCACGGTTGGTAGTCGCCACTGTAAAAATGAGAAAGAAACTGAGCCGAGTTTACCCTCGCAAAGACTTCTGGGATTGCTACTAGGGACAGGAAAAAAATTGACCTATAGCTGACTGCTGCGTCCCCAGGAAAAAGTGACGAATAATTGCTATTTTATAGAATAATTTACACGTTCCTTCTGTTGTTACACTGCCGGTTATAATTGCTGGTTTTGTTTCAGGTCAACCATCTGCCTCTTGTGAAGCCTTACCTCCGTTCAGTCCAAAGTCACAACAACAAGGCCATCAATGAAGCTTTAAATGATCTGCTTATTGATGAAGAAGACTATAATGGCCTCCGTGCATCTATCGATGCATTTGACAACTTTGACAACATTGCGCTGGCTCAACGCCTAGAGAAGCACGAGCTTATTGAGTTCCGCCGTATAGCTGCTTATCTTTACAAGGGCAACAATCGCTGGCAGCAGTCTGTGGAGCTTTGTAAGAGGGACAAGCTTTACAAGGTGTTTATGTCGTGATACATTTTTAAGTGTTGCTAGAACGTGGTTCCTAGCGCGTGTAGAATGGTATTTGCTGTTTTATGGTATTGAAACTCTAATTTCAGCACGCCTGTTTTTCCCACGGTTTACTATCACTATCAATCACACAATCAAGAGAAGAGGTTATGAGAATTTAAAAAAATGATCACCAAAGGGAAAATGCTTTGATCTTTTATCACATTCTCTCAACTTATCCCCTAAGAAAACATATTGAAATCAGTTTTGAGATTTTGTATGTGAATATTAGGATTGAAAGGTTTGGGAAAAAAGGCGGATTGCAAGCATTCCAGTCTGTATGAAGGGGTTAAATTGATCTTCTCTTTATAGGACGCCATGCTGTATGCTGCTGAATCCCGTAACTGTGCCACAGCAGAAGATCTTATCCACTGGTTCTTGGAAATAGGCAACCACGAGTGCTTTGCCGCGTGCCTGTTCATGTGCTATGATCTGCTCAGCCCAGATGTTGTGCTTGAGCTGGCGTGGAGGCACAATCTCATTGACTTCGCTATGCCTTACATGGTGCAGGTCATGAAAGAATACATTGACAAGGTGAGATTCCTTCTATTGATATAAATCAGTTAAAACGGCTAGGAGGCAACACTGCGAAAGCGACACTTAGTGACTGCATGTAAGGGTCACTAGGTGCCAAGGGCCGCCCCTAGTATTTAGTCTTATTTTTCTGCAGCTATTAGTCAAACATTTTGTTCCAACCGTTATAACTTGGAATGTACGTAAATTTGAACATGATTTTTTTCCCTAGCTATGGATTAAATTTGTACTACACCATTGCTGATAACAATGCAGATATTAGACACGCCACAAGAATTAATTACTCATAATTTTGTGAAGGAAGTAGATCCTACTACTCCTTTATGACGTCCACTGCGCAACAAGGTTGATGGATTTAAATGCATAGGGAAAGAGTCATCAAGGACGAGCGTCAGCTGTGCTATTGTATAGTGGTCGGTCTTTTGCCGCGTGCGCAGTAGTTCTTTTTCTTGATTACCAACCGCTGTTTGGGAAATGAGCCCGCGCTCCTCTCCCGAACAGACAGTCTCTTCTCGGGGAGGACTGTCTGTGCATGGTGTTATGTGGCTTATGTTCGTGGCAGCGTGAGCTTATAATATTCTTTACTTTGTTTGAAAGGTGAACAAACTGGCCGTGTCAGAAGCCGAGAGAAAGGATCAGGAAGAAAGCAAACAGGATCAGCCAATAGTGTTCGGTAGGCATGAGTGACAATCATCAATTTCCTCTTAACGTTTTCAATACATAATTAAGGGGAAAGGTGATAGGAATTATTAAAATGATCACTACGGGGAAAATGCCTTGATCTTTTATCCAATTCTCCCAACTAATTGTGTAGGGAAATGTATGCATATCAGTCTGGAGAACTTGTATGTGGATATTGGATCCACATACAAGTCAAGGCTTAAAGTGTTAAACCATACTTCTTGAAGAACAGAAGTAAAAACATCTTCTACGATGCTGGTCATGGAAAAGGTACTAAAAAGAAAATGGATACGAAAAACAGCAATGTGTTAAAATATAGTGGATGGAAAATAAAGTTTCCTAACTATTGCGATGGGTGTTATAGCTATAGCATACATAAGCCTTCGATTTATTATTTTGAGGGTTCATATGTTAGTAATCAAATCCATATTACTGTCGTAAGCAGTATTGTTACAAGCCCATCCTAAGAAATCGTTTTACTGCAGCACCACCGATTATGGGTTAAAAAAGCGAAGAATGGTCTTACGTCTATGAGATAGAAACAGACAGAGCGAACTGTGCGCATTACAGACGTGTCGGTATTAAAGTGGTAGGGTTGTATGAAGTGTTGTCAAACCTGAATGAGGACACCGAAGCGACAAACCCAACTGTTCGCATTACATAGGTTTCTTTATTATAGTGGTAGGAATTGAGTCATGTATGGTACCCTGTTCATCAGGCTTTTCCCCGGGGAAAGGGAGAAAAAAGCGGAAGGCCTTTTCAAATTTCCTCTCCCCTAACCCCTAAGGAATTCGAAATAATTGTGTTCCAAAGGTTGTTACTCTTGGGACCAAGGGAACTTTTTCCCGTGACAGGTGTTCATTCGCCACTTAAAACCTGAAAAAAACTGGGCCGAGTAAACTTTCGAAAAGACTCATAGGACTGTTACTGGGGACAAAGAAAAAATTGGCCAATAGCTGACCGGCGCTTCCCCATTAGCGAACCCAGAAACAATCGCGCGACTCATTTTCGGCCCTAGTTTCCTTCTCGATTCTAAAGTGGCGAATTGTAAGGGCATCCATTTGGAAAGGTTTTACCTTTTAGTGTTTCTGAAGAGGTGTTGTTTGTTTGAACTTATTAGGTGCTGACCAGCTGATGCTTACAGCCGGACCAAGCATGGTGCCTAATATGGGCGTGGTTCCCGGCATGCCACCCCAACAGTTCCCCCCGGGATATCAGATGCAGCCGGGATACATGTGACTTAATTAGAAAACGAACAAAAAATAGTATAAAAAAATAGCTAGGCCACATGTTTCTGTGGTGTTTTTTTATATTCTCGTTGGTCAAATCCCTTCAGTAAGTAACCTAAAATTTTAAATTCAATGAATAACAGAAAACCGTACCATAATAGTATATAGCTTGGATCGTAGTGGTAGTTAAATTGTTGGTCTAAATGCCGGTGTGCTTTTAGCTTGGTTTGATTTCCACTCAGTACCCTTCAAACCGTTGTAAACTTACGTATGTATGGAAAATAAACGCCATTCATATTACAGCTATTTTCTTGTTTCTAGTCAGAGAAATGCAGTTTCCAGGGGAACAGAAAACAAAGTGATTTTCACTAATAACATCATCTTTATACCCATTAAATCTGTTCTCTTTTGTCATCTCGCTTAATAGGGGATCATAATTATTAAAAAAAACTGAACCAAGAGGCATTCTCACATTTCATTTTTCGCAACTGCACATCACAGATCAAAACGCTATTAAAAAAGCCGTGAAAACCGCATCGATTGCCGCCCCTTCTGCACATACTTCTGACCTGTTGGAAGATGGCGAGGTCATGGCTGATGTCGAAAGACTATACATTAAGAGAACTACTGGAAAATATTAGCAATAAAGATGCTCCAACGAAGTTCTGCAGTAGCTAAGCAGCAGCCCCTGTAACCCTGTATTCCCTTGTAACCCTCTGTAATCCCTTATTACTTCCTGTTACCCCTCGTTGCCCCCTGCGGATGATATCCAAATCTTTGCTCTAGTAACACAGGTGTTCTTGCTAATAATTCTCATCTGGAAAACCTTTGAGGCTCCATTTCCACCCGTTAAAAACTAAGTTAATGCTCATTGGGTCGACATTAAACTTGAATACTGAATAAAGTCAAGTTTCCCTGGGATCTCTATTGGGAAAACAAAAGATACCTGTTGCCTTCTGCTGGGTATCTCTGGTTCCATAAGTTGTATGTGTGAATATTTTAAACTGACATCAATTGTTCTCTTTTCATTCCGATAGTGAACAACATGTTGCCTCTATTCTTATAATGTGATTGTGCCTACCCCTGATCCGGAAATCAGCTTTTGTTGTGTGGGGCTGGCACAGTTCATCGATTGTAACCCCTAGTAACCCTCTGTACCCCTTTAAATTAACTCTCAAAAACATCTTTGCCCGTCCCCGCCCCTGTAAATACATGTGAAAGCTACGCGCGCTGTGATTGGTCTTTGAGTTCAGATACACGTGAAACGTCACGGGAAGCATGTTTGTGCTACTTCGGCGAGTATTTCATTCTGCGTTTATCATGGCGTGCGGATTTGAATATGTTTGTGAGATTATTTCGGCCCTCGAATAACGTTTAGCTGGAGCTTTTTACGAAAAAGAAAAATGGAGAAACGGAGGCGAAAAGAGTTCTTGACAACTTGAGAATGCCTACGCTCAAGCCTCAACTGGAGATGACACACATGGCAAGTTTTCTTGCACGAGAGACTCGCTGTTTTGCAAAATGTTTTCGCCATTATTCTGCTTTGAGCAAGTGAAGACGTTGAAAAACTTTTCGAAGAAACTGTCTACCAGTAAAATAAAGTAAAAGAAGAAGCAGAGACAAAAAGCACCGTTTGGGACTTTCAAATGCCTAAAGTAGCGCAAATCCTCGAATAGTCACGCGGTTCAAGGTAGGCGGTCTTTTTTCTTTTCTGATTGTTGTGTAATACAAAAAGATTCCATGTACAGTAGGTCAGTTCAGTAACAGATCACAGAAGTCGTCAAAATGTGGTAAAAACGTAACACCAGTGACACTTTACAATGGGACATTCCATTTTTTATCCAAACCCCCCATTCCGCCCCCCCCCCCCCCCCCCCCCCCACCTTCCCCCAAACAAAAATTTTGTCAGCTCCTCTGAAAAAATCTCAATCTCAATCTCGTTTCCAGGTTGTCTCTCCTACCCATTGAGAGACCCTGGTTGGGTCTGGTCACGTGTCTCCCAGAATCTGGGAAATTACAAACAAACGATTCGGGGGAGGGGCGAATAAGTGTGAGATTTGTCTCTACAAAACATATACGTTGAGGTCAGTGGAAACTATGTATCTGACCACAGGCGGCCCAGACGTAGCGTGTCTTAATTTATTAATATTCACATGGACAAAATGGGATGAGTCGTCAAAACTCCCATGGACTGAAATAGTCCAAAAGTTCAAAATATAACAAAACAAAGCTAAGATACCCTTAACTGAACAACTCCGTCTAATTCCTGGCAAGTGAAAGTGGCATTTTGTTGAGTTTTGCAGTCGTAGGTACTATCCACTATTCTTCGTTTTCACTGTCACGCAATAAACACGGCACAAAAAAATACATTTGAAACCGTCCAGTGAAAGAAGCCAAGAAAATGAAATGTTATAAAAGACTAATATATAAACAATTTGTCCAAATCTCAGGTCTTTGTGGCCCACAGTTTCTGAGTTAGTTGCCGAAACATTTCACGCACCTTTGTAGAGCTTTGTATGGAGACGCCATATTGGTGGACAGAAACTGTCCACCAATATGGCCGCCGGAAATCAACAAAAACATCTGGAGTTCACTTTTTCTATAAAAGCTCCTCCTTTTCACTCGAGAACTAGCATACTTGCGCATAAACATATCTTCTAATACGTGAAATGGTTAAACTGCTGAAAATCAAGCGGAGAGACTTTTTTCAAGGAGATAGCATTCCTATTTTGGTGTCACGCACTGTGAAAACTCGGAAGTTCAAACTGCTGTATTTTCGAAATGAAACATGCTTCGGGGCTGGAAACTTGTACAAAGATTTATTTCCTATTAATCCTCAACCTAGTGTAAATAAGAATTCGTAAAACCTCGCTTTTTTGACTTTGCAATCTGATGACGTCACCGTGAAAACCATCAATAGAAGAATTAAAGGCTGGCTTCCCATGGCTTCAGTTATAGTTTTATAGGGTTAGCATATCTATCTTGCTCTTGCGGACCCTTGCGATCATTGCGTAAACGAGACACAAATTTGTGCGACAAAGGACTCCTCCCTCAGAATTAATTTTTTTCTGGGGCCACATGAGCAGACCCAACCACGGTCTCTCTCTCCCTCTTGCTCTGTAGGGGTGGGTAGGAGAGAACCCTGGGAACGAGGTTACCAATAAACATTCAGATATTCCACAGGAAGTTATGCTTTTGCCTTCAAAGGATTCGGCGTTCAAGGTTTTGTCTTGACTGGTCCGGAAACTATAAGAAACATGACCTTTTAGACAAGGTCAGATCACAGGCGGCTCCGTGTCACAGGTGACACGAAAACTTACAAGCAAAGCTAAATATTTATACGATATGCCCATAGTTAGTACTAAAGACGTGTTATGAAACCCGGCAGACATCAAAGTCGAAAACAAAGGTGCCCCAAAGGTGCTGTAGTTTATGTTGAAAGCTCCCTGACCATTCACAATCCTTTGTTTTTTGTGAAAGGTTTGAACCCAGGAGTCATTTCAAAAGGTTGAGTTTGATCGTCCGGGTGAACATAGTCCTGAATAGGACTGTTGTTGTTGACAGTGACTGACGTTTTGACAACCAGTGCGGAAGTCATCTTCAGAGTCAAAGTGAGCTGTGTCATGTCAGTTGATGGTATTATACTCTGGTTATTGGTTTGTTTTTTGTTCACAAATTGTGACTGAATAAATTAATGTGATGTTTCTATTGGTCAGTAAGTTCAAAATGATAAGAATGCTATTGAACGTTGTGTACGGCAAAAACCCGAGTACTAAAGGCGAGAACACGAAAAGAACTAAGGAACCGGTCATTATTTATTGCCTGGGGGGGATTTTAGGGGGGAATCACTTGATTTTTAGGAGAACAAAAGGGGGGATCAGTCGTGACTGAGAACCCAAGAGGGGGGATCCGTGAAAACTTTGGAAGGATTCAGACAAAAACTCAAATGCTGAAAATAATGCACAAAATCCTTTGACAGTGAAAGCGTAACGAACTTCAGGGAATATCCTGGTGTTTATCTATCGGGGATGCTGTCCTCTTCAAGTATGTAAATATTGGCGCATGTAGAGGAAATCGCGATTCAGTCACTGCTTGTGCAGCCCAAAATAATTTACACAGTGGTATTCATAACGATTGAAATGCACTGGATTTGAATTGCCATTTCTATGTTGTGGAGGTTACAAAACAAATGTATGTGTTTTCAAGACTGTGATTATATAGTTCAAAAGGGCACCAATAAGATGTATCAAGCATCGCCGTCCTTGCTGACCTTGAAAATGAATTAAATAGGTCGAAGCAACAAGAAGAAAGAACACGCCGCCTGGACACAGTTTGATTGTTCAAATGAAAAGAGATAAGCGGAATCTTGAAAGAGTATACTTATCTACAGTTCTGTGTCTTTCAGCTTTTTTCGTCGTCATTTAAAATCAACCAAATGGTCATAAGCACCTTTGTTAAAAATTGGCTTGGACGACCGCCAACCGTTTATTTATTCCTTTTTTATTTTTCTGGAGGGTTAGGTATGCTCAGCTATTGGCCATTTCAAAGTTGCGTAGGGAACTGGGGCGAGTTTCAAATTTAAACTAATCGATAAACTGACATCACCATATATATATGATTTTGGGGGATGCTGTCACAAAATTATAAAGACGTTTGTATGGATCTTCAACCATGTTTCAGGAGTCATAATTACCGATTACCAGCAGCCCCTGTCAGGCAAACATTGATACTTTAAAAGCAAGTTTAACGTAGAAGGATTTCCTTCAATATAAACACACTTGTGTAGAACTCAAGAGCATATATCATATCATATATCTTTATTAGGGATTGGTGTAAACTGTGACAAAACGAGCTTTTGCTTTCTCCTCTGGTAAAATAGTAAACTTCTTAATCTAGCAGCAGTTCTGTTTGGGCAGAAATTTTTCATGGTTTCAGTTATAGTTTTATAGGGTTAGCAAATCTATCTTGCTCTTGTGGACCCTTGCGATCATTGCGTAAACGAGACACAAATTTGTGCGACAAAGGACTCCTCCCTCAGAATTAATTTTGTTCTGGGGCCACATGAGCAGACCCAACCACGGTCTCTCTCTCCCTCTTGCTCTGGGAACCCTGGGAACGAGGTTACCGATAAACATTCGGATATTCCACAGGAAGTTACGCTTTTGCCTTCAAAGGATTCGGCGTTCGAGGTTTTGTCTTGACTGGTCCGGAAACTATAAGAAACATGACCTTTTAGACAAGGTCAGATCACAGGCGGCCCAGACGTAGTGTGTGTCAACATATTAATATTCACATGGACAAAATGGGATGAGTTGTTGAAACTGCCGTGAACTAAAATAGTCCAAAAGTCAAAATATAACAAAACAAAGCTAAGATACCTTTAACTGAACGTCTCCTTCTAATTCCTGGCCAGTGGCATTTTGTTGAGTTTTGCAATCGTAGGTACTATCCACTAAAGAAGAATTAAAGGCTGGGTACAAAACAAATGGACCATCGCCACGCGCCTTCACGCAAAGCACTATAAATTTGAGAATACTCGACGAATCCACTCCAAATTGCCATCAGCTAATCTGCAGGTAATGTGTGCTCTTGCGTCTTGCTTGCTAGCTCCACAAAACCCATCACAACTGCACAATAATATTGCTTGCTCATCAACAAACACTGTTGACCTTTACGCTTTGATATGACCGCAAACTGCCAGAATTAATACGTGACGTGAATATTTAAGCGTAGCGACCGCGAATGTGCTAGTGCCATTGCTTTCAGAGTGGTCGTGGGCGCTAGCTCTCGTTAGTTTTTTCTTGGCAACAATAGAAGATTGCGAAGACCAGACCTTGTTCTCCCGAGTCTTCCTCCGATTGCTCTCCGATGGTCCGAATGATTAATAATCTGGCAGGCGTTCCTTGGAAGCTAGGGACTGGTGCAATTTTTTTACTGTTCATCGGACGGGAGTAACAAGAAATTTGCAAGCGGTAAGATACATTTTCAATTTTTATTCATGTGACAAGAAATTCATCAAGGTAAATGTGAAACCCATGTTTTACTGTTCACTTCCGTAAGTTATGAGCGTAAACACGTGTCTGATTTATTGATGCTTGTCTTCTGCTTCCGCGGTCATATGTCAGTGGTTTATTTATGAACTACAAAAGTCCACAACAATAGCGTTTTCAAGGAACTCGCGCTACACTTTCTACTCCAGAAATTCCACCTGTGGAATTCCCCCATGCCTTCGGATTTCCACGCCCCATGCCCTCAGAATTCCAAAATCGTGAACCCCCGCTCCCCTTCGGAAATCCTAAAAGCCGTCCATGGTATAGGTATGGATATTTTCTGGAATCGTCCAATATGTTGTCCAAACTGGTGAGGGAGGACGAGGATTTTCTGCCTAGGAAAAAGGCAAACTCTGGCCTCGGCTATGCAGCTGAATATAGGATACAGCTGAAGATATGCTTAAGTAAAATTTATGTGCGCAATATCTATTTTTATTACTATAATTTTGAAAACTCAGGGGCACCCAACGATGATTTCCCACTACATGCATTGAAAACACTTTAAAGGCTGTTCAGAGTACTTTAGATCTCTAAAAATACATTCTGAGTGGCGCTAATACATAGATTTAGTCAGGAGCACTAAATTAAAGCTCTTGATAATATTTATAGTTTGCTCATGCTAAATATAAAATCATGTAGGGCTAAGCAGAGAAGGCAATTATACAGGGGCACCCAACAACAGTTTTCTCAAATACATTGAAAACACTTTTTTAGCTATTCATAAAGTACTTTTAGCTCAACAGAAATGCATTCTAGGCGGCGCTATAAAATTTGTGTCTCAGCGTTCGGCCATTGTAGGGAAACACGAGTCTTTTAGAAATTACAAGGTGTTCAGAATTATTTCCCGAAAATTTTAGATGCAATTTAACATATACCCTGCGAGCAGAGTCTCCTTCGACTTATCTGGGAAGATCGAAGGAGACTCTGCTCACGGGGTATGTAAGGTATTATGAAGGAGATATTTTTTCAGATTCCTTCTTTCATCTCATTTTTGAATCCGAAAATTTTAGGATTCCTTTTTATCTATGAAAAATAGCCTAACCCGGGGAGTGAAATGTGAAAAATCAAACTTCAGAAAGTCGTAGGGAATTTATTAGAATGATTAGATGAGCTTCAAAAATTGTACATGAATGGAATGGTCATCTAGAAATTTCTAGCCAAGTGAGAGAAAATTCCAGGCAAAATTTGCTTCTCCAAACAGATATTTTACAGAAAACAGTCGTTGCATGCCCTTGACCAGAACTGTGAAAAACAACAATAGGTCTAATTACAGCACACTTTTTGGTACATTTCCTTGCCATTGATTTGCATGACTACAACCTGAAATGTCCAGAAACTTCCCGGTTTTCACATTTTATGGAGGAAATGTGGTACATGTTCTTGCTCAATGTTTTTTAGCCCTGCTGTAAAATTCATATCTGTTTGGTGATCCTTGGGCAAATTGGATCTTCTTGAAAATTACAAGGGCTTCAATATTTTTTTCCTGATTGATTGACCTAGAGGCAATAGTACCATCCCTCCTATAGCAAGTGCTGCATTGTCGCGTGGAGACGGTCACTAAGCTAAAATATTCATGTTGCATATTAATCCTGGCAATTT
Organism: Porites cylindrica; assembly: GCA_964035525.1. Classification (NCBI taxonomy): domain Eukaryota; kingdom Metazoa; phylum Cnidaria; class Anthozoa; order Scleractinia; family Poritidae; genus Porites; species Porites cylindrica. Next base: position 7,917,595 of record OZ037785.1, read on the forward strand.
GCAGTCATACCAAAGTGTAAAGGTTAGCCTGTGAGCAAGCTCTCCCATTTGGGCGAGCGAAGCGAGCCTTGCAAGAATGCGCGAGCGAAAGGCTGAGGAAAGGAGAGCTTGCAACAATTTCTCCTAAATTTTCATTTCCACCCCGGAAACCCCGCAACTCTGCAAAGCGTGAAAAGTGTCACCGCAAACGTGCCGCAGACTAGAAAAGTGACAACCGCTTGTCAAGTTTAGACAGCCGAGGGCGCGTAGAATTATTTATTTATGTACCAGTTTTGCAACAGCATCAAAACAATGTTTTTAATCACTGAAGATATGCTTTTTTTGCCTTGGGGACATCGAACTTCAACATCTCTGCTCAGATGAGAACTCAATACTTTGATTCTCCTTTCCTTTACTTTTGAAAAGTTGTCCATACTGCAGTGTAGACTACCCCCCGTCGCAATCACCAACAAAAACATTATACATTAGACTTAAATTTGTCTGTTCCGGAACTGGAGAATAGCGTTTTCCTGGACTTGGTTCTATTAACTTGTACTCCAGTTGCTACCAACTCTTTCTCTTGCCCTTCTTCACAGTCAAGCTACACAGCTACACTGTCAAGTACATGTTTCTGACTTTTTCTGCCCAGTGGAATTCAATCGGGCCAAAAAACCGACATTGGAAGGCAGCGCTTGAACCGGGCGCTTGAATCTCTCTTCACTTTCACTCTTCTCGTTTTCAGAACTAAACAAGGCGCTTGACACAAACGAATACAACTGAGGAAGGGTTTTCATTTTCCTTCTACAAGAACTATAAACTCGGTCCAACTTATCCTTGGCTCGCAATATTCCCTTTACGACAAATAAATCAAAGGAGCCCCCACATCTGCTTTGAGGGCTGAAACAAGTTGTCAGTACCAATCTGATCCCCCTAAGAACCAAACTTGACACGCGGACGAAGGAGGTGCCAGCTTGGCCTGTTATCAATCAACTTTGTTTTCCGGAACGTCATTTTTCAGCCAATGGTATTTCCCTTCGTCTGAGCAAAGTACAAATGAAATTTTGTGAGCGATTGTGCAGTAGCGATGGGTTTTGTGGAGCCAGCGAGCAAGAAGCAAGAGCACACACTACCCGCAGATTAGCCAATGGCAATTTGGAGCGGATTCGTTGATTATTCTCGAATTTATAGCGCCTCGCATGAAGGCGCGTGGAGATGGTCCATTTGTTTTGTAGCCAGCCTTTAATTCTTCTTTAGTGGATAGTACCCAGGGGCGGATCTAGGGGGAGGGTGCAGGGGAGTGCGCACCCCCCCCCCCCCCCTTAGATGACCTGCGGTTTTCTAATACAACAGGTATTCTGCAAAAAAATATATATATATGTGGTCTATTGGTGTTGAAGTAGAGCAAGAGACGAGTGCACCCCCTCCTAAAAGAAATCCTGGATCCGCCCCTGGTACCTACGATTGCAAAACTCAACAAAATGCCACTTTAAGCGGCCAGGAATTAGAAGGAGACGTTCAGATAAAGGTATCTTAGCTTTGTTTTGTTATATTTTGACTTTTGGACTATTTTAGTTCATGGCAGTTTCAACAACTCATCCCATTTTGTCCATGTGAATATCAATATATTGACACACACTACGTCTGGGCCGCCTGTGATCTGATCTTGTCTAAAAGGTCATGTTTCTTATAGTTTGCGGACCAGTCAAGACAAAACCTCGAGCGCCGAATCCTTTGAAGGCAAAAGCGTAACTTCCTGTTTAATATCCGAATGTTTATCAGTAACCTCGTTCCCAGGGTTCCCAGAGCAAGAGGGAGAGAGAGACCGTGGTTGGGTCTGCTTATGTGGCCCCAGAACAAAATAATTCTGAGGGAGGAGTCCTTTGTCGCACAAATATGTGTCTCGTTTACGCAATGATCACAAGGGTCCACAAGAGCAAGATGGGTTAGGGTTCCCAGAGCAAGAGGGAGAGAGAGACCGTGGTTGGGTCTGCTTATGTGGCCCCAGAACAAAATAATTCTGAGAGAGGAGTCCTTTGTCGCACAAATATGTGTCTCGTTTACGCAATGATCACAAGGGTCCACAAGAGCAAGATAGATTTGCTAACCCTATAAAACTATAACTGAAACCATGGGAAATTTCTGCCCAAACAGAACTGCTGCTAGATTAAGAAGTCTACTATTTTACCAGAGGAGAAAGCAAAAGCTCGTTTTGTCACAGTTTACACCAATCCCTAATAAAGATGTATGATATGATATATGCTCTTGAGTTCTACACAAGTGTGTTTATATTGAAGGAAATCCCTCTATGTTAAACTTGCTTTAAAGTATCAATGTTTGCCTGACAGGGGCTGCTGGTAATCGGGCCGAATCAGTATACTGCATGCAAAACCTACACCATTAGTGGTCTTAACTCTGTGGGAGCAGGGAATTCACATTTGCTGAACCGTCAAAATAATATCACATCTAGTGACTTTACAGAAAGCTATGGACTGAAATGAAATGTCAGCTTTCTTCACTCTCTAACCTTTGTTATGATGGGCAACAGAAAAACGTATTGCTTTTAGTGGTAGATAGAGATATATAGTGCTTACAAGCAAATGCAAAGGATGACTTCAACGTGATGGATGACAACAAGAAATCATTTAGTATAAGCAGAGACAAAACGGACAACATAACCTTCCGAGCGAAAAGCTTTCTTGTACATGGTCCATATGAAAACTTTATTAAAATACACATGCAGCCCAGTGATTTTTTAAAATTCTCTATTGGCCATTTCAGAGTTGCGTAGGGAACTTGGGCAAGTTTCAAATTTAAACTAATTGATAAATTGACACCACCATATAAAAGGTCATGTTGAGATTGGTCATTTGACCAAGTTTGGTGCTCTAAGGTTGAACAAGGATCAAGTTATGACTCCTGAAATATGGTTGAAGATTCATACAAACGTCTTTATAATTTTGTGACAGCATCCCCCAAAATCATATATATATGGTGATGTCAGTTTATCGATTAGTTTAAATTTGAAACTCGCCCCAGTTCCCTACGCAACTTTGAAATGGCCAATAGGTGAGCATACCTAACCCTCCAGAAAAATAAAAAAGGAATAAATAAACGGTTGGTGGTCGTCCAAGCCAATTTTTAACAAAGGTGCTTATGGCCATTTGGTTGATTTTAAATGACGACGAAAAAAGCTGAAAGACACAGAACTGTAGATAAGTATACTCTTTCAAGATTCCGCTTACCTCTTTTCATTTGAACAATCAAACTGTGTCCAGGTGGCATATTCTTTCTTCTTGTTGCTTCGACCTATTTAATTCATTTTCAAGGTCAGCAAGGACGGCGATGCTTGATACATCTTATTGGTGCCCTTTCGAACTATATAATCACAGTCTTGAAAACACATACATTTGTTTTGTAACCTCCACAACATAGAAATGGCAATTCAAATCCAGTGCGTTTCAATTGGTATGAATACCACTGTGTAAATTATTTTGGGCTGCACAAGCAGTGACTGAATCGCGATTTCCTCTACATGCGCCAATATTTACATATTTGAAGAGGACAGCATCCCCGATAGATAAACATCCAGATATTCCCTGAAGTTTGTTACACTTTCACTGTCAAAGGATTTTGTGCATTATTTTCGGCATTTGAGTTTTTGTCTGAATCCCTCCAAAGTTTTCAGGGATCCCCCCTTTTGGGTTCTCAGTTATGACTGAAACCCCCATTTTGTTCTCCTAAAAATCAAGTGATTCCCCCCCAAAATCCCCTCCCCCCCCCCCCCCCCCCCGGCAATAAATAATGACCGGTCCCTTAGTTCTTTTCGTGTCATCACATTAATTTATTCAGTCACAATTTGTGAACAAAAAACAAAGGATTGTGAACGGTCAGGGAGCTTTCAACATAAACTACAGCACCTTTGGGGCACCTTTGTTTTCGACTTTGATGTCTGCCGGGTTTCATAACACGTCTTTTGTACTAACTATGGGCATATCGTATGAATATTTAGCTTTGCTTGTAAGTTTTCGTGTCACTTCTTCAATGTGCTTCCCAAACCTTGGTCAAGTTTTGGTGTCTTTGGGCTTTTTCCTCTTGTCTCGCTATCGTCTTGTAAGACAGTATCTTGCCTATTACATTACCATTATTCCGATGCCTTTTTGCTTTCGTTTAGTTTTTTAGTTATTTTTATCTTGACTTCGTATTTGCTTAACTGTTGTTCGCAATATTGCTTCAACAGCAACGAGAACGTCGCTTATAAGTGAATTTGCGCTCTTTTAGTCTTTATCGCGATTTTTCCTACCCACTTATAGCGAACTGACCAACTGGTGTTGAATTCCTGTGGATCATATTCAATATTCAAACGAGAAGCAAGATTTTGACGTTGCTTGTTAACATCTCCATAAAACGGGAAATAGGGCATTTTCACTAAGTAGTGATGCAAGAACGGCAACTACATGTTGTTTGCACGTGCAAAGTTGTTGTTTTGCTTATTGTTGTTGGATCTTAAAGTTTATATTTTGTTTCGCATTGCTTCGTTTCCCTTCTTATACAATTGTAAGAAGTCTAAATTCAATAAATGTGTTTGCACGGAAGAATATAGCGCCTAAAGGCTGCGACTGGATAAAGAAAGTTAGTTTCCAAGATCGCAAGAAAGAAAATACACCCAAATTTCCTAGCATGGAAATATGATATTAAACAGCATTGTGATGATACTTTACAGTAATTTGAGTTTATTGGAAGATGCTTATTCGTTCATTTATCACGACTGTTGAAAGTCATTTTTATTTGCCTTTTATTAGAATAAAACATACAGAAGGTTTTTTTTTATTTTCATGGGGATGATTTGCCAAACACCATACTTTTTAAGTTCCTGTTGTTGGATTTTCAATGGCTGGTCATCCAGATGTCAACAAAGTTCGTAATAACCTAATTTCAAAGGACAGACACAGGGCTATCGTCTGGTATGCATTTGGGGTAGCCTGGTTAAATTCCAGGGTGGTGGGGTTGTTGTAAAGTTTGATGTGTTTTGGCACTCTTATGCAGTTTGTTTGTGCTTTTTGCATGCAAGCAATGACCCACTCTGTTGATCGTGTTCGTAGTCAGCAAGCAGTTGAACTGGTGGTTGTGGGAATTGGTTTTGTTGAGCAGTGTTGGCTTAGATTGTTTTTGGGAGACCAGCTTCAATAAAAAATGGGGTGAACTGGGGAAATGGCTTTGCAATCGGTGACAGCGACACTAAACATTGCTCCTTAAAATGCCTTATTTTCCAGATTAATGAGGACAACTTCACTTTTTTTACCTTCAAGACAGATGATTCTATCAAATGGAAGCTCATGTATTCAATGATTTCTTTTTGAGGTGAGATTTTACTTTTCCAGTAACAAGGGCCATTAATTTACCAATCAGTGCGGGAGACTGACATTTTTTAGTAGCCTGGTTTTCAAAAAACCAGGTATATATATATTCATTAGGAAAGAAGCCAAAATTATAAGGTCAATTTAATTTATGCAATTTCCAAGAGCTTGATGCTGCAATGAGTTAAGGTGGCTCGATACAGTTTTTCAGGGTCAATACCTCCCAATTTTGAGCATAAATTCAATCGCCAGAAACAAAGATTTGGAAAAATTGTCACCACAATTCTATTAGATGAAGATGAAAATTTGTTATGATCAGGCTTGCAATGACATCGGAGTTGTCGCAGCAACGAAATGACGAAATTACCTCTTTTACTTGCAGCGGTGTTTATCGGCACTGGGAGCTGTAATTATCCATTAACTATTTTTTGCGCGATCAGAATAAATATCACGTGACAATGACGTCATAATAGTTTTAGCTCTAAACCGAATTCCTGCCCTTATCCCTGTCCTTACGTTACGTATACTTTGGGTGCTTGTCTTCTGTTGTGCAAAGTTTCATGAAAATCTGTCCCAGGAATTTTGAGTTATTTTTGAATCTCTACAAAAAGAGTATAAAAAACTGCACGAACTGAAAACTGGACTTAATGCAGACAAACTTGCTAAATTATTTCCTAATTCTTCACCAAATTTTACATTTGTGTGATCGATTTCAGTCTTTCATCTTTGCTGACATATTTATAATCTTTTGTCTGACAGTCCTTGAATTATAACCTTGGTTTCTTGAGCGGTTTATTTGTGGACTATTTCGCTGTTTTATTGGCTTTTTGAAAACTGATTAATGTTACAGCGCGCAGACGCAGAGAAAACACAATATTCTTTGGTGGGCAAAGTTGGGCAGGGAATATACCCGCAAGGCTCGGATAAAACCCACCGACCGGATGATGACCGAATGAGGGGCCTCGGTACATGGCGCCATACCGAGGGGGTGCCTCATGCCTGTACTGCAAGGGGGGGGCATAGTTCACGCGTGAAAACGCATGGCCGGCATAATGTCCTTGGGCCAAGTTAACCAAGTCCAGCAAATCCTATAGCCCCCCCTCCCTGACGGGGCTTCAGCACAGGGCTGAAGGGGTGCCGCAGGCAGCAATTCCCCGCCCTTAATGATTTTATTAAACGTCTCTGAATCTACAGACAAGAGAGAGTGCAAATGCAGTGAACAAATGTAGGAAGGTTAAGGAAGGCAAGAAACAAAGAAAAGGGGAGGGTGGGAGGGCAAAAACTTTGGTGCTGCTCAACTTGCAGCCTTCAAAGAAAGTGGCGATTGAACGGACTGGCGCAGAATAAGACAAAGAGGCAGGCTGCCAAATAAGGAGATCGCGTGTTTGGGATAAACCGCAGTAGCGATGCAGGCTCAATAGTTGTTGCTTGCCAACATTAACCTTTATTTTATGCTAAAATATCAATTAATGTTACAGCGCGCAGACGCAGAGAAAACACAATATTCTTTGGTGGGCAAAGTTGGGCAGGGAATATACCCGCAAGGCTCGGATAAAACCCACCGACCGGATGATAACCGAATGAGGGGCCTCGGTACATGGCGCCATACCGAGGGGGTGCCTCATGCCTGTACTGCAAGGGGGGGCATAGTTCACGCGTGAAAACGCATGGCCGGCATAATGTCCTTGGGCCAAGTTAACCAAGTCCAGCAAATCCTATAGCCCCCCCTCCCTGACGGGGCTTCAGCACAGGGCTGAAGGAGTGCCGCAGGCAGCAATTCCCCGCCCAAAACGCCGAGTAATACGAGAAGTGCCCTGTGTAAAGCCCCAGTCTCTAAGACCCTTTCTCCACCTGGTCGCGAGGGCTGGATACAGCTCTTATCCGCTCCACGGGGGAATGAAATGAACCAGAGACCATCGGTGGAGAAAGGGGATTGAGGAGTGGACAAGCGGGTATGATCACGTTCTAACTTAAGAACCCAACCGAAACTATACTTGGGTAGCATGACTTAATGAATGTTCTAGTAGGACACAGTGTTCTCAATTGTGTTACAATGAGACATCATAGTGTTCTCAATAAACAATACAAAGAGACACCGTAGTGTTCCCATGTTGTTTGGTTTTTTTTTTTTGTTGTTGTTGTTGTTGTTGTTTTTTTTTTTACGCAACATAAGAATGTTCGTGATAAACAGTATAGAGCAGCATAACAGTGTTCCCAAGGGCAAGGAAGCGTGGACAGTAGTCGTTGCGATGTGACATCTAATTGTTTTTAAGTCATTAACTGGATAGACAGGAGGCCAAATTTTGAGGGACTTGGAGAATGGTTTCTTTGGGTGTCCTGATGTACGACTGATATGCATCAGATTTCCAACGGCCAAGAACTTTCATGAGCCAGTCTGGAAGGCCAGCAGCCCCCGCAGTAGTGGCTGCTCCAATGCGGAAACTGTGTGATGCATAGCAGGTACTATCCAATCCACAAACCTTGAGAAGAGCCCGTGAGTTGTTGGTGAGGGAGGACCGAGTAAGATGTCGTCCATCCGAGAACTGGAAGAGGGGCTGGGTAGCTCCACTGGGATTAGTTTGAAGCAGATAGTCTCTTAACGCAGTGACTGCACATACAGTAGAGTTGGATTTGGCGATAGTGAGCTTGGCTGTCTCACGGAAAGGGTCTGTTTTGGACTTCTTGATGACAACCTCGAAAGACACAGGTTGGACAATGTTGGGGTAAAAGTGGACGTTCGATCTTGTCAGGTGGGATTGAATATTGAACTTGCCGTTGTAAGTGAATTCGCTACTACGTAGAAAGCCAAAGAACGCAAGGGTAAAAGCAGCCCACAACATTGAAGAATCTGTGTCCAACGATTGGAAGGGTTTTAGTTTGGCATAAATTTGGCGGAGGATCGAAATAGTAATAGGGAACCGGGCCCGTTTGGCAATACCGAGGGAGGATTTGATCCCTCGAAGGGTCTTGTATAGGAAGGGCATGGAGGAGAAGTCCAGGGGACAGCCAAACTCAACATGGAGATTCTTAACTGCTGCCAGATAAACTTTAATAGTGCCATACGAAACGGTATTGGATAAGTGGGTGACGAAATGAATTAAGGTTGATTCACTGGTAGGGAGAAAAGGGGTTTGGGGTGAAATGAGTTTATGAAAAAGGCAAAATCTAATAAAGTGTCGCTCCCCAGAGGAATAGGTTCGACGAGTAGAGCTGGCGATGGACTGGAAAATGTAGTGAGCAGCCTGCATAGTTAGACTTTCGTCAGGAAAAGAGGGATTGGACAGGGAACGGGCGATGCATCTGGTGCGAGTTGGTGGAACCGGGACATCTGAAAGCGAGATAAACTATCAGCTATGCCGTTGTCGACCCCGGGGACGTGCTTTGCGGTAAAGGTAAAATTAAACTTCAAAGTTTGAAAGGTGATCAAACGGACAAGGTTCATGATGCGGGGAATTTTTGAGCTTTTAGCAGACAAAACTGGGACGACTGCCTGGTTGTCACAATGGAAACAAATTCTCCTGTTAGCCCAATGGGGCCCCCAAATCATGCAGGCAAGGTAAATTGGGTAAAGCTCTTGCCAGGTAATACTTATCCCTGTGGAGGGGTTGAGCTGGTGGGAGGGGAGCCATTTTCCCTGGAACCACTGATTGTCAAAGAAGGCCCCGTATCCGACTGCACCCGCTGCGTCTGTATATAAATGGATTTGTGGGGATGATTCTGTGTAAGGGGGCAGAAAAAGGCTAACACCATTCCAGTGGTCGAGGAAAAATTGCCACATGAGGATGTCCTTTCTGAACTCCTGGGTGAGAAAAATAATCCGCTTGGGGCGGACACAACCCCGGGTAAGGTTAATGATGCGCTGCATGAAAGGGCGACCAGGGGAAATAACCCGGCAGGCGAACTGCAGAGTCCCAATGAGGGACTGCAGGTCCTGTAGACGACAGACCCGTTTGGAAGACCAGTCCGCTAGCAGGGACCGGGCATTGCTTAACTTATCCTCGGGGAGACGAGCCTGCATGTTTACGGAATCGAGTGTTATTCCCATGAATTCAAGAACTTGGGTGGGGCGAAAGGTTTTCTGTGGGGCAAGGGGAATGTTTAATTCCTCAAAGAGGGTAAGAACCCGGCAGAGGGCTGTGGCACAAAGGGACGAGGGGGCAGGTTGAACAATGAAAAAATCGTCGAGAATGTGTATGATGGAGGGGATGTTCAGGTGTTGTCTGACCAACCATTCCAGGGCATCAGCGGGTGAACGGGGTGAACGGGGATAATTCGAAAAGCGGACTGTATGTCAGTTTTTGTCATAAAGCACCCGGGGCCGTGGTTGAGGACCAGGGCAATGGCATCGTCAATCCGAATATACTGAAGGGTGTAATCCTCAATGGGTATGTTAGCATTTAAGCTATCCGGGGACCCCTTGGGGTAGGATAGGTGGAAAATAGTGCGCCACTTTTGGCTTCCCTTTTTGGGGACTAGGCCGAGGGGATGAATTTGAAAATTTTGAAAAGGGGTGGATTCAAAGGGGCCAGCCAGGCGACCAAGCTGGACTTCCTCTAGCAGGTTTTTCTCAATAACTTGGGGTTGTTGGATGGCAGATGGGAGATTCTTGGCAGCTCTGGGGAAGCGGTTACCTTTGTAACCCAAGTGGAAACCATGGCTTAACCCATCGCAAAGTCTAGTTACAAAAGCTTGATTAGGGTGAGTCTTAAGAAGTTTGTGTAGCAGGGGAACATTCACCGGGGTTTGGGGTTTGTATGATATGGCGGCTTTAGCGGTTTGAGAGTTTCTTATCACCCTGGCCTCTAGTTTTTGAAGGGGTGTCATCGTGTCGGTAGGCAGGGTGTTCTCCATTGCAGACCCTGCAGCGGTGGCTGAAGGAGCAGGGGTCCTGGCTGCATTTGGCACCTCTGTTGTAATTGTTACACGTTCCTCGTTGGGTAGGATTGGGCCTAAGGGCAGAGAGGGAACACCCATGAGAAAAATGATCCCCACTACCACATATGGTGCAAGAGGATTTTGCCTGCCCTGTAAATTTCAGGAGGTACAATTGTATATCCCTTTCCCCCCAATTAAGGGAATGGTGGGCGGCTGCTTTCCTACGAAAGTCTATATCGTAGGAGAGCCATGCAAATCCCGCGAACTTACGGTAGGCCGAGCGGATGATCTCTTGGTAAGCAAACATCTCGACAGCCCTGTGGGGGAAGGAAGTCAGAAAGATTGTACAAAAAACAGCAAAGGCCGAAAGCCACCTATCGATTGAGTCAATGTGGGTTTTCTTCTTGCGGGCAGGGGTGGGAATATTAACTTGTTTCCCCTCGAACGAAATGGACACCCCGGGGAGTTCGCTTTCGTTTAGGCAGGAGTTTTCTGGCAGCAAAGAATCGAATTCAACAAACTCACCGCGTAGGATTAGTTGCCGAGTCTTCTGGGGGACGTGGGCTGCGATGGATGAGGAAGCTGGCTGCATTCGGGACTGAGATGGGCCGTAGTTCGAGGAACCCGATTGTGAAAGAGGGCTCGCGACGAAAGCAGGGTCAGATAGTTGTTGTCGCGCTGGAGGTTGGGGAACTGAATGTGCTGGCTGTTGTGGTACGGGTGATGGGTTCGTTGATGCGAAATTTTTTAGCTTTTCATCGACTATGGTGGCGATGAGGGTGGCTAGAGCCGCTGGATTTGAGACGGGGTTAGGCGGAACGCCCCTGTCGCGGACGCCATCTTGTGCTTCGCACGTGGTTAGTTCGGTATCGCGTCTTTGAAGTCTCTCAGCCTGCGGCGGATCTTGTTCATCATTCCGAGCGCTCGGTAAATCGCCTTCCTCGTTGGGCTGCTCAACGTCACCGGGTAGGTTAGGGGCGACAGGAGGAGGATCGGTGTTCGTGCGAGGCCTTTTGGCTGCTGGGTCGGCGGAATCGGAGCTTCGTGTACGTGATGTTGGCGCATCAACATTGATCGTGCCCAGGCGTTCGATCATCTGTTCGCGTGTTCCCGAGATAGCAAGCTGGTTTTGGGCCAGTAAAAGGCGAAGGACCTCGTTCGTAACGCCTGAAAGATCCATGAAAAACCTTGGTGCTGAAAAAACTTTGGTGCTGCTCAACTTGCAGCCTTCAAAGAAAGTGGCGATTGAACGGACTGGCGCAGAATAAGACAAAGAGGCAGGCTGCCAAATAAGGAGATCGCGTGTTTGGGATAAACCGCAGTAGCGATGCAGGCTCAATGGTTGTTGCTTGCCAACATTAACCTTTATTTTATGCTAAAATATCAATTTGTGTGTGGAAGTTTTGATTTGTCTTGAACTACTTAAAACTTGTTGCTTGCTGCTTTATAATTCTTTTTATGGTAAATTGTTGCCGTGGTTTTTTTACTGAACTTCTCATCGTGTGGTGTTACTCTTGCAGGCATTTTTTTATATTGTTTCATAGTTCCTTAAAAAAAGTTGTTTTGTAATTAATATCATTAAATTTTGTGTATGATAATATACAGTTTAGTAATTGAACATACCAAAGCTGTGTGACGTACAAAAATTCACACATTCCGGATTTTTTGTCGGAGGAACTTGGATTCCGCAATACAATTGTCAATGGGATTCCGGATTCCTTGGCCTGTATTCCAGATTTTAAGTCCCAGGATTCACGATTCCACTAGCAATAATTGTTCAAATTCTGCGTTCCATGAGCAAACATTTCCTTGATTATGAAATCAGGATTTGCTCACATGAGGCGACACAGCCGTGGAAACAAAACTGATATAAAAAGACGTATAGCGAAATGACGGGGATCTGTGCTTTGTGCAGCGTAGATTATAATCCGAGTGCCTTTCACATTTCCAGTAATTGTGCTAAGGGTGTTTCGTTGCTCCTTAAAAAAAATGTTTTGTAATTAATATCATTAAATTTTGTGTATGATACTCATAAAAGTTTAGTAATTGAACACACCTAAGCTGTGTAACGTACAAAATTCACATTTATTTACAATGTTATAAGAAGGTCAAAAAGAGGAAACAGTCTTAATTGAAAATAAATAGTTACATATAATAGTAATCAAAAAGGAAGTGATTTAATATTTATGTAATATTGTATTTAGAGTCAATATTAATTATTATTTAATGGGAAAAAAGAAATCATCAACAGGAATAAGAATGGTATTTGTATTAATATTGGAAACAACTGCTTTGTTGGATAATTTGGTGTTTAATATTTCTTTTTTCCCTGAGCAATTCAACGTAGACAGACTGCCTTATTGCCTTTATATCCCATTAAACTCTTTCCAAATTGGAATTAGTTAGGCAAGGGTTAAGGGTTAACTAGGAAAATTGATTCTAATTTGAGTGTGCTTCAATGGGCACTGTTACTGGTGTTATGCTAGCGCTTATAGCAACTAAAAAACAAGGCAATGTCACAGTCTCACTCTCCTATTCAGTTTGTTTTATTCAACTTTCACTTTGGCTTTTGCGGTACTTACACTGAATCCTTATCCTCAAGTACAATATTATGGGACATGCGCCTCATTACCATATAAAAAGCAGGTTACGCGTACTCACTCTAATTTCAAAGAATGGTCAGGCCCAGTTACCTTGTTCACTGGAGAGAAATTTACTTTTAATTAAACTCATCAACAATAGATGAGCTTGGGGAAGGTGCCTGGAAAGATGGTGGGGCCTCGAGCACCGGAGCCGAGCGCGTAGGGTAACCATGACAACCCTGTGAGCGGCAACCACCAGGCACCGTCACACTGACAAAAGACAATGGAACCATGATACTTACCACATACTTACCGGAAAAGGGGGAGGGAAGGGCGGGGAGTAAAATCGCCAAGCACCGTCGAAAAGGCAAAAGTGCACGTGCAAATGAGTTGACCTCAAAACCCGAGCTGTAAAACCACGCGACCCCCTGCAGATCCCCCACCACTGCGCATGACCGAGACAAGGGAAACCCCAGACCAGCATTGTTTCGCGTTTAACTTAGCTTAAATTACATTTAACCACATTTAAACTCATCAACAATAGACGAGCTTGGGGAAGGTGCCTGGAAAGATGGTGGGGCCTCGAGCACCGGAGCCGAGCGCGTAGGGTAACCATTACAACCCTGTGAGCGGCAACCACCATACCTCGCGCTCCAAGCGGAGTGCTTGGGGAGCGAGGGGCCCGCGAGCAGGGTGGGAGAGGGACCGAGACCCCCCAAAAAACTCTCCAAGCACCAACCCCAAAGCCTGACGCTGACAAGAAAACAAAAAGGAGCATACATACCTAGTGATGACGCGCAAACCTGCAACCCGCAACAACAGGCTGTCCTCCGTCCCACTGTCAGGGCTGAACTCCCTGACCGGAATCCCATTATGAGTGCAAAGCCCCTACTTGCCCCTCAGTGCTTACTGGCCACAGCATAACGAAACAGCGCGGAGAATTCAAATAACATCGGAGACAACTGTGCTAAGCACAAACCAGCATAGGTAGAGATACAACGGTGCCCTAATTTGTCCCCAGAAGACTGAGTGAAAGTAAAATCTGACGGGTTCTATGATGAGTAACACCTGCAGTCAATTGTTTAGAGAGTTGCGATAACGTCTCCGCACGAGTACGAATAGGGACCTTACGATCCGACAACGGCGACGGCGACGGGAACGTGAGAAGTCTGGGTCGAGCGGGGCCACGTCGTGTTGGCGTTCCCGCCAAAATTGAGATTACGAATTTTACGAGCGAGAACGTTGACGACGGTCATTGATGTTTATCGTGTTTAAGTCAACGAAAGTTTTTTAGAAAGCCATGCCAAAGTTCCGTGACACTATTCTCCTGGCTCATGCTTCCCGTTTGATTAACGCTGAAGAATTTGTGCTACTCTACGATTTACACAAGCCTAAAAATCCGGATTTACCGTACACTAACTACGAGTGCTTCGATCTCGACAGATGACCGATGATGAATGTAAAACTGAGTTTAGATTTTACAAGAATGACATTTACAACTTGGCAGAGGTGTTTACTTTACCGGATCGGATCGTTTGCTACAATGGTGTAAATGTCGACATGGTTGAGGCATTGTGCATTTTTCTTAAAAGATTTGCCTATCCCTGTAGATACGTAGACATGATACCCAGATTTGGAAGGCCAGAACCACAATTGTGTATGATCTCAAATGCTGTTATGAACAAGATGTATCAAACATGGAACCGCCTTCTCACTGATTTGAACCAGGATTGGTTAAGACCCGATCATTTAGAGGAGTTTGCCGTTGCAGTTCACAACAGGGGAGCTGCTCTTGACAACTGTTGGGGGTTTGTTGACGGTACTGTGAGGCCCATATGCCGACCAGGACAAAACCAAAAGTGCTTATACAATGGTCACAAAAAAGTCCATGCTATAAAGTTTCAATCTATCGCAGCACCCAGTGGCCTTGTTGCCAACCTGTTTGGGCCTGTCGAGGGAAAGAGACATGACAGTGGGATGTTAGCTAGATCTGGAGTGTTAAACCAATTGCAACGATTTTCAGTGGACACAAATGGGAACCCCCTATGTATTTATGGAGATCCGGCATATCCTCTTCGACTACATCTGCAAGGACCTTTTCGAGGAGCTGGACTAACTCCCATACAGTCTGCATGGAATGAATCTATGAGTGAAGTCAGAGTTTCTGTTGAATGAATTTTTGGTGATATAATAAATTATTTTAAATTTCTGGACTTCAAAAAAAACTTGAAAATAAGTTTAAGTGCTGTTGGCAAAATGTATGTGACATGTGCCTTTCTTCACAATGCTCGTGTTTGTTGTTACGGATCCACCACATCAGACTACTTTGATGTTTCTCCCCCAGAAATTGGGGATTATTTTCACTAAGTCTGCCAAACAGGTTTTACAAAAGTTACATAACACTTTTCCTTTCGAAAATTGAACTGCTTTTTAATAAAAAAAATTATACAATCGAGAAAGGGTAACATATTGGAATTAAAGTGAAATAAATGCCACCAAAACAAACTATTAAATGAGAACAAATAATGGTGAGCATGTTTACAGTGAGTAATGCAATTCTATAGTTGGATAAGCCCTATTGCCTTGATAAAGGCTCAGCCCCAGTTTTGATACTGGCATAACATCAATTCGGCGACTTTCAAAGGTTGGCAAAATTAAGCAACATTTCCTTTACAACTATATATGTAAACAAGTAATTATTATTATAAATCTTTAATTTTTAACTTCCTTGAAAATGTTCAAGTTAATAAAAATGTGAACTCTTTGTGCATTTAAATGACCTCTTGCAGAGATTGACCAGCATCACTTCCCAGCAAACTTTTTCATTAGTTCCATAAGTGCAAGGGTTTGTTGTTGGTGCTGTTGCATCATGTTTGCATTCATTTGCATAAACTGCTGCATTTGCTGCTGCTGAAGCTGCTGAATATCTCTAGTTTGCTTGTTCATCATATCAAACTGCTGTTGTCTTCCTTCCTGCTCCTTTGCTTGCAGTGCTAACTCTTGCCTTTTTATCTCCAATTCATCACGTTTTAAAGTAGCTTCTACTTCTGCCCTATCCTTCAGGTAAGCCAGAGTGCTTGCACCACTAGCTCTACCCTTTTTCGGTCTTGCTCCTTGCTGTTCATCGGCATTCCTTTTGGCGCTATCTTTAAAAGTTTCCAATGATCTCTTCCGCATTTCCTCCGCTTTCTTTGCTTCTTCTTCCTGCTTTTGTTTTGTTTGATCTGTGATTTTGTCAGACTCATCAAAGAGTTCAATGGTTTCATCTAACAGTTGATCTAGCTCCTTGTCCTCTTCAGGGGCAATACCTGAGGCTCTGTCTTCTTCCCTGACTTTCTTCCTTCTTCTCTTTTCCATTGTTGAATAGTGGTCACGAACAGACCGTTGAGTAACACGGAATTGGGGATAAGGAATAGCATTTAAGGATACTGCCAGCTTTTCCCAATCATCTCCTCTCTCACTAGTTCCTTTCTTGTGCAGCCATGGCTGCAAAAGCATCAATTCCCTCAACATAAGCAATTCGTGTTCTTCAGTCCATTTCATTGATTGACTGAAAGTGCAGTGCAACAAAAATTACTTCATGAGGAAAAACTATCAGTATATCAGCAAAATTTGCTAACAATAAAATTATCATTGTACCTGAGATTTACTAGCACTTGGTCCTAATCATGATCAAAATTTTTAAAACAAATAACATAGCTTGCTTTGGGTGGTATTAACTAGATCATCATAATATTAGACAATATCTTTGTTTTCTTTAGTCCTCCAATAAATTAGCTGAATTTGTTGACAGATAAAGAAATGATCATGAGAATACATGATGGTTATCCTTTGCCTTCCGAATGAGGGAAACATATACAATTAAGGTTGGAAGGACGCTTTCAAATGAAAACAGTCATGAATTACTAAAAAATGTGTAGCATTTGGAGCAAAATATTGGGCAATCAATAAAGTTTGGATTTTGTAAAATAATTCTTATTTAATTAGGAAACAGTGGAAATTATGTGAACGTCTCTGTTTTGTATTTGTTTTTGATTCAGTTATAAATATAGCAATAATATTTGCGGTAGTCGGAATTCGTCGATATAACTGTTCAACCCAGCCAGTGAGTTCCTTGTAAAATAAGGTTAATCTACGATTATAAATGAAAATTAGCTCAATGAAAGTATTTATACACTTTGCATCGGTCGAATCTAGTACCGCTGCCGACAAAATCTCTCTACTATTTCCTAGTAAACCAAAAATAAAATTAAGCTTCATTGTTCTCTTTTTTTGATCGAGAAAAAAGTTGGAAAGTAAGTGATAAGAAAGCTCAGTGATAGCGAGTGAAGTACAATCACAAACAAATACAAAGCAAAATAAGTCAAATCTCTCTCCATTCAGTTTGTGGTCGTATACTAAAGACTCCACGCTCTGTTCGCTTTGGACATTTCATACAAACTAGTATTCTTTAAATTTAGTCGCAAAGTCTCGTTTTTACCTTGATTCCTTTGCCATAGTTGGGTTTTAATTTCCACGTTTTCGCACAACGTCAAACTAGGCTTCTAGACGTCCGCGCGTGAAGGGACACCGCCGTCTCAGAAATCTACTCATGCGCAGTACGTAACCGGAAGTAAAAAAGTCCCACGTCGCCGTCGCCGTTGTCGGATCGTAAGGTCCCTAATGTAAGACAAATAGGCGGTGCTGGTCCACCGCCCCAAAGCCTGAATTTGATGATCTGGGATGCCATTACGAGCTGCGACAGTAGCTGCCCCAATGCGAAAACTGTGGCTCGAGAAATCGCCTTGGATGTTAGCCAAAGGCAAGATGCGACGTAACCAAACCGTCAACAGCGATCGAGACAACGGGCGACCGTCCTGAAACAAAAATAAGGGGCCTGGTCTGTCGCCCCTTAAAGTCAAATACGCCAACAGCGATTGGACTGCGCACAGCGGAAACGAGCCACGGCCTATGTGCACGAAACACCCCTTTCGGAAGGGGTCAGTTTTGGATGCCTTTATCCTAATGCGAAGGCACGAGGGCAATGAACTAGCGTCCACAGCGATATCGGCCACACCCAGATGGATGGAAGGGGAGTAACTGGCCAAATTGGGGACGGTGAATTCCGCAGAGCGAAGAAAGCCAAAGTACGCCAGGCAACAGGCGGCCCAAAACATGCAATGATCCGCCATCGTGACGTCCAATGCTTTGAAGATAACAGCCATGATCTCATCTGTGATTGGAAGCCGTTGAGAAGAAGAATCGCCCTGAGTTCGCTTAATTCCTCGAAGCACCCGCTGCAACCTTAAACAGTTGACAAGAGGATCCGAAAAGCCCTGGTCGACGTGCAAGGAGCGCACGGCAGAGAGATACACCTTGATGGTGGAGTATTGCACAGTATTGGCCAAGAATGTTGCGAACAGGCAAAGCGTCCATTCGTCAACCGGGCAAGGGGAACCGGATGGATGAATCTTACCAAGCTGAGTACAAAAGTAATAAAACTTTTTCTGACCTGAAGCGTACGAGTTGCGTGTAGAGGATGCCAGCCCATGCACCAGAAGAGTGTGGCACCGCGCCTCTAAGGTGGAGATATCAAAAGATCCCATAGCTGATGAGGAATTGGAGCTGGGAGTGCTAAGGCCTCGGGCGCCAGACGCCGGAACTCCTGCCAACGAAAGCGGGAAAGAGCATCAGCAATCGAGTTATGAATGCCAGGCAGATGTATAGCTGTAAAGGTAAAATTATGGCGAGCCGCAGCGGAAAGTAAGTGGCGCAGCAGCTGCATAATGCATGGGACCTTTGATGTCCTGGACGTGAGAATGTGCACCACTGCCTCGTTGTCCGAGCGGAACAAGACATGGCATCGGTGCCATTGCGGACCCCAGACGTGAGAAGCAACCACCACAGGGAATAGTTCTTTGTACGCGATTGATTGATCGTACTGGGAGGGGGCCCACGCTCCGCTGAACCACTCATTTTTGAAGTAAGCGCCAAATCCCAAGGAGCCAGCAGCATCTGACGTGACCTCCACATCTGTGGAAGCAGACAGACCCGGGAAAAGCCAAAAGCTCACCCAAGGCCACGACGTGAGAAAATCAGACCACCACTGGATATCCTTGTGGAATTCCACGTTCAAACGAATAGGATGCTCGCGCGAGCGAAAGCAACAGAGGAGGTCGATCATGCGTAGAAAAGTACGACCAGGCCACACAACTTTGGCGGCGTGGTGAAGGTGGCCGATCAGCGACTCGAGTTGACGTCTGGTACACCACCGCCTGTTCCGCCACGACTGAATCAACTCCTGAAGGGCGGCTAACTTGTCTTCTGGCAGACGAGCCGATTGCTGCACTGAATCTAGTTCAATTCCCAACACGGTCAAACAAGTGAGCGGGCCAACGCACTTGCCAGGGTGGAGGGGAAGGCCAAGTCACCGACAAACTGCCAGGGATGTTTGCAAATTATTAGTGCACGGGTTCGAACAGGCCGGGCCTGCAGTGAGGAAATCATCGAGATAGTGCATAAGGTCGGCCACATCGTACCTATTAATAATGATCCATTCCACCATGTCTGCTATCGAGTTAAAAATATAGGGAGCCGAGCGGAGCCCAAAAGGAAGAGCTAAGTCAACAAAGAATTGGCCCCGCCATTTCATCCCTAACAGGTACCGATCCTCGGGATGCACTGCAACGTTGCGATAAGCGGCCTCGACATCGAACTTTGCCATCATGGCCCCACGACCGTGCTTGGCCACCATGCGGATAATCTGGTCGAGTTTGATGTAATGCATAGAGAATGCGTCAGCGCTAATACCGTCATTTACGCTGTACCCACCGGGGAGGATAAGTCAACAATAAGCCGCCATTTGCCAGGTTGGCCTTTTTTGGGGATTACCCCGAAACTGCTTATTTGTAAATTCTGAAGGGGAATCGAGGGAAAGGGGCCAGCCACCCGGCATCTGGAAACCTCGTGGGCCAAATAATCGTCAATAACTTTCGGGTTCTGGAATGCCGAGGGTTTGTTCTGTTTGGCAGATTTAAGTGTACGAGTAGATTGGAATCCCAGGCGAAACCCGTGCGTGAGGCCTTGCAAAACAAAGGCGACTGCTTGCTGATCTGGGTGCCCAGCCAGGTCCAACGTGAATTGTGCCACATTCAGGGGAGAAACCACCGACACTGGATGGAAAATGGGACCCCCTGATGATAAAATTGCAAAGAAAAGAAACACTTGCAAATGATGAAAACCCAACCATAGCTTTTTATTATCTAACATCCGAGACTGGTACAAATGCAAACAAGAGAGCCTAGCAACGAGGCAGGTGAGCGAAAAGGCTTGATACCCTGACCCCTGCTAAACGGGGTGTAGGGACAATATAGCCGCACACGAACTGTCAAAAATAACAAAATAGTCCCAAAAGAGACCACATTACGATAACTAATCAACTAAGGCGAAGTGCCACACTAACAAAAACGATAAACAACAAAATCATGAATGTTCACGTGGGAATGAGCGAAGCACCAACACGAGGCGGCACGGCTAAACCGTCAGGACAACTGCAGACTGTACGCACGAATGGCTGCGACACCCGGCAACTAACGAATCCCTCACGTACGGCGAGCCTTGGCACCGGAGGAAGATCCTGGAGAACTTCCGCGACGTTTGCGTTCTTCACGGCTGTCCCGGCTGGAGCGATTGGGGCACGTCGTCGCACGATGGGAGCCAGAACATAAATTGCAGCGGTGGGCATAGCGACACGACGCGAAGGGTGCTGTACAGCGCCCCTTGTTCCACGAAATGCAAACGACATTAGAAGACGAAGATCCTGGTGGCTCAGGGTACTCATTAGATTGGGCCAGAGTGGAGTCACGGACGGACGAACCAGCAGCATGGAAATTAAATAATTGCACGTTCATCGACGACCAATCCGTCAAGCGAATGGCGGCGGCATGCTCACGGAATGCTCGGTCGTACGCGAGCCACACTTTGCCCGAGAAATGACGGAATGTGCGGAGGATGAGCAGCTGGTACTGCAATAAGTCCTTCCATCGATGCGGGAAGTGGGTGACCAAAATCATAGCAAAGATAGAAAAGGCTTCCATCCGGGACGCGATGTCCTCGATCTTCCGGCGCTGTTGCTTCGGTTGGGACGTGAGAACAAGGCGCCCGTCGAACAGCACTTGCGGCTCGGTTTCCTTCTGCAGCAAGTTCACGGCCAGTAAATCGCTCAGGTCAACGTACTTGCCCGCCACGATTTGAGCGACCAGCTTCGCCGGCACGGGCGAGAAACCGGGACCAACAACGAACGGCTGGTCCAACAACGAAGCCGATGGACCGACAGAACGGGCGGCGACATCGCGAATAGCCCCGCTCTGCGAGGAGCAAACGTTCGAGGCGCTAGGAGCGAAAGATGACATGGATGGAAGCGAAAACGTGGACACAAAGGATGGCACAACAAATGATTGGCTTGGCCTACCTTGTACGGGATGTCCGCCGAATCCTGTCCCCGCGGCCAACAGGCTTGATGCAGAATCGGTGAGCGACGGCAAAGCAGCGGGAACGCCTCCCGAACAAGGCGGTGTTGTAGTAAAGGCGCTCGCTGCGGACAAAACCGGCTGAGATGTAGTCGAGGCAGCTCTCGAAGATTCCCGCTCGGCTGCGAGAACAGCTTGCACGGTCTGCGTGATCAACGCAACCATTTCTGGCGAAACTCCCGCGATTGTCGGCCCGGCCGGTGGAAGAGACGCTTGAGAAACTTGCGACAAGGGAGGCGAGACGTTTTGACCAGCCGACGAAGACACGTTTGAAACCGAAGCCTCTTCTCCAGATGGAACAGGCAGTAACACCGGAGCGGTTTGCAAACTATTAGTCGTACCCCGCGAACCCATCGTCAAAAGGCAAATAAGAAATAAACACAGTAAAATCGCCAAGCACCGTCGAAAAGGCAAAAGTGCACGTGCAAATGAGTTGACCTCAAAACCCGAGCTGTAAAACCACGCGACCCCCTGCAGATCCCCCACCACTGCGCATGACCGAGACAAGGGAAACCCCAGACCAGCATTG
Organism: Porites cylindrica; assembly: GCA_964035525.1. NCBI lineage: Eukaryota > Metazoa > Cnidaria > Anthozoa > Scleractinia > Poritidae > Porites > Porites cylindrica. Next base: position 7,939,421 of record OZ037785.1, read on the forward strand.
TTTCGCGTTTAACTTAGCTTAAATTACATTTAACCACATAAATCGAGTACACCGATTTTTTTCTCTTTGCACCTGGGATGTATTTCGCCTGGGCTGTTGGTCTCCTCAGCCTCTTGGTTGCCTGGCCTCTTCTTTTCCTTTCATTCCCAATCCAGTTTTTCGTTAAAGGGAAAAAACATCAAGCGTTGAAAATCAGGAAAAATAAATGCAACAACACTTGAGACAAAATAGCGTTACAGGTACTTACAATCCTTATCCTCATGAACTGGGAAAAAATTGCAACACTTACTGAAAGAAAATTTTAAAAGTGCAGCCATACATTAAAATAATTTGTTGGAGATGGTTTTCTTTTCTTCTGTTGTTATTATAAAAGTGGTTTTATATTAAGACTTACTGACAGTGCTAGTGTCAATCATAATTCTCTCTTGAGCAATATTTTTGGAGTCTAGCATCCAAGGTTTTTCTTTTTGTTGTGGTTACATACCTTTCACTGTATTACAGCATCTTGTTGAACCTTTCTAAATTAAACTGTGGCAGTGGGCCACTCAGTTCACTTTTAATCTTCTTCACTATGGATTTCTCACAGTTTCTTTAGTGGCAATCTCAAAAACAAATAGTAGGAGATTTGCTGCTAGCTCTGTCCATCCCACAAATCTTCAACCATCTTCCCCTGTTCGGTTCCCCTCTTTGTGTACTGAATTTCATCGCCCTGGCTTTTTCTTTGGTATGGTGTGCAGTTCAGGACAAAAAAGGTTTGTTACATCTATTTCAGTTGTGCACATGCAACGGTCTTTGACTTGAAAATCACAAGTGAATTCCAAATTAAACATAACACGTCAATTCATCTCAGATACTGGCTTTCAAGTAAAGGCAAACCTTAACATGACTTGGTGTCCTTAAAGGAAATATCAGGGGCTGTTACAATGAATGGGCGTTTAACAGAAGGTCCAAAATGTTGCCTAAAGGAGTGTGAAAAATGATGCTGGCACTCGAAAAATAATTTTGAAAAAATAATAAGAATAAAAAGACAATGGAAAGAATTTACATACCTTCACTTCTGTTGGATTGTGATTCCGTAGCAGCTGGCTCGTTGGATGTGGAGGCTGCTGTTACTTTAGAACCACGCCTTGGTGAAGGGAGGGGTTCCAGTGAAGAATCGTCCAGCAGTTCATCAACCTCATCTACCCGGCAGATAAAGGAGATATAAAGGTTTACTGAGTATCAAAGTGAACGGTGCTATGGTTTTGATTTGTCTTTAACTGGTTAAAACGTGTTGCTTGCTGCTTTACAATACTTTTTATGGTAAATTGTTGTGGTGGTTTTTTTGCTGAACTTCTCATCGTGTGGTGTTGCTCTTGCAGGTATTTTTTCAATTTTGTGTCGTAGTTCCTTAAAAAGAATTGTTTTGCAATAAATATCATCAAATTTTGTGTATGATAATATAAAGTTTAGTAATTGAACATACCAAAGCTGTGTGACGTACAAAAATTCACACATTCCGGATTTTTTGTCGGAGGAACTTGGATTCCGTAATACAATTGTTAATGGAATTCCGGATCCCTTGGCCTGTATTCCAGATTTTAAGTCTCAGGATTCACGATTCCACAAGCAATAATTGTCCAAATTCTGCGTTCCACGAGCAAACATTTCCTTGATTATGGAATCAGGATTTGCTCACATGAGGCGACACAGCCGTGGAAACAAAACTGATATAAAAAGACGTATGTTAATTAGCTTGAATGCTGGATATCAATCTATTGACATGTGCTTCTTTTGATTTTGCTTCTTCTTCTTCCCTTTCGTTTGCCTCCTCTGCCATGTTCTAGTACTCCTCCCATTGCTCCTCCTTTAGGAGCCGGTATTGTCTATTTCCCTGCGTTTGAATTGCAGAGGGGCTGCACTCCTCTGCCATAATTTTCTTGGCTAGAAACCGAAAGGCACAACACGGTTCAAATATAGCGAAATGACGGGGATCTGTGCTTTGTGCGGCGTAGATTATAATCCGAGTGCCTTTCACATTTCCAGTAATTGTGCTAAGGGTGTTTCGTTGCTCCTTAAAAAAAATGTTTTGTAATTAATATCATTAAATTTTGTGTATGATAGTCATAAGAGTTTAGTAATTGAACACACCTAAGCTGTGTAACGTACAAAATTCACAACATTTATTTACAATGTTATAAGAAGGTGAAAAAGAGGAAACAGTCTTAATTGAAAATAAATAGTTACATATAATAGTAATCAAAAAGGAAAGTGATTTAATATTTATGTAATATTATATTTAGCGTCAATATTAATTATTATTTAATGGGAAAAAAGAAATCATCAACAGGAATAAGAATGGTATTTTTTTTAATATTGGAAACAACTGCTGTGTTGTATAATTTGGTGTTTAATATGCCTTTTTTGCCTGAGCAATTCAATGTAGACAGACTGCAAATTATAGTACAGTCGAACGTGTATTAAGCGGTCACCTTCGGGGAATGGCTAAGTGACCGCTTAGTACAGGGTGACCACCTAATACAGGTTGCAAGAAATACAGTTGATCTCCAGTGCTGATCAGATCAGAAGTTTGACCTCAAATAGAAACATTCATTTCCCGGTGTTGTAATGATTTGCGAAAATAAACAAGGAAATCAACTGTTGTACCTCGTGTGTTACATTATTTGAAACTGTATGAACAAGTAATTGACACTGTGTGACCGTTTAATACAAGTCAAGACAATAGAAAAAGTCTCGTTGGGACTTCGCAAATGGTGACCGCGACCGCGTAAGAGAAGTGACGGCTTAATAGAGGTCGAAATTACAGTACATCAAGGGACATAATTTTCGGGACTTTGGAAGTTGACCGCTTAATACGGTGCCGCTTAATACAGGTTCTACTGTTCTATACAGTCATGTGATAATGGTAGCTATTGCAAACACTTTTCCCAACCAAAGGTTGCCTTATTGCCTTTATATCCCATCAAACTCTTTCCAAATTGAAATTAGTTAGGCAAGGGTTAAGGGTTAACTAGGAAAATTGATTCTAATTTGAGTGTGCCTCAATGGGCACTGTTACTGGTGTTATGCTAGCACTTATAGCAACTAAAAAACAAGGCAATGTCACAGTCTCACTCTCCTATTCAGTTTGTTTTATTCAACTTTCACTTTGGCTTTTGCGGTACTTACACTGAATCCTTATCCTCAAGTACAATGTTATGGGACATGCGCCTCATTACCATATAAAAAGCAGGTTACGCGTACTCACTCTAATTTCAGAGAATGGTCAGGCCCAGTTACCTTGTTCACTGGAGAGAAATTTACTTTTAAAAATCGAGTACACCGATTTTTTTCTCTTTGCACCTGGGATGTATTTCGCCTGGGCTGTTGGTCTCCTCAGCCTCTTGGTTGCCTGGCCTCTTCTTTTCCTTTCATTCCCAATCCAGTTTTTTGTTAAAGGGAAATAACATCAGGCGTTGAAAATCAGGAAAAATAAATGCAACAACACTTGAGACAAAATAGCGTTACAGGTACTTACAATCCTTATCCTCATGAACTGGAAAAAAATTGCAACACTTACTGAAAGAAAATTTTAAAAGTGCAGCCATACATTAAAATAATTTGTTGGAGATGGTTTTCTTTCCTTCTGTTGTTATTATAAAAGTGGTTTTATATTAAGACTTACTGACAGTGCTAGTGTCAATCATAATTCTCTCTTGAGCAATATTTTTGGAGTCTAGCATCCAAGGTTTTTCTTTTTGTTGTGGTTACATACCTTTCACTGTATTACAGCATCTTGTTGAACCTTTCTAAATTAAACTCTGGCAATGGGCCACTCAGTTCACTTTTAATCTTCTTCACTATGGATTTCTTACAGTTTCTTTAGTGGCAATCTCAAAAACAAATAGTGGGAGCTTTGCTGCTAGCTCTGTCCATCCCACAAATCTTCGACCATCTTTTCCTGTTCGGTTCCCTTCTTTGTGTATTGAATTTCATCACCCTGGCTTTTTCTTTGGTATGGTGTTCAGTTCAGGACAAAAAAGGTTTGTTACATTTATTTCAGTTGTACACATGCAACGGTCTTTGACTTGAAAATCACAAGTGAATTCCAAATTAAACATAACGCGTCAATTCATTTCAGATACTGGCTTTCAAGTAAAGGCAAACCTTAACATGACTTGGTGTCCTTAAAGGAAATATCAGGGGCTGTTACAATGAATGGGCGTTTAACAGAAGGTCCAAAATGTTGCCTAAAGGAGTGTGAAAAATGATGCTGGCACTCGAAAAATGATTTTGAAAAAATAATAAGAATAAAAAGACAACGGAAAGAATTTACATACCTTCACTTCTTTTGGATTGTGATTCCGTAGCAGCTGGCTCGTTGGATGTGGAGGCTGCTGTTGCTTTATCACCAGGCCTTGGTGAAGGGAGGGGTTCCGGCGAAGAATCGTCCAGCAGTTCATCAGCCTCATCTACCCGGCAGATAAAGGAGATATAAAGGTTTACTGAGTATCAAAGTGAACGGTGCTATGGTTTTGATTTGTCTTTAACTGGTTAAAACGTGTTGCTTGCTGCTTTACAATACTTTTTATGGTAAATTGTTGTTGTGGTTTTTTTGCTGAACTTCTCATCGTGTGGTCTTGCTCTTGCAGGTATTTTTTCAATTTTGTTTCGTAGTTCCTTAAAAAGAATTGTTTTGCAATAAATATCATCAAATTTTGTGTATGATAATATAAAGTTTAGTAATTGAAGAAACCTAAGCTGTGAAACGTACAAAAATTTACATATTCCGGATTTTTTGTCCGAGGAACAGTTGTTAATGGGATTCCGGATCTCTTGGCCTGTATTCCAGAATTCAAATACCAGCATTCACGATTCCAGAACCAATGATTGTCCGGATTCTGCATTCCACGAGCAAAAATTTCCTTGATTGTGGAATCAGGATTTCCTCACATGAGGCGATACAGCCGTGGAAACAATACTGATATTAAAACAGGTATGTTAGATTGAATGCTGGATATCAATCGATTGACTTGGGCTTCCTTTGATTTTGCTTCTTTTTCTTCCCTTATGTTTGCCTCCTCTGCCATGTTCTAGTACTCCTCCCATTCCTGCTCTTTTAGGAGCCGGTATTGTCTATTTCCCTGCATTTGAATTGCAGAGGGGCTGCACTCATCTGCCATCATTTTCTTGGCTAGAAACCAAAAGGCACAACACGGTTGTTCCTTAAAAGAATGTTTTGTAATTAATATCATTAAATTTTGTGTATGATAGTCATAAAAGTTTAGTAATTGAACACACCCAAGCTGTGTAACGTACAAAATTCACAATTTTTTTTTTAGAATGTTAAAATTTCATATATAAAGAAGGTGAAAAAGGGGAAACAGTCTCAATAGAAATTAAATAGTTTCATGTAATAGTAATCAAAAAGGAAAGTGATTTGATATTTATGTAAAATTATATTTAGTGGCAATATTAATTATTATTTAGAGGAAAACCAAAGAAAACATAAAAATGAGTAAGAATGGTATTTATTTTAACATTGGAAACAACTGCTTCGTTGTTCAATTTGGTGTTTAATATTGCTTTTTTCCCAGAGCAGTGCCATTTTTTGTGCATCTGGTTGCACCGTTCTATGCAGTCGTGTAATAATAGAAGCTATTGCAAACGCTTTGCCCAACATTGCAAGGTTGCCTTATTGCCTGAATATCCCATCACACTCTTTCCAATTGAAGTTAGTTAGGCAAGTGTTAACTAGGAAAATTGATTCCAATTTGAGTGTGTTTCAGTGGGCACTGTTACTGGTGTTATGCTTGTGCTTGTAGGACCTAAAAATTAAGGCAATGTCACAGTCTCACTGTCCTATTTCCATAAAGTGGTGAATTATATTTGCCGGATATTTCAGTTTGCAACAAAAACCTTTAATGGAGACTATAACAGAAAAATGAATACTGGTTTGTATTAACACGAATGAAAAGATTTTATTATATCGCAGAAAAAAATTATCTTTCGCATTATAATATCGTGCAACAACATTTTTGACACAAATATTCTTTCCAGAGGGTACCCAACCAAGTTGAAAAATTACGGAAATTCCAGGGGGAGGGGGGTATGACAAGCACTCCCCCCCCCCACCCATGGAATGGAAATTCCATGCAGGGTATCGGGGGTCCAAAGCATAAATGTCCTCAGTGAGGGGTATTGATATTTTATGGAACTGTAACTTTTCAATTACACATAAAACTGCATAATTATGCCAACCGGCTACATACCGTAATAACAGTTTCACTCAGTCCAGTCCTGTTCTTTCCATCGCCTTTCTAATTTTTTTCTTTTCCCTTGTACTGGTCATTCCTTTTTCCCACATTCTTTTTGTTTCTGAGTTAGCCGTGAAGGTGGCACCTGAAACAAAAAAACACAAAAAAACAAGTAAAAACACCAAACTAACGTCAGGAAATTTCGTTACGTTACGTCATGAGTTTTGTTACGCCACTGATGCCACGCAACGTGACCTGTGGAGAGGGTTTCAAGTAGTTTGAGGCCTGAGACTAAGGGGTTTACCTGTGGAAAATGATTTATTGCCTATAACTTCGGCTTGATGGCGCTGAATCAAAATTTGGCACACATAAAGAACTCATCGTCCTTAACATTTTAAAGTATAAATATTGGGTTAATAAGTCACATGATGTGTCACGTGACCATTTTGCTAAAAATCGTAAATTACTGACCAATTGGTGGCCGGTTTTAATGGTAATCAAAAAGGAAAGTGGTGTAATATTCATGTTTATATTATATTTAGCGTCAATATTAAATATTTTTAAAGGAAAAACAAAGAAAACATACGCATGAATAAGAATGGTATTTCTAATAAGGAATAAGAATGGTCACCGTATTTATTTTACTATTGAAACAACTACTTTGTTGCATAATTTGTTGTTTAATATTACTTTTTCCCTGAGCAATGCTATTTATTGTGCATCTGGTGGCACTTTTCTATACAGTCATGTGGTAATTGTAGCTGTTCCATACGCTTTTCCCAACATTGCAAAACTGCCTTCTTGCCTTTATATGTCATCAAATGTTTTCCAGATTGAAATTAGAGCTAAACAATGTCATGCAAGAGGAGTTAGGCAAGGATTAAGAAAGAAAATTATTGATTCCAATCGTTGTGTGCTTCAATAGCCACTGGCATTATGCTTATGCTTGAAGCACATTAAGATAAGGCAATGTGACAGTCTCACTCTGGTGCCCGGTTTGTTTTATTCAACCTTAACTTTAGCTTTTTGGGTACTTACAATCCTTATCCTCATGACTTGGGAAAAAATATACAACACTTGTTCTAAAAAAAATGTAAAAAACAGCCATACATTAAATTCTTTGTTGCAGATTAAATTCTTTCCTTCTGTTGTCATTATAAAATTGGTTTTATTTGGAGTCTAGCATCAAAGGTTTTTCTTTTACCGTATTACAGCATCTTGTTGAAGCTTTGTCTATCTAAATCAAACTTTGGAAGTGGGCCATTCAGTTCTCTTTTACTTAGCAGCCGCTGTTCTCATTTTGACTCTTATCTGCTCTACCCTATGGATGCTTTACTGTTTCTTTAGTGGCAATCTCAGCATCGAATGATGAGAGTTCTGCTGCAAGCTCTGTCCATCGCAAAAATGTTCGACCATTTTTCTCTGTTGTTCCCTTTTTTGAGTATTGAATTTCGTCACCCTGGCTTTTTATTTGGTGTGGTGTTCAAGTCCAAAAAGTTTGTTACATTTATTTTAGTTGTGCACATGCAATAGTCTTTGACTTACAATTATAAGTTAATTCCAAATTCAACATAACACGTCAAATAAAGGCAAACCTTTATGCGACTTGGTGTTGTCGAAGGAAATAGCAGTGGCTGTTGTAATGAATGGGCGTTTAAGTAAAGGTGCAAAATGTTGCGATTTTGTCTCAGCAGATTTTCTGGCCAAGTTTTAAAGCTCCTCTTCTCTACCTGGCCTGAGTAAACCTTTTTCGCTCGAGAGAAATATGCTTTTTAAAATCGAGAACGCAAATTTCTTTCCTTTTCCCTTGGGATGTATTTGGCCTGTACTGTGCTGCGTCTCCTCGGCCTCTTGGTTGATTAGCCTCTTCTCTTCCGTTCCTTTCCATTCCAGTTTTTTGTGATTGTTAAATTGAAGATAACATCAGGCGTTAGCTAGGCGTTGCCAATCAAGTAAAATAAATATAACCATTTGAGACAGAAAAAGGAAGTAAAGTAATGGCGCAACTGTGTGTATGAAGAAAAGTTAACACTTATTTCGAGTACACTCTGAAATTTTGCGAAAATACAGAAAATATTGGCCATATTTGGTAGGAGGTTTCCAATGAATTTTTCGTGGTGGAAACATATTTTTTACTTGATATTTAATTCTTATTTTGAATTTAAAACCTTCAATACTTAAAAGGACCTGGTGCATCAGATAATTTTACAAGGGCCATGATGACATTGTTGTTCCAATTATAACGTCTTGTAAACACAATTCATGAAATTCTTGCTCCAGGCCTTGGTGAAGGGACAGATGCCGGCGAAGTAGCCCATGGATCATCGTCCAGTTCATAAGTCTCATCTACTCGACAGATAAAAGAGATAAGGTTTATTGAGTATCTAAGTGATCAGTGCTATCACGACTGGTTTCACAATGAATTCAATACAATTTAGTTTTACAACGCAGTAATTTGGAGGTGTCATGCAAACAACATACCCATCATTCATGTTTGTACCTGTAGCTCTAAGCTACCTTGATTATATTCGCCTACCCTAGCAAGGAAAAGGCCGCGAAAAAAGGCCAATTGACCCTATTTCACATAGATCTGCAAAAAAACAATGATGACACTGTCTGGTACAATTTCACAGCAAAACTATGCTCTAAACAACTGGACGGAAATCAGCCAACTTTACCTAACTTAACCCCATTATCGTCGTAAACTGTAAAAAACTCGTCCTCTTTTAGTTTTTTCAGGTGGCGTGAACATGTTGGTGGGCCACGGTGTGCCATCCGTAGTGGCGGCTCTCCAAGTTGATCAAGTTTTTTCGTCAGTATATAACATATCAGGAAATTATTAATATGCGCATGGCATGATAAGCAAAAGGTAGATTCGCATCATCATAGAGTACAGAGATCACAAGAGTCTTCAACCATGTCACTTAAATTATTTTAACTTTACGTGAATAAATGTCCGTCATTGTAGTGACAGTAAAAGGGCAGGGCATTGACCAACCATGGGAACTCTTCATGTAATTGCCAAGGATCACAAACAGAAACAGGAACACACCCAGGATAAATTTGTGAATAAGAGTATATAAAAAGAGTTTCTCTCACGACAGAAGTAATTAAAATCGCTGCAACTGTAACTTCGGTTGTAACGTCGTCATTCTTTTCTCAGAGGACATGAAACAAAAATGTTCCAATAAGCAAAGCAGAAATACGAATTGATCAAAAGAACTAAAAATGTATCCAAGAACCGGAACTTTCTTATAAAAAATGATGACATTCTGGTACAATTTTGCAGCAAAACTATGCTCTAAACAACTGGATGGAAATTACCCAACTTTACCTAAGTAAATATTCAACATTGTTTGAACATAAGTTTCAAACAGCTCGTCTGATTTCAGTTCCTGAGCTTCGATGAATAAATGCCCTTTATGCCAGTTGTAGGTTTTGGCACCCATATTGAAGGAACTCCTAGCTCTTCTAGCTTTTTTATCTGTAAAGAATAATATCAGAATATTATTTGTATTGACTGGCATGATAAGCAAAGTGTAGATTCACGTTATCATAGAGTAAAGAGATCACAAGCGCCTTTAGCCATGGCAATTAAATCATTCAACCTATTCCACTGATATTAATATTATAAAGAAAATAAAGGGAGATGCAAAGAAGCAACCACAAGAGGTTCTCCCTTTATAAAATTAAGTCATTAGTAAGGAAAATGGCTCATAGAGACGGAAAAAGAATAACTCTGTTGGGACCATAAATAGTACCTATAACACTGGGAATTGAAAGTATAGCGGCATAAAATTAAGAAAAAAATATAATGAAAGATTTATAACACGACATTTCGACGTTACTTTTACCAGCACAATCCTAGCCATTTTACGGAATCCAGGACAGTCTTAGGTTCTGGATTCCACTCCGTAGACTCTGGATTCCAGGTACTGATTTCGAATTGTTTGTCGGAGGAACTTGGATTCCGGATTCCTTGAGCGTGTACTCCAGATTCCAAATCCTATGATTCCCGATTCCACAAGCAAGAATTGCCCGTATCCAGGATTCAACGAGCAAAAAAATTTCCTTGACTCTGGAATCGGGATTTCCTCACATGGAAACAAAGTTTATATTAAAACACGTACGTTAGTTATTCACAAGCCCGCTGGACGTAGCGTCCTCCTCTGTTCTCTTATTTTCGTCGTCCGCCATGTTTTGAAATTTCTCTTTTTCCTGCTCATTTAGTCGGCGATATTCCAGATTGGCTTCTTTTTGTATTTGGGCAAGGGTTTTCCCATCTGCCATCATTTTCTTGGCTAGAAACCAAAAGGCATGACAAGTTTAAAATATAGTGAAATGGCAGGGATCTATGAGTCACGCGGCGTACATTCTAATCCGAGTGCCTTTGCTGAGGGTATCTCCTTATCTAGAGCTTACTTGTTAGCTCCTGTCCATGAGGAAATTACTAAGGGTGAAAACTAACAAATTAACCTGTGTTAAGCGTGTAAGTGAATGAATGCGCTCTCATCCGCTGTTTTTGGGTTGAAAATGCGTAGATACTCAGTACAAGTTTTATACCGGGAGGCACCCCACCCCTTGCCGCTTACGGCTTGCTTTGTTCAAAGAATGGCATGGTTATTGAATTATTACTGACATGGCACCTCTGCCGGACACGAAGAGTAAATTTTTATAAAAACTTGTAGACTTTCCTAAACAAAGACTCAAGGGCAAGAAACGTTTACGCACGCCCCTTACAGTATATTTTTTCCCTTTATTTCACTTATACAAAAGACGTCCTCCCGAGCCAAGAGCTGATAAAGGCATAAATTGTCTGACGTATTTTCAAGTCGCCTATTTGTCACCTGCTCTTTTCCCATTTCCTTAATGCTTAATACACCTTGCTTGTTCCCTTCCTCCAAAATAGCATTCCCTTCAATTCTTTGGGACATATGAAATACTCCGGAAAATTAAAAAAAAAAAAAATGCATTTTTTTGAGGGGAGCAAAAAAGTGTATTATATGCGGAGCGTATTATCATCAACTATCAGCAACCGGCCAAAAAAACCCGGCCGATTAGTTCTAAGTGTGGGTCGTCTACTTTTGGAGAAAAACAGGTAAATTGATGGAGTTAAAGCTCCCAATTTCCTACAGCACTCGATTTCCATTTTATTGTTATTTTATTTGGTGAGAGTGGAAGTTTTATGCAATCGATACAGTAGGGGGGCGTAAGGGTTTGCGTGATTTGGTTTTGCTCGATTTTTGGTGCGGTTTTACGGAAATTTTTATGTTAAGTTGCGGCATTGAAGTTTCACAAAACCAAGCGCTTTTCGGTATTTAGAAGTTTTCGAGTAATTTCAAAGAGGTTTTCTTTTGTTATTCTGTGCAGTGTTTATTCGTAATTCTGTGCGGTTTTAAGGTATTGGTGCTCCCTCTTACGCCCCCCTCACAAAGGGAAGATAACAAAACTTACCTGTCGTGTTTGTGCGACCTGAACTCACGTTAATTAGAATAAGAATGAGTACTTTTTAGGGGCTCATCATGGTTACACGAGCTCACGCTAATATCAAAGAATGACCAGGCCCAGTTATCTTTCTTCCCCGAAAGAAACTTGCTCTTAAACATCGAATATCCCGATTTTTTTCTCTTTACCCCTGGGACGTATTTTCTGACTGTTGAGGTTCTTGGTCCCCTCGTTGTATGTTGTTTCTTCCGTCTCCTCTCATTCCGGATCCAGTTCTTTGATATTGTTAAAGAGAAAAACATTAAGCGTTGAAAATCGAGAAAAATGAATAATAACACTTGAAGCAAAATAGGCGCAGCTGTGTATACGATGAACGTTACATGTACACTACGAGCAGTTTCTCTTTTTTTCTAGATTTATGGCCTGTTTACATGCACTTAGCCTCGTTTTGAAAGTGAGATTTTTTGGAACTCGGAAATGGGACATTATTTTTCTCTAAAATCACTTAGCCTTTCCCTCAAAGTCACATGAATGTGCTCTAAAGTTAACTGATTTGTGGAATACAAGTTTATTGTTTGATTTAAATTATGAATTCGAGTTAATAGGAGCTTCGCTTTTAGCCCTGGCTAAATCTATATATTTGAAACAGCCTGTGTGACAGGCGCCAATAGAGAGGAGGGGACAAACGCCCTGTCTTTTTTCTCTTCCTCTATGCCCCATTTTGAAGCCCGTACCCCAGGCTATTGAAATATCAACAATAAACTCCCCTGTAGGAAGAGACGTGGAATGAGTGGAACACATCCGGGGGGGGGGGGGGGTTGATTTATAATCAGACCGGCCTGAAAGATTAAAAACTCAACCCTCCCAGAGTAAGCTTGTCCCTTGAACCTCTTGTAACATCATTAATGTAGATGGTCAGAGAAAACTTTAATAGCTTTATTAGTTTTTCAGGTCCCAAAATTCTGTGAAATTTGGCTTATTAGACCGAAAAAAAAGGAAAATAATCCTGCAAATTTTCAGCAAAAAATTCGAGTAGCAATTTTGTTATACAACCCACGCGCACTTCACTTGAACTACTACTAATACCCAGCAATAGGGGAAAAAGAGGTAGAGAAGGAGAGTGATGAAAAAGAAGGATCTGGGAAACGATTGGTGGCATGGGGAAGCGCGAAATACGCGGGGAATCTTGCCCTTTCCGCATGCCTGGACGCTAAAAGCGTAAGGCAAAAGCAATTGACGTTTTGCTTCGTTAAGATTATGTTATAAAAGACGATTTGCAACGACGATTTTTAGCGCAACACATCGTTGTAACGTTATGTGAGAATGGATATAAAAAGGTGAATGTATTCAAATTTAAACATTGGCATTTACATTGCAGTTGGAGTGATAAGACAAGCGCCAATAGACAGGAGAGGGCAAACGCCCTGTCTTTTTTCTCTTTCTCTATGCCCCATCTCGACGCCCGTACCCCAGGCTATTGAAATATCAACAATAAACTCCCCTGTAGCAAGAGACGTGTCCCTTGGACCTCTTGTAACATCATTAATATAGATGGTCAGAGAAAACTTAAATAGCTTTGTTAGTTTTTCAGGTCCCAAAATTCTGTGAAATTTGATTTATTAGGCCGAAAAAATCATGCAAATTTGAGAAAAAATTGGAGTGAAAATTTTGTTATACAACCCACGCGCACTTCATTTG
>OZ037785.1:7957799-8022799 GCA_964035525.1 Porites cylindrica
GAGCAACTAGAAAAATTTTCCTATCCACTTGTCCTTCATACAAGCAATACATTAAATTTGGTTGTCCGAAACCCAGAGTTCTTGTCCAAAAAGTTTACCTTGCAACTGAAAAACAATCGGGCATTTAATGTTTTTAATCACATGACTACCCTTGTATATTATTTTTGAATTAATATAATTGAATTAATTTTTCTCGACAAAAACAATGTCAATACGCGGGGGCTACTCCGTTATACGAGCTGTATAGGTACGAGTGTACCGCCCCATCGGGTCGAGTTTTGCTCCGTTTTGGTCTGAAAACGGGTACACACTTTGCCCACTTTGCTCTGGAATCGGGTGTGCTTTTCGAGGGAACTACGAGAGTGTATGAACGTATTTATCGTTTCAATTCCAAATGATTAAGATTGATTCTTACGGCCTTTTCTCTTGATTATGTATTAATATCGTTAGGAGAAAATTGGTAGGTACTTTAAGTGATGTTCGTGGGCTCATGGGACTCGTAGGAAGAAGGAGATACTTAAACACAACGAAACTATATTTGAAACAGCGTGTGTGACAGGCGCCTTTTCGCGGGAAAAAGAAACCTTAAGATTTGCGTTGTGCGTGCGGTGGCCGAAACGAGTAACAACAAACAGATTCAGTCAGAGATCCAGCAGGTTTCGCTGTTATGACTTCGTTTAAGAAGACCAGAGAGCTTTTAGCAGGATGCTATTTGGCCGACATCATTTGTGACGAAGAATTCGTGCTCCTCTATGACTGCAGCTTTTCAAAGAACTTAGAAATACCGTATGAAGAGTACGGAAGATTTAACCTCGAAGAAATGGCAGATTCAGAGTGCAGGGCAGAGTTCCGCGTGAATAAACGCGACCTGCCGCTTGTAGCAGAGTGTTTACAAATATCAGATGCTTTTGTATGTAACCAGGGCTCCGTTTATTATTACAATGCAGTATTTTATGGCTTACAATCACCACATTTATAAACCAAAAATTTGTGGGTTAGAACTATTTATTACAATGCAGTATTTTATGCCTTACAATCACCACATTAATAAACCAAAAATTTGTGGGTTAGAACTATTTATTAGAATGCAGTATTTTATGGCTTACAATCACCTCATTTATAAACCAAAAATTTGTGGGTTAGAACTATGTATTAGAATGCAGTATTTTATGGCTTACAATCATCACATCTATAAACCAAAAATTTGTGGGTTAGAACTATTTATTAGAATGCAGTATTTTATGGCTTACAATCACCACATTAATAAACCAAAATTTTGTGGGTTAGAATTATGTATTAGAATGCAGTATTTTATGGCTTACAATCACCTCATTTATAAACCAAAAATTTGTGGGTTAGAATTATTTATTAGAATGCAGTATTTTATGGCTTACAATCACCTCATTTATAAAGCAAAAATTTGTGGGTTAGAACGATTTATTACAATGCAGTATTTTATGGCTTACACTCACCACATGTATAAAGCAAAAATTTGTGGGTTAGAACTGCTGATGTAAAAGTTAGATGCACAAGGCTGTCAATAAGATTGCAAGTTGCAGGGTATGTGAAATTAGTGAGCGGGACATTGAAAGGGTGGGAAGTTGTTTCTGTTTTAATAAATTTTCCTTTCGTTTCCTCTTGAAATAGCCAAGTATTGGGCTCAAAGTAGCCAATTTAAACCCTGGTTTATGGCCCTTAGTGACATCCCTGGGACCACCTTACAAGACTAAGGCTTGTAATTAACATGTATTAATCCTCTTTGCTTTGAGAGGACTTTCTGTCACCAACATCCCATACCAGGCTGATCTGCTGAATAAATAGAAAGCGCGTATTATTTGAGTAAACTACACAGATTACTTATAGGCTAGTGATAATACACTAAATCGGGCACAATGTATATCTTTTTTTGTTATAAAGTGCTATGAAAAACTACTGGATGTACATTATTATTATTATTATTATTATTATTATTATTAGAGAGTAACTAGAAAAATTTTCCTATCCACTTGTCCTTCACACAAGCAATACATTAAATTTGGTTGTCCGAAACCCAGAGTTCTTGTCCAAAAAGTTTACCTTGCAACTGAAAAACAATCGGGCATTTAATGTTTTTAATCACATTACTACCCTTGTATATTATGTTTGAATTAAACCTAAAACGGAGCTCGTAAAAAAGCAATGAAATGACTGGCAGTGGAATGGCAAAGTTAAAAGGACTATTTAAGGCAACCGTTTCTAATCTTTTTTTTCTAATTAAAAATGTGCTTGTCCCACGGACAAGTCATAACAAAGGTTTACATGTCCAAACTACAATTTGTACCAGTCCCGGAATAAAGTTCCAAATCAATAAACATTCCCAACCTTCTCATGAACTCCACCAAAAATGCAAGATTTTCAGGAAAAAATATACAAACATATAAGCACCTTATTTGCTAAAAGCTTCAAATTTTCCTCAAACTTACACCACGTAAAGTCGACCTTTACGCTACCTTTACGCACGTGCGTTAAGGTGGCTCGACTGGATTTCTTGGGGTTGATACCTTCCAACTTTGAGCATTAACTACGTCGGCATGAGTAAAGATATGGAAAAAAGGTTACCACAACTGTATTATATAAAGATGAAAATTTCCTATGATCTGGGTTTTATTGCAATCGGAGTCGCCATGGCAACGTAAAGACGTAATTACGTTTTTCATGTATCTTTGTGTTTCTCTGTTCCAGGAGTTTTTTCAAGAAATCGCTTAAGGGAGTATGTATCGCTATAATTCCCTCCATTATGGTAAAGTTTGAACAAATTCTATGAGAGCGTTTTCGAAGTATTTTGAAATGTAGTTTTAAGAATGATAAAAACAGTGAAATAGCATGCTAGCCACACAATTCGCTAATATTTTAAGAAAATGATAAGCTTTGGGAACGAGGCTTCATTTCGTAGTGGTTTGACTCCATTGAAAACTGCATCCAAAAAAAGAGGGGAATTACTCTGGGCGATCGCGAGTAAGAAGAATTTTATTAACTTGCATTCAGCTGCTTTTGATACAGTTTTTGGACGTAATTTGGTCCATGTCTAAGAATTTCGCATTTCTCCAAAAACCGCTCGATAAATTTTTTTATAAATTCGACAAGCCCTTAACGCACGTGCGTAAAGGTAGCGTAAAGGTCGACTTTACGTGGCGTAAGTTTGAGGAAAATTTGAAACTTTTAGCAAATAAGGTGCTTGTATGTTTGTATATTTTTTCCTGAAAATCTTGCATTTTTGGTGGAGTTCATGAGAAGGTTGGGAATGTTTATTGATTTGGAACTTTATTCCGGGACTGGTAAAAATTGTAGTTTGGACATGTAAACCTTTGATATGACTTGTCCGTGGGACAAGCACATTTTTAATTAGAAAAAAAAGATTAGAAACGGTTGCCTTAAATAGTCCTTTTAACTTTGCCATTCCACTGCCAGTCATTTCATTGCTTTTTTACGAGCTCCGTTTTAGGTTTAATTCAAACATAATATACAAGGGTAGTAATGTGATTAAAAACATTAAATGCCCGATTGTTTTTCAGTTGCAAGGTAAACTTTTTGGACAAGAACTCTGGGTTTCGGACAACCAAATTTAATGTATTGCTTGTGTGAAGGACAAGTGGATAGGAAAATTTTTTTAGTTACTCTCTAATAATAATAATAATAATAATAATAATAATAATAATAATAATAATAATAATAATAATAATAATAATAATAATAATAATAATGTACATCCAGTAGTTTTTCATAGCACTTTACAACAAAAAAAATATACATTGTGCCCGATTTAGTGTATTATCACTAGCCTATAAGTAATCTGTGTAGTTTACTCAAATAATACGCGCTTTCTATTTATTCAGCAGATCAGCCTGGTATGGGATGTTGGTGACAGAAAGTCCTCTCAAAGCACAGAGGATTAATACATGTTAATTACAAGCCTTAGTCTTGTAAGGTGGTTCCAGGGATGTCACTAAGGGCCATAAACCAGGGTTTAAATTGGCTACTTTGAGCCCAATACTTGGCTATTTCAAGAGGAAACGAAAGGAAAATTTATTAAAACATAAACAACTTCCCACCCTTTCAATGTCCCGCTCACTAATTTCACATACCCTGCAACTTGCAATCTTATTGACAGCCTTGTACATCTAACTTTTACATCAGCAGTTTATGAAAATGATTTGTTATTTGGGTTTTTTGTTAAATTTGACCGTAAACACGTCTGGGAGTGAAAGGGCTTAGTCAAGAAACCATCCATGTTATACATGTGTTAGGCTTTCAGTCTTTTTATTTCTTATCTAAAATAATTTAAGCTTTTAATTTGAATTATGCCAAATTATACTAAATATTTTCATTTTGGAAGAGACCATTAATTGACCCACCTTTACATTAATTTGTGTGTTAGAGTTGCTGTTCTTTTATCAAAATTTAAAAACCTTGTAAGATTACTCTTTGCGGGACTACACTTAAAGGATGCGATTCGCATTTGCAGCTTTTGCAGTTACAACAATGACGATTTTCATGGGATTTGAAATGTAAAAATAAAGATAGGAAATTTGACGATTGGTTTTGGTAATGCAAAATTGAAAACGGACAGGGGCCCTATTTTTTAAACTACTACTCCTTTGCATGTTCGCTTAACGCGTAAAAGGATTGTCTAAATAAGATCTTTACACAAACTTTACGCAGAGCTAAAAAGTGTTTCTTCACTTAAATTTCTTTTTTCGTGCTGTTTGTTTCTATGTCCTTTGGGCATTGCACCACGCTCTTTGGACCGCCAAAATACATAAAAAAAGTCTGCGGTGAGCACGATTACATGTATTCTGCAGCTGAGAATAAAACTTACATAGTTCTAACCCTCCATTGTTTGGTTTATAAATGTGGTGATTGTAAGCCATAAAAAAATGCTTTCTAATACATAGTTCTAACCCACAAATTTTTGCTTTATAAATGAGGTGATTGTAACCCATAAAATACTGCATTCTAATACATAGTTCTAACCCCACAAATTTTTGGTTTATAAATGAGGTGATTGTAAGCCATAAAATACTGCATTCTAATCAATAGTTCTAACCCACAAATTTTTGGTTTATAAATGTGGTGATTGTAAGCCATAAAATACTGCATTGTAATAAATACTTCTAACCCACAAATTTTTGGTTTATGAATGTGGTGATTGTAAGCTATAAAATACTGCATTCTAATAAATAGTTCTAACCCACAAATTTTTGGTTTATAAATGACGTGATTGTAAGCCATAAAATACTGCATTCTAATAAATAGTTCTAACCCACAAATTTTTGGTTTATAAATGAGCTTATTGTAAGCCATAAAATGCTGCATTCCAATAAATAGTTCTAACCCACAAATTTTTGGTTTATAAATGAGGTGATTGTAAGCCATAAAATACTGCATTATAAAAAATATTTTTAAGCCACAACTACACTACCTCTTTTTCCTCTATTGTTGGGTATTACTAGTAGTGCAAGTGAAGTGCGCGTGGGTTGCCCTAATAAACCAAATTTCACAGAATTTTGGGACCTGAAAAAGTAATAAAGCTATGTGAGTCTTCTCTGACCATCTACATCAATGATGTTACAAGAGGTTCAAGGGACAAGCTTACTCTAGGAGGGTTGAGTTTTAGCCTTTTAGGCCGGTCTGATGATAAATCACCCCCCGGGATGTGTTCCACTCATTGCACGTCTCTTGCTGCAGGGGAGTTTATTGCTGATATTTCAATAAAACGGGCTACGGGCTTCGGAATGGGGCATAGAGGAAGAGAAAAAAGACAAGGCGTTTGTCCCCTCAAAATAATAATAATAATAATAATAATATTTAATACTCATATTGCGCTTTTTCTATAAAAATACTCAAAAGCGCATTACAACATTATTAATAACTAAATTAAAAACCAGTAAAATTACCCGGTAAAATTACAATATTACAATATTAAAATTACAATATTAAAATCACAATATTAAAAAAATAAAAATAATAGAAATAAAAATAAATAAATAAATAATCTAACTAAAAGCCTTTTAAAATAAATATGTTTTAACAGAGCGTTTAAAAGAGTCGATTGATGTTTCCTGTCTAATTGGCAGAGGAAGACTGTTCCATAAAAAGGGGGCAGCCATCGATAACGCGCGATCTCCCAAAGTCTTCTTCTTTCTTAGCCGAGGTCTTTCTAACAATATACCATTATTGTTACGGCGTAGTTGGTAACGTGAGTCCGGTAAGACAGAGACAAGATCCTTAAGATAGCTAGGCGCAACACCGTGAAGAATCTTAAATGTAACAAGGAGAATCTTAAAATCTACGCGCAAGCGCACTGGTAGCCAGTGGAGTTCTCTTAGCAAAGGAGTAACGTGACAATACTTAGGTGCACAGTAAACCAATCGAGCACTGGCATTCATGACTCTTTGAAGTTTCTTAATTTGATACTCAGGAGCACCGTACAATAAACCATTACAGTAGTCAAGCCAGTTGCCCAAATTGCGCACTGAAGAGGCAGGCGATACCTCAGCTTGGCCGATCTTGATCTTGTCAACGGACACCTTTGATAACTGTCGTTCCGTGCCAATGATCAAGAACTCAGTTTTATCGTCATTTAGCATTAACTTATCATCTCTCATCCATGCGCGAACGTCACGAATACAGTTCTCAATTGCAATCACAGCATCAGCCTCGCTGGTCTTATCAACGGGATTAAACGATATATATAGCTGTGTATCGTCCGCGTAGGTGTGAACGGATGGCAGATGAGATTTCATGATGTCAAACAGCAAACTCGCGTAGATGGTAAATAAGAGGTGGCCCAAACAAGAACCTTGTGGGACCCCGCAAGTCAGATTTTCATCTCAATATATCATCTTAAATGTAATAAATAAATATTAAATGTAGGAATTCCAAATGACATCAAAAGTCTGGCACAAAAGTACAAAAATGATTATAAAAGCCCTCTTTATCAATCAATCAATCAACAGGAAAGTACCAACAGAGTCCTTTTAGCTCTTTGACGCAAATTTCTCTAGAAAAGTTATCATTTTTTGGTTCTGTTGAGAAAGCGTCATTTGAAGCTGTTGTTGTTGTTGCTGCTGTTGCTGCTGTTGCTGTTGCATAAGCAGTAGCAACCCTTCATGATCCTTTCGTTCTTCCTCTTGTTTTCTTTGTTGTAGCTCAAACTCTCTCTCCTTAATTGACGCCTCTCTTTCACTTTTTTCGCGTAGATACTGTACTGTTTCTGAGCCAGATCGCCTCCTTTTGGGCTCTACTTCAGACCCATCGTTCTTTCTTCTTTTCGTTTCAGACGCTTTTTCCATTGCCTTATTCCTTGCCTCCTCCCCCCTTGCCTTGTCTAGTTCCTGCTTCTTTCTATCTGCATCCCCTATTTTAAAATAAGTTATTTGTGGAAAATAAAGAAATGAAGAAATCCATACCAGTGGGAGCCAGTAAAGATAAAGTTGATCATGGTGATGCAGATAGCAGGACTCAGGAGGACTTGTTACTATACACAAGTACTGCATGCAACTAATGGTTCTAACTTAATTCACTTTGTCTCTTGTAATGTTACAAATCCTCAAGATTCAAAAGATTTGCCACCCCCCCTTCTTAATGCCTACAGCACTTTTTTTAACATACCTCCCATTTTCATTACAAAAGATCCCCTTAAATTTGCCTTTCCTCCCCTGTGTTGTACATCATGAAACTAAGTCTACGTCATCACAGAAGATTCGTCTTAATTATGGAAGAATATATATTTTTCAGAGTACACCTCCTTGGTTTCAAGTGATTTTACCTTCACTTTCTCGTCGCTGTTCGTAACATTTCTCCTTTTCCACAACGTCCTCTAATAGTTTGTCAATCTCTGAAATTTCCGGACTAGTACCACTTTCTCTTCTCTCTGTGGCCATTCTTCTTTTGTGTTTGGTGATAATCAACAACAGTCTGTCTTGGACAGATCTTTTAGTGAGTGTTACCTTGAACTTTGGACGGCTCAGGGACACCAGCTCATCAGCTATCTTCTGCCAAATTGCGGCTCGCTGAACAGTTTTCTTTCGGGCCAGGAAGGGATTCTGAACCAGCACCTCCTTGCATAAAGCCACATCGTGGCTTTCAGTCCATTCCATAGGGGAATCTCTTTTTTGCAAACAAAAGCAAGGCAAATTAATTACTTTGAGCTGGAGCTCCATTCAAACAAACAGGATAAACATGTACAAGTTAACCATTGAAATGTTTGACCACATATTTGCATGCACAATAATCACAGCTGGACAAAAAAAGATGTGTGTAACTTCTTTGAACTATGAAAGCAAAAAGCGGTGGTCGGCAAAGAAGTGTATTTTTGCCGCGTGAACGATGTAAACAACTCGTACCTGAGTCCGAAAGAAGTTGTTGTTAGGAACTACATGTTTTGCTCCTCAAAAATAT
Organism: Porites cylindrica; assembly: GCA_964035525.1. Classification (NCBI taxonomy): domain Eukaryota; kingdom Metazoa; phylum Cnidaria; class Anthozoa; order Scleractinia; family Poritidae; genus Porites; species Porites cylindrica. The sequence continues at coordinate 7,966,239 of OZ037785.1, forward strand.
ACTCTTTTGGGGGTAAAAAACAATGTCGAAAATGAAAACATGCAAGATAAGAATCCTCTCCGGTTCAGAAAAGAAAATTAAGGACACACCGATTACTTACATAGCATGTTCTTCTTTTCCTGAGTCCATGGCGTCGGTGACAACCAGCACGGACGGCAAGCGCGGGGTTTTCAGGTCGGTGACGACAAGTCACGGACGGCAAGACATGCGCAGTAAGTACGAAACGCAACTTTGGACTTCCGGTTGACGTTCGTGACTCAAAAACGCCTGGTGCTTAAGCTCCCTAATATCACTGCTATTCGGTCTGCGCTGGATGCGGATGCCAGTGGCGCAACTTCGCTTGCCACATCAGCCTCAACGTGTAGTGAGTTTTTTGAATTTTCTCCACTGTCTGAGGAGAGTGTACGGAGAATTGCTGCCTCATGTGCAAAGTCGTGCGCCTTTGATCCCCTATTATTGTCTATTCTGTCCTTCTGTTTGGATGAACTGCTCCCTGTTATTAGGAAAATTGTCAACTTGTCTCTTGAGTCTGGCGTCTTTGCAGAGGACTGGAAGAATGCTTTAGTTCACCCCTTGCTTAAGAAAACAGGACTCAAACCTATTAACAAAAATTTTCGACCGGTGAGCAACTTGCAGGTTACATCAAAGATTACGGAAAAGTCCGTGGCTATCCAATTACAAGATCATATGACAGCCAACAACTTATTTCCTGTCCTCCAAAGCGCATATCGGCACTGAGACGGCGTTATTAAAAGTTAAAAACGATCTTCTGCTAAATATGGACAAAGGTCACGTCACATTGCTTGTGATGTTAGATCTCAGCGCTGCGTTTGATACCGTAGATCACGGTATTCTTCTGCACAGGTTGTAGTCCAAGCTTGGCCTTCGGGATAAGGCTTTATTATGGTTTAAATCTTATTTGGCGGGAAGAACGCAGCCGGTCTCAGTTAAGGGATCGCTCTCTGATAAATTTAATCTGACTTGCGGGATCCCACAAGGTTCTTGTTTGGGCCACCTCTTATTTACCATCTCCGCAAGTTCGCTGTTTGACATCATGAAATCTCATCTGCCATCCGTTCACACCTACGCGGACGATACACAGCTATATATATCGTTTAATCCCGTTGATAAGACCAGCGAGGCTGATGCTGTGATTGCAATTGAGAACTGTATTCGTGACGTTCGCGCATGGATGAGAGATGATAAGTTAATGCTAAATGACGATAAAACTGAGTTCTTGATCATTGGCACGGAACGACAGTTATCAAAGGTGTCCGTTGACAAGATCAAGATCGGCCAAGCTGAGGTATCGCCTGCCTCTTCAGTGCGCAATTTGTCAACTGGCTTGACTACTGTAATGGTTTATTGTACGGTGCTCCTGAGTATCAAATTAAGAAACTTCAAAGAGTCATGAATGCCAGTGCTCGATTGGTTTACTGTGCACCTAAGTATTGTCACGTTACTCCTTTGCTAAGAGAACTCCACTGGCTACCAGTGCGCTTGCGCGTAGATTTTAAGATTCTCCTTGTTACATTTAAGATTCTTCACGGTGTTGCGCCTAGCTATCTTAAGGATCTTGTCTCTGTCTTACCGGACTCACGTTACCAACTACGCCGTAACAATAATGGTATATTGTTAGAAAGACCTCGGCTAAGAAAGAAGAAGACTTTGGGAGATCGCGCGTTATCGATGGCTGCCCCCTTTTTATGGAACAGTCTTCCTCTGCCAGGAAAAAACAGGAAACATCAGACAGGAAACATCAATCGACTCTTTTAAACGCTCTGTTAAAACATATTTATTTTAAAAGGCTTTTAGTTAGATTATTTATTTATTTATTTTTATTTCTATTATTTTTATTTTTTTAATATTGTGATTTTAATATTGTAATTTTAATATTGTAATATTGTAATTTTACCGGGTAATTTTACTGGTTTTTAATTTAGTTATTAATAATGTTGTAATGCGCTTTTGAGTATTTTTAGAGAAAAAGCGCAATATAAGTATTAAATATTATTATTATTATTATTATTTTGAGGGGACAAACGCCCTGTCTTTTTTCTCTTCCTCTATGCCCCATTCCGAAGCCCGTAGCCCGTTTTATTGAAATATCAACAATAAACTCCCCTGCAGCAAGAGACGTGCAATGAGTGGAACACATCCCGGGGGGTGATTTATCATCAGACCGGCCTAAAAGGCTAAAACTCAACCCTCCTAGAGTAAGCTTGTCCCTTGAACCTCTTGTAACATCATTGAGGTAGATGGTCAGAGAAGACTCAGATAGCTTTATTACTTTTTCAGGTCCCAAAATTCTGTGAAATTTGGTTTATTAGGGCAACCCACGCGCACTTCACTTGCACTACTACTAATACCAAGCAACAGAGGAAAAAGAGGTAGGGTAGTTGTGGCTTACAAATATTTTTTATAATGCAGTATTTTATGGCTTATAATCACCTCATTTCTAAACCAAAAATTTGTGGGTTAGAACTATTTATTGGAATGCAGCATTTTATGGCTTACAATAACCTCATTTATAAACCAAAAATTTGTGGGTTAGAACTATTTATTAGAATGCAGTATTTTATGGCTTACAATCACGTCATTTATAAACCAAAAATTTGTGGGTTAGAACTTTTTATTAGAATGCAGTATTTTATGGCTTACAATCACCTCATTTATAAACCAAAAATTTGTGGGTTAGAACTTTTTATTAGAATGCAGTATTTTATGGCTTACAATCACGTCATTTATAAACCAAAAATTTGTGGGTTAGAACTTTTTATTAGAATGCAGTATTTTATGGCTTACAATCACCTCATTTATAAACCAAAAATTTGTGTGTTAGAACTTTTTATTAGAATGCAGTATTTTATGGCTTACAATCACCTCATTTACAAACCAAAAATTTGTGGGTTAGAACTATTTATTAGAATGCAGTATTTTATGGCCTACAATCACCACATTTATAAACCAAAAATTTGTGGGTTAGAACTATGTATTAGAATGCAGTATTTTATGGCTTACAATCACCTCATTTATAAACCAAAAATTTGTGGGTTAGAACTATTTATTAGAATGCAGTATTTTATGGCTTACAATCACCTCATTTATAAAGCAAAAATTTGTGCGTTAGAACTATTTATTAGAATGCAGTATTTTATGGCTTACAATCACCACATTTATAAACCAAAAATTTGTGGGTTAGAACTATTGATTAGAATGCAGTATTTTATGGTATACAATCACCTGATTTATAAACCAAAAATTGGTGGGTTAGAACTATGTATTAGAATGCAGTATTTTATGGCTTACAATCACCACATTTATAAACCAAAAATTTGTGGGTTAGAACTATGTATTAGAATGCAGTATTTTATGGCTTACAATAACCTCATTTATAAACCAAAAATTTGTGGGTTAGAACTATGTATTAGAATGCAGTATTTTATGGCTTACAATCACCTCATTTATAAAGCAAAAATTTGTGGGTTAGAACTATTTATTAGAATGCAGTATTTTATGGCTTACAATCACCACATTTATAAACCAAACATTTGTGGGTTAGACCTATTGATTAGAATGCAGTATTTTATGGCTTACAATCACCTCATTTATAAACCAAAAATTTGTGGGTTAGAACTATGTATTAGAATGCAGTATTTTATGGCTTACAATCACCACATTTATAAAGCAAAAATTTGTGGGGTAGAACTATTTTTTAGAAAGCATTTTTTTATGGCTTACAATCACCACATTTATCACAATAATGAATGATATAATGAGAATGAAGAAATCCATACCAGTGGGAGCCAGTAAAGATAAAGTTGATCATGGTGATGCAGATAGCAGGACTCAGGAGGACTTGTTACTATACACAAGTACTGCATGCAACTAATGGTTCTAACGTAATTCACTTTGTCTCTTGTAATGTTACAAATCCTCAAGATTCAAAAGATTTGCCACCCCCCTTCTTAATGCCTACAGCACTTTTTTTAACATACCTCCCATTTTCATTACAAAAGATCCCCTTAAATTTGCCTTTCCTCCCCGGTGTTGTACATCATGAAACTAAGTCTACGTCATCACAGAAGATTCGTCTTAATTATGAAAGAATATATATTTTTCAGAGTACACCTCCTTGGTTTCAAGTGATTTTACCTTCACTTTCTCGTCGCTGTTCGTAACATTTCTCCTTTTCCACAACGTCCTCTAATAGTTTGTCAATCTCTGAAATTTCCGGACTAGTACCACTTTCTCTTCTCTCTGTGGTCATTCTTCTTTTGTGTTTGGTGATAATCAACAACAGTCTGTCTTGGACAGATCTTTTAGTGAGTGTTACCTTGAACTTTGGACGGCTCAGGGACACCAGCTCATCAGCTATCTTCTGCCAAATTGCGGCTCGCTGAACAGTTTTCTTTCGGGCCAGGAAGGGATTCTGAACCAGCACCTCCTTGCATAAAGCCACATCGTGGCTTTCAGTCCATTCCATAGGGGAATCTCTTTTTTGCAAACAAAAGCAAGGCAAATTAATTACTTTGAGCTGGAGCTCCATTCAAACAAACAGGATAAACATGTACAAGTTAACCATTGAAATGTTTGACCACATATTTGCATGCACAATAATCACAGCTGGACAAAAAAAGATGTGTGTAACTTCTTTGAACTATGAAAGCAAAAAGCGGTGGTCGGCAAAGAAGTGTATTTTTGCCGCGTGAACGATGTAAACAACTCGTACCTGAGTCCGAAAGAAGTTGTTGTTAGGAACTACATGTTTTGCTCCTCAAAAATATACTCTTTTGGGGTAAAAAACAATGTCGAAAATGAAAACATGCAAGATAAGAATCCTCTCCGGTTCAGAAAAGAAAATTAAGGACACACCGATTACTTACATAGCATGTTCTTCTTTTCCTGAGTCCATGGCGTCGGTGACAACCAGCACGGACGGCAAGCGCGGGGTTTTCAGGTCGGTGACGACAAGTCACGGACGGCAAGACATGCGCACTAAGTACGAAACGCAACTTTGGACTTCCGGTTGACGTTCGTGACTCAAAAACGCCTGGTGCTTAAGCTCCCTAATATCACTGCTATTCGGTCTGCGCTTGATGCGGATGCCAGTGGCGCAACTTCGCTTGCCACATCAGCCTCAACGTGTAGTGAGTTTTCTGAATTTTCTCCACTGTCTGAGGAGAGTGTACGGAGAATTGCTGCCTCATGTGCAAAGTCGTGCGCCTTTGATCCCCTATTATTGTCTATTCTGTCCTTCTGTTTGGATGAACTGCTCCCTGTTATTAGGAAAATTGTCAACTTGTCTCTTGAGTCTGGCGTCTTTGCAGAGGACTGGAAGAATGCTTTAGTTCACCCCTTGCTTAAGAAAACAGGACTCAAACCTATTAACAAAAATTTTCGACCGGTGAGCAACTTGCAGGTTACATCAAAGATTACGGAAAAGTCCGTGGCTATCCAATTACAAGATCATATGACAGCCAACAACTTATTTCCTGTCCTCCGAAGCGCATATCGGCACTGAGACGGCGTTATTAAAAGTTAAAAACGATCTTCTGCTAAATATGGACAAAGGTCACGTCACATTGCTTGTGATGTTAGATCTCAGCGCTGCGTTTGATACCGTAGATCACGGTATTCTTCTGCACAGGCTGTAGTCCAAGCTTGGCCTTCGGGATAAGGCTTTATTATGGTTTAAATCTCATTTGGCGGGAAGAACGCAGCCGGTCTCAGTTAAGGGATCGCTCTGATAAATTTAATCTGACTTGCGGGGTCCCACAAGGTTCTTGTTTGGGCCACCTCTTATTTACCATCTACGCGAGTTCGCTGTTTGACATCATGAAATCTGATCTGCCATCGGTTCACACCTACGCGGACGATACACAGCTATATATATCGTTTTATCCCGTTGATAAGACCAGCGAGGCTGATGCTGTGATTGCAATTGAGAACTGTATTCGTGACGTTCGCGCATGGATGAGAGATGATAAGTTAATGCTAAATGACGATAAAACTGAGTTCTTGATCATTGGCACGGAACGACAGTTATCAAAGGTGTCCGTTGACAAGATCAAGATCGGCCAAGCTGAGGTATCGCCTGCCTCTTCAGTGCGCAATTTGGGCAACTGGCTTGACTACTGTAATGGTTTATTGTACGGTGCTCCTGAGTATCAAATTAAGAAACTTCAAAGAGTCATGAATGCCAGTGCTCGATTGGTTTACTGTGCACCTAAGTATTGTCACGTTACTCCTTTGCTAAGAGAACTCCACTGGCTACCAGTGCGCTTGCGCGTAGATTTTAAGATTCTCCTTGTTACATTTAAGATTCTTCACGGTGTTGCGCCTAGCTATCTTAAGGATCTTGTCTCTGTCTTACCGGACTCACGTTACCAACTACGCCGTAACAATAATGGTATATTGTTAGAAAGTCCTCGGCTAAGAAAGAAGAAGACTTTGGGAGATCGCGCGTTATCGATGGCTGCCCCCTCTTTATGGAACAGTCTTCCTCTGCCAATTAGACAGGAAACATCAATCGACTCTTTTAAACGCTCTGTTAAAACATATTTATTTTAAAAGGCTTTTAGTTAGATTATTTATTTATTTATTTTTATTTCTATTATTTTTATTTTTTTAATATTGTGATTTTAATATTGTAATTTTAATATTGTAATTTTACCGGGTAATTTTACTGGTTTTTAATTTAGTTATTAATAATGTTGTAATGCGCTTTTGAGTATTTTTATAGAAAAAGCGCAATATAAGTATTAAATATTATTATTATTATTATTATTATTTTGAGGGGACAAACGCCCTGTCTTTTTTCTCTTCCTCTATGCCCCATTCCGAAGCCCGTAGCCCGTTTTATTGAAATATCAACAATAAACTCCCCTGCAGCAAGAGACGTGCAATGAGTGGAACACATCCCGGGGGGTGATTTATCATCAGACCGGCCTAAAAGGCTAAAACTCAACCCTCCTGGAGTAAGCTTGTCCCTTGAACCTCTTGTAATGTAGATGGTCAGAGAAGACTCAGATAGCTTTATTACTTTTTCAGGTCCCAAAATTCTATGAAATTTGGTTTATTAGGGCAACCCACGCGCACTTCACTTGAACTACTAGTAATACCCAGCAATAGAGGAAAAAGAGGTAGGGTAGTTGTGGGTTACAGATATTTATCAGAATGCAGTATTTTATGCCTTACAATCACCTCATTTATAAATCAAAAATTTGTGGGTTAGAACTATTTATTGGAATGCAGTATTTTATGGCTTACAATCACCTCATTTATAAACCAAAAATTTGTGGGTTAGAACTATTTATTGGAATGCAGTATTTTCTGGCTTACAATCACCTCATTTATAAACCAAAAATTTGTGGGTTAGAACTTTGTATTAGAATGCAGTATTTTATGGCTTACAATCATCACATCTATAAACCAAAAATTTGTGGGTTAGAACTATTTATTACAATGCAGTATTTTATGGCTTACAATCACCTCATTTATAAACCAAAAATTTGTGGGTTAGAACTATTTATTAGAATGCAGTATTTTATGGCTTACAATCACCTCATTTATAAACCAAAAATTTGTGGGTTAGAACTGTTCATTAGAATGCAGTATTTTATGGCTTGCAATCATCTCATTTATAAACCAAAAATTGGAGGGTTAGAACTATGTAAGTTTTATTCTCAGCTGCAGAATACATGTAATCGTGCTCACCGCAGACTTTTTTTATGTATTTTGGCGGTCCAAAGAGCGTGGTGCAATTCCCAAAGGACATGGAAACAAACAGCACGAAAAAAGAAATTTAAGTGAGCGTAATGGTGGCGAAAAGCTGTCGTAAAGTTGTCATTTACGTAGCTTTACGACCCATTTACACCACGTAAAGTCGAACTTTACGCTACCTTGACGCACATGCAAAAAGGTATAGTAAAGAAACACTTCTGAGCTCTGCGTAAAGTTTGTGTAAAGATCTTATTTAGACAATCCTTTTACGCGTTAAGCGGACATGCGAAGGAGTAGTAGTTTAAAAAATAGGGCCCCTGTTCGTTTTCAATTTTGCATTACCAAAACCAATCGTCAAATTTCCTATCTTTATTTTTACATTTCAAATCCCATGAAAATCGTCATTGTTGTAACTGCAAAAGCTGCAAATGCGAATCGCATCCTTTAAGTGTAGTCCCGCAAAGAGTAATCTTACAAGGTTTTTAAGGTTTTTCTAAATATAACATGACTTATTTCTGTGTTAGCGTCTTTGTCATTACATTAAAAATTAGAAAAAAACAAATTTTTGTAACCCCTTCGTAAGATACAGTGCACATAAACTTTTCAAATGGGTCAAAACAGTCTTCTCAAAAAATCAAAAAAAATAATAAATCATCTTAACTTATTATCATACCAAATTAAGGTAATTTATAGTTTAAAATAATTATTAGTATTTACATGTAAGGTATAAGAAAACTGATGAAGTTAAATTTTGATAAAAGAACAGCAACTCTAACACACAAATTAATGTAAATTTGTGGGTTAGAACTATTTATTAGAATGCAGTATTTTATTTTGGTAGGTACTTTAAGTGATGTTCGTGGGCTCATGGGACTCATAGAAAGAAGGAGACACTTAAACACAATGAAACTATATTTGAAACAGGGTGTGTGACAGGCGCCTTTTGAAACTCGTAAACTCCCCTGTAGCAAGAGACGTGGAATGAGTGGAACACTCGCATTCTCAGGTGTCGGCTGCTCGTGCGTGTCTTCTGAAGAATCAAAATGCATCAGTGAAGCATGTCTTCCGTTACAATGTGAAGACGGCTTCTTCTTGTAGCATCCTCTTGATTGATGACCCCCTCTCAAACACGAGAAACAGAGTCTTTGCTTCATTACAAAGTCGAAACGCTCACGGACAGGAATTTTAGCAAACGCAGGACAGTCTACGAGATTATGGATCTGATTGCAAAACAAACAACTCCTTTTCGTGAGATCTTCAGACTTCTTCTCCTGAGACTTGTTTTGATCCATGGGACTCTTCTGAGATGACGTGCAGAAGTTACTAAGCTCTCTAGGACCAGGCCCAGAACCCTCGGGTTTTGATTTCGTCCCTCGCATCTGGATCTTCTTCTTATCCTTAGCCAAGAAGGGAAGTTTTCCGAAGATTGGATTACTTAGGGCACGTGACTTCTCCTCAAGGAATGACGCAATGTCTTCGATACAAACTTCTCTCTTGTCCGCATTGAGGATACGATCAGCATTGTTCCTCCAGATACTCTGCAGTCTGCTAATGGGATCATAGCAAATATGTATGGACCTGTAGGTGGGTACTTTTTTAACCAATTTTAACCAATACCTAAAGAGTCTTGTTATTATAAAAAAACTCAAAACTTTTCACTGTTGTGAATTTCAGAGGGAAAGAAGCATGATGCCAGCATTTTGGGTGATTCTGGACTGCTTCAGCAGCTACAGTGGTATGCACGTTCTCCAGCAGGACATCCTATGTGCATATATGGGGATCCTGTATACCCCTTAAGGGTACAGCTTCAAGCCCCTTTCAGAAATGTAGTTCTCACTCCACAAATGCAGGCATTTAATTCGTCAATGAGCTCTGTAAGGAGTTGTGTGGAGTGGCTCTTTGGTGATATAGTAAATTACTTTAAATTTATCGATTTTAAGAAAAACCTGAAGATTGGGCTAAGTAACATTGGAAAACTCTACATAGTATGTGCTGTGTTACAAAATGCTCTCACCGGGTTTATATGGCAATCTTACCTCAGAGTTTTTTGATCTTCATCCACCTACACTACAAGGGTATTTTGCATAAGAACGTACTAGGTAATTTGAAGGTTATGCTCGTAACTTGTAATTGCCCAAACACAAGGTTTGAGAAGCGTGTGGTGATTTAATTTTGTATTTGGTTTACTGTTTATTTCCAATGTTTTTGTCTTTGGTAACGGTAACAAAAACAAATCAAAATAACCACATTCAAGTCTTAGGGCAATGCTTGTCAAACATTTTAAACATTTCCAGCAAAAAGCACGGGGTACTATGTCCATTAACCACCCCCTCCCCCCCCACACACACCCACCCACCCACCCTACCATTTCACTCTGTGGCCATGAAATATTTATTAGAGGGTTAGAACTGTTTATTAGAATGCAGTATTTTATGGCTTACAATCACCACATTTATAAACCAAAAATTTGTGGGTTAGAACTATTTATTAGAATGCAGTATTTTATGGCTTACAATCACCACATTTATAAACCAAAAATTGATGGGTTAGAACTATTTATTAGAATGCAGTATTTTATGGCTTACAATCACCACATTTATAAACCAAAAATTTGTGGGTTAGAACTATTTATTGGAATGCAGTATTTTATGGCTTACAATCACCACATTTATAAACCAAAAATTTGTGGGTTAGAACTATTTATTGGAATGCAGTATTTTATGGCTTACAATCACCACATTTATAAACCAAAAATTTGTGGGTTAGAACTTTTTATTAGAATGCAGTATTTTATGGCTTACAATCACCTCATTTATAAACCAAAAATTTGTGGGTTAGAACTTTTTATTAGAATGCAGTATTTTATGGCTTACAATCACCTCATTTATAAACCAAAAATTTGTGGGTTAGAACTATTTATTAGAATGCAGTATTTTATGGCCTACAATCACCACATTTATAAACCAAAAATTTGTGGGTTAGAACTATGAATTAGAATGCAGTATTTTATGGCTTACAATCACCTCATTTATAAACCAAAAATTTGTGGGTTAGAACTATTTATTAGAATGCAGTATTTTATGGCTTACAATCACCTCATTTATAAAGCAAAAATTTGTGCGTTAGAACTATTTATTAGAATGCAGTATTTTATGGCTCACAATCACCTCATTTATAAACCAAAAATTTGTGGGTTAGAACTATTTATTAACATTTATAAACCAACAATTTGTGGATTAGAACTATGCATAAGAATGCAGTATTTTATGGCTTACAATCACCTCATTTATAAACCAAAAATTTGTGGGTTAGAACTATTTATTAGAATGCAGTATTTTATGACTTACAATCATCACATCTATAAACCAAAAATTTGTGGGTTAGAACTATGCATTAGAATGCAGTATTTTATGGCTTACAATCACCTCATTTATAAACCAAAAATTTGTGGGTTAGAACTATTTATTAACATTTATAAACCAAAAAATTGTGGATTAGATTTAATTTTGTATTTGGTTTACTGTTTATTTCCAATGTTTTTGTCTTTGGTAACGGTAACAAAAACAAATCAAAATAACCACATTCAAGTCTTAGGGCAATGCTTGTCAAACATTTTAAACATTTCCAGCAAAAAGCACGGGGTACTATGTCCATTAACCACCCCCTCCCCCCCCACACACACCCACTCACCCACCCTACCATTTCACTCTGTGGCCATGAAATATTTATTAGAGGGTTAGAACTATTTATTAGAATGCAGTATTTTATGGCTTACAATCACCTCATTTATAAACCAAACATTTGTGGGTTAGAACTTTTTATTAGAATGCAGTATTTTATGGCTTACAATCACCACATTTATAAACCAAAAATTTGTGGGTTAGAACTATGCATAAGAATGCAGTATTTTATGGCTTACAATCACCACATTTATAAACCAAAAATTTGTGGGTTAGAACTATGTATTAGAATGCAGTATTTTATGGCTTACAATCACCTCATTTATAAACCAAAAATTTGTGGGTTAGAACTATTTATTAGAATGCAGTATTTTATGGCTTACAATCACCTCATTTATAAAGCAAAAATTTGTGCGTTAGAACTATTTATTAGAATGCAGTATTTTATGGCTCACAATCACCTCATTTATAAACCAAAAATTTGTGGGTTAGAACTATTTATTAACATTTATAAACCAACAATTTGTGGATTAGAACTATGCATAAGAATGCAGTATTTTATGGCTTACAATCACCTCATTTATAAACCAAAAATTTGTGGGTTAGAACTATTTATTAGAATGCAGTATTTTATGGCTCACAATCACCTCATTTATAAACCAAAAATTTGTGGGTTAGAACTATTTATTAACATTTATAAACCAACAATTTGTGGATTAGAACTATGCATAAGAATGCAGTATTTTATGGCTTACAATCACCTCATTTATAAACCAAAAATTTGTGGGTTAGAACTATTTATTAGAATGCAGTATTTTATGACTTACAATCATCACATCTATAAACCAAAAATTTGTGGGTTAGAACTATGCATTAGAATGCAGTATTTTATGGCTTACAATCACCTCATTTATAATCCAAAAATTTGTGGGTTAGAACTATTTATTAACATTTATAAACCAAAAAATTGTGGATTAGATTTAATTTTGTATTTGGTTTACTGTTTATTTCCAATGTTTTTGTCTTTGGTAACGGTAACAAAAACAAATCAAAATAACCACATTCAAGTCTTAGGGCAATGCTTGTCAAACATTTTAAACATTTCCAGCAAAAAGCACGGGGTACTATGTCCATTAACCACCCCCTCCCCCCCCCACACACACCCACCCACCCACCCTACCATTTCACTCTGTGGCCATGAAATATTTATTAGAGGGTTAGAACTATTTATTAGAATGCAGTATTTTATGGCTTACAATCACCTCATTTATAAACCAAACATTTGTGGGTTAGAACTTTTTATTAGAATGCAGTATTTTATGGCTTACAATCACCACATTTATAAACCAAAAATTTGTGGGTTAGAACTATGCATAAGAATGCAGTATTTTATGGCTTACAATCACCTCATTTATAAACCAAAAATTTGTGGGTTAGAACTATTTATTAGAATGCAGTATTTTATAACTTACAATCACCACATTTATAAACCAAAAATTTGTGGGTTAGAAGTTTTTATTATAATGCAGTATTTTATGCCTCACAATCACCTCATTTATAAACCAAAAATTTGTGGGTTAGAACTATTTATTAGAATGCAGTATTTTATGGCTTACAATCACCACATTTATAAACCAAAAATTTGTGCGTTAGAACTATTTATTAGAATGCAGTATTTTATGGCTCACAATCACCTCATTTATAAACCAAAAATTTGTGGGTTAGAACTATTTATTAACATTTATAAACCAACAATTTGTGGATTAGAACTATGCATAAGAATGCAGTATTTTATGGCTTACAATCACCTCATTTATAAACCAAAAATTTGTGGGTTAGAACTATTTATTAACATTTATAAACCAAAAAATTGTGGATTAGATTTAATTTTGTATTTGGTTTACTGTTTATTTCCAATGTTTTTGTCTTTGGTAACGGTAACAAAAACAAATCAAAATAACCACATTCAAGTCTTAGGGCAATGCTTGTCAAACATTTTAAACATTTCCAGCAAAAAGCACGGGGTACTATGTCCATTAACCACCCCCTCCCCCCCCCCCCCCACACACCCACCCACCCACCCTACCATTTCACTCTGTGGCCACTCTGTGGGTTAGAAGTTTTTATTATAATGCAGTATTTTATGCCTCACAATCACCTCATTTATAAACCAAAAATTTGTGGGTTAGAACTATTTATTAGAATGCAGTATTTTATGGCTTACAATCACCACATTTATAAACCAAAAATTTGTGGGTTAGAACTTTTTATTACAATGCAGTATTTTATGCCTCACAATCACCTCATTTATAAACCAAAAATTTGTGGGTTAGAACTATTTATTAACATTTATAAACCAACAATTTGTGGATTAGAACTATGCATAAGAATGCAGTATTTTATGGCTTACAATCACCACATTTATAAACCAAAAGTTTGTAGGTTAGAACTATGTATTAGAATGCAGTATTTTATGGCTTACAATCATCACATCTATAAACCAAAAATTTGTGCGTTAGAACTGTGCACTAGAATGCAGTATTTTATGGCTTACCATCACCTCATTTATAAACCAAAAATTTGTGGGTTAGAACTATTTATTAACATTTATAAACCAAAAATTTGTGGATTAGAATTATGCGTAAGAATGCAGTATTTTATGGCTTACAATCACCTCATTTATAAACCAAAAATTTGTGGGTTAGAACTATTTATTAGAATGCAGTATTTTATGGCTTACAATGACCTCATTTATAAACCAAAAATTTGTGGGTTAGAACTATTTATTAGAATGCAGTATTTTATGGCTTACAATCACCACATTTATAAACCAAAAATTTGTGGGTTAGAACTATTTATTACAAAGCAGTATTTTATGGCTTACAATCACCTAATTTATAAACCAAAAATTGGAGGGTTAGAACTATGTATGTTTTATTCTCAGCTTCAGAATACATGTAATCGTGCTCACCGCAGACTTTTTTTATGTATTTTGGTCCAAAGAGCGTGGTGCAATGCCCAAAGGACATGGAAACAAACAGCACGAAAAAAGAAATTTAAGTGAGCGTAATGGTGGCGTAAAGCTGTCGTAAAGTTGTCATTTACGTAGCTTTACGACCCATTTACACCACGTAAAGTCGAACTTTACGCTACCTTGACGCACATGCATACAGGTATAGTAAAGAAACACTTTTTAGCTCTGCGTAAAGTTTGTGAAAGATCTTATTTAGACAATCCTTTTACGCGTTAAGCGGACATGCGAAGGAGTAGTAGTTTAAAAAATAGGGCCCCTGTCCGTTTTCAATTTTGCATTACCAAAACCAATCGTCAAATTTCCTATCTTTATTTTTACATTTCAAATCCCATGAAAATCGTCATTGTTGTAACTGCAAAAGCTGCAAATGCGAATCGCATCCTTTAAGTGTAGTCCCGCAAAGAGTAATCTTACAAGGTTTTTAAGGTTTTTCTAAATATAACATGACTTATTTCTGTGTTAGCATCTTTGTGATTACATTAAAAATTTAAAAAAATTTTTTTGTAACACCTTCGTAAGGTTTAAATAAGAAGATACGGTGTACATAAACTTTTCAAATGGGTCAAAACAGTCTTCTCAAAAAATCAAAAAAAATAATAAATCATCTTAACTTATTATCATACCAAATTAAGGTAATTTATAGTTTAAAATAATTATTAGTATTTAGATGTAAGGTATAAAAAAACTGATGAAGTTAAATTTTGATAAAAGAACAGCAACTCTAACACACAAATTAATGTAAAGGTGGGTCAACTAGTGGTCTCTTCCAAAATGAAAATATTTAGTATAATTTAGCATAATTTCAATTAAAAGCTTAAATTATTTTAGATAAGAAATAAAAAGACTGAAAGCCTAACACATGTATAACATGGATGGTTTTTTGACTAAGCCCTTTCACTCCCAGACGTGGTTACAGTCAAATTTAACAAAAAACCCAAATAACAAATCATTTTCATAAACTGCTGATGTAAAAGTTAGATGCACAAGGCTGTTAATAAGATTGCAAGTTGCAGGATATGTGAAATTAGTGAGCGGGACATTGAAATGGTGGGAAGTTGTTTAAGTTTTAATAAATTTTCCTTTCGTTTCCTCTTGAAATAGCCAAGTATTGGGCTCAAAGTAGCCAATTTAAACCCTGGTTTATGGCCCTTAGTGACATCCCTGGAACCACCTTACAAGACTAAGGCGTGTAATTAACATGTATTAATCCTCTTTGCTTTGAGAGGACTTTCTGTCACCAACATCCCATACCAGGCTGATCTGCTGAATAAATAGAAAGCGCGTATTATTTGAGTAAACTACACAGATTACTTATAGGCTAGTGATAATACACTAAATCGGGCACAATGTATATCTTTTTTTGTTGTAAAGTGCTATGAAAAACTACTGGATGTACATTATTATTATTATTAGAGAGTAACTAGAAAAATTTTCCTATCCACTTGTCCTTCACACAAGCAATACATTAAATTTGTTTGTCCGAAACCCAGAGTTCTTGTCCAAAAAGTTTACCTTGCAACTGAAAAACAATCGGGCATTTAATGTTTTTAATCACATTACTACCCTTGTATATTATGTTTGAATTAAACCTAAAACGGAGCTCGTAAAAAAGCAATGAAATGACTGGCAGTGGAATGGCAAAGTTAAAAGGACTATTTAAGGCAACCGTTTCTAATCTTTTTTTTCTAATTAAAAATGTGCTTGTCCCACGGACAAGTCATAACAAAGGTTTACATGTCCAAACGACAATTTCTACCAGTCCCGGAATAAAGTTCCAAATCAATAAACATTCCCAACCTTCTCATGAACTCCACCAAAAATGCAAGATTTTCAGGAAAAAATATACAAACATATAAGCACCTTATTTGCTAAAAGTTTGAAATTTTCCTCAAACTTACGCCGCGTAAAGTCGACCTTTACGCTACCTTTACGCACGTGCGTTAAGGTATCGTAAAGAAACACTTTAAACTCTGCGTAAAGTTGGTGTAAATGCGCTTTAAAGTAGAGACTTACGTTTGTGTGCAATATCAGTCTTCCTGTGCTCCCAAACTAGCTAGAAAGTGTGAGATTGAACACTGGTTGCCCTGTGTTGCATACAGACGGGCGGGCAGCGGGCGGTGTACGGTCACGTGATTACCAAATTTTCTGGGATGGGAAGAATTTAAAACGAATATAAGTAGTTAGCTAGTTTGGTGTCCAAAATCGGTTTCCAATTTGTGTAAGTTAGGTATTTGACACATTAAAAAGACTTTATTATTATAATTGTTGTTATTATTATTATTATTATTATGAATCATTATTATAATATTATTATTATTATTATTATTATTATCAAAATTATTATTATTATTATTATTATTAGTAGTAGTACTAGTATCAACGAAATGCTTGGCTCTGGTGGATTACACCAACTGGGGAGCGTGTCATAGCCAATGGCCAAAGTTCCCATGGGTCAGTTTTCCACCTTCAACCTTTAGATCCTTGCTGCTGCCAACAAAGCTGTTTTTGCAGCAAATCCGTATTAATTGTAATCCCCAGCTTGTCAAGCCATGTATGCAATCTTTTGCTCCCTGCACCGACTGCACCAACCGCTGCCGGTACCACTTTCACGCGTCTAATACCCCATAATCTTCAGGGATTTCTCAACCTTTTCACTCTCCTTTTTATGAACTCTGTGATGCCATGGTGAAGCAATATCCACAATAATCTCTTTCTCGACAAAAACAATGTCAGGTTTTCTGGCTTCAATACACGGGGGCTACTCCGTTATACGAGCTATATAGGTACGAGTGTACCGCTCCGTCGGGTCGTGTTTTGCTCCGTTTTGGTCTGAAAACAGGTACACACTTTGCCCACTTTGCTCTGGAATCGGGTATGCTTTTCGAGGGAACTACAAGAGTGTATGAACGTATTTATCGTTTCAATTCCAAATGATTAAGATTGATTCTTATGGTCTTTTCTCTTGATTATTTATTAATATCGTCAGGAGAAAATTAGTAGGTACTTTAAGTGATGTTCGTGGGCTCATGGGACTCATAGAAAGAAGGAGATACTTAAACGCAATGAAACTATATTTGAAACAGCGTGTGTGACAGGGGCCTTTTGAAACTCGTAAACTCCCCTGTAGCAAGAGACGTGGAATGAGTGGAACACTCGCATTCTCAGGTGTCGGCTGCTCGTGCGTGTCTTACGAAGAATCAAAATGCATCAGCGAAGCATGTCTTCCGTTACAATGTGAAGACGGCTTCTTCTTGTAGGATCTCTTGATTGATGACCCCCTCTCAAACACGAGAAACAGAGTCTTTGCTTCATTACAAAGTCGAAACGCTCACGGACAGGAATTTTAGCAAACGCAGGACAGTCTACGAGATTATGGATCTGACTGCAAAACAAACAACTCCTTTTCGAGAGATCTTCAGACTTCTTCTCCTGAGACTGTCGCGTGACTTTGCATACTTTATCCAGTACTTGTTGCTCTTTATAGGTCGGCTTTAGTGAAGATACCGAAATTCTTCATACGATTTTCATTCCGTCCACCAAATGTGTTTGCGATCTGAATCACGTCCGAGCTTTCCGTTAATTTCTTATGACAATTAAGTACTGTCAAGTTGCTGAATTGCTGCTGTTTCATGTTCGATCTCAGCCATGTCTTCAGGCTGAAGTGATCTAAAACATTTCTAACTATGGCCGTTCACTGTTGAAGTAATGTGATTCTTCTTGCCATCGAATATTTTATTGATTCGAAAGGAGAAAGACAAAATATGAAACTTTTGTCAACTCAAAACAACTACTCATCTTCGTTTGGCTTGAGAAAGCTAGTAATTTTCTTCATTTCGTCTGATAAAACTGATAAAAAAAACTCTGCGGAAGCTGGAAGTACAAAACACGCTGCCGAACGAAGCGAAGGGGTGGCCAAGGCATGGCGTTTGATCAAGGGGCAAGTCGGCCCCAGGGCACAATTACCGCGAAAAGCACAGGAGCCCCACAAAATGCCTGGCGTTTGAAATTAAAGAAAATACAGAGAATATATCGGAATATGGAAGGGAAAAAAACTTGTTTCAAGTCTTTTTTTTAATTTTAACTATTTTTCTTTTTAGCGCAAAAAGTGGGGGCGGGGGCGCAAAAAAGTGGTAAGGCCGCGGCCCTACCAGCCCCTCCCCCTCCGCGGTCCCTGAGAAGGGAAGTTTTCCGAAGATTGGATTACTTAGGGCACGTGACTTCTCCTCAACGAATGACGCAATGTCTTCGATACAAACTTCTCTCTTGTCCGCATTGAGGATACGATCAGCATTGTCCCGCCAGCTACTCTGCAGTTTAGATGGCAGTCTCTCGATAATCTTTCTCATGTTGTCTGGACCTTCAATCTTGTTTTAGTATCCGATAGCCTTCAGTGTATTTGTGCAACTTGACAGAAGAATTGAGAAACCCTTCAGTGACTCGGCGTCCTCAGCTTTGATGTAGGGACCATTAGTTAGCTGGTCGACATAAGCCATCGCGATATTGTGCTTTTAGCAAAATCTAGCCTCCAACAGCTTCTTCACCTTAGAGTAGCCTTCTTGTGGGTTTAGGTACATACAACTCCGCTCTGCTGCTCAAGATAGTACAGTCTCCCACATAATCTCCGTCAGTTTCACCTTGACTGCTTCAAAATTGTTCTCATCTGTTAATAAGCCGTCAATTTCTTTACGCTTAATCGTCAAGGCAGAGAGCACTCCGCCTCTTCTCTTTCTAAGTTCTCGGATCCTTTCCATTGGAACTGCTTTTTGATCCAGCGAAGAATTAGGCTTCCGCGAACGGGTGCTTGAACGACGAACCCTTTGACCATATTTCCCGGCGGAACACGACAAATTGGCCTCCTGAACCACATGAGACATCGCCCAAAGTCCAAAAACTCTCGTCTTTACGAATATAGTCGCAGCCTTTACGCGCTATAGTTTTTAACACACAAACTTTATTCTAGAACTTCTACAACTGTTGCAGGGAAAAAAGTGAACCAATGTGAAGTATAGCGAAGTATAGCAAAGTATAGCGGTAAAGACGATAGCGAGAAAAGGACGAAAAACTAGGAAGAGCAAAAACCCAAAAATTAAACTGTAAACTGGATCGAGCGCAACTAAAACGAAGAACTGACGCGAAAAATTACAATAAAAGCTAAATATACGATATGGAGAAAGATCCTATCACGAAAGACCAAGCTACGCGGACAATGAAAAACTAATGAACCAAACAACAGCACTAAAGGCGAGAAGACGAAAATAACTAAGAACGCGGCGAACATAAAAATACTTTAAAGGTAACGGAAAACATTCCTGGCGCTTACACTATATTTGAAACAGCCTGTGTTACAGGCGCCAATAGATTTGCTAGCAAATGAGATGGGGGAGTATTTTGTTCACAAAAGGGAGCTTAAGCACCAGGCGTTTTTGACAATACGAACGTGGGGGGACCGAGTGGAGACTAAGTCGAAGACAGCGTTTTTGGCGCCAATATTTGTTTTAAGCACTAGACTTACCGCCACTGACGCGGCCGCAAAATTTAAGAAATGTAAACGACAATGTAAACACTGGTTTTCTTGTGGTAACCTGAGAATCAGGTTATCTTTCTCGCTACATGGCGTTTTTTAAACAAACTAGAGAATTGCTTTTGATAGAGCACAGCTTAAAGGCGATATGGGACGAGGAGCTTCTTCTTTTACTGGACGAAAATACATCCAGAAATCCTGAGTTTTCCTACGAAAACTACGACAGATTTAACTTAGAAGAAATAGAGGAACCGGAGTGTAAGGCCAACTTTCGTTTCCAAAAAGACGACATTCCAGAACTGGCTGAAGTTCTTGGTTTACCTGAGGTTTTTCGATGCAGTCAAAGAACAGTGGCTGATCAGTTGGAGGGATTATGTTTGCTGCTCCGAAGAATGGCATACCCGTGTCGCTACTCCGATCTCATTCCCCAGTTTGGGAGGCCTGCTCCAGAGCTGAGCATGATCTCAAACTGTGTGATTGATGAAATTTTCAATCAACATGCTCATCGGATTAAGCAGTGGAATCACGCAATCCTCAATCCATATCAACTAGAAATCTACGCAGATGCGATTCATACTAAAGGAGCCGGCCTAAATAACTGTTTTGGATTTGTAGAGGGAACTGTCAGAGCAATATCCAGACCAATCGAGAACCAGGAAATTGTTTACAATGGACACAAAAGGATTCACGCCTTGAAATTCCAGTCTGTAACGCTACCGAATGGGCTTATAGCCAACATGTATGGACCTGTAGGTAAGTCACACAAGTCAAGTGGAAAAAATACGTTCTGTAGGAGCTTCTTTCAGTTAAGAAGTTGATCCATTCGGTATGGACAGAAACTCATTAGTTTCTGGTATGGATCAATACCAGCTATGACATTTGCAAACCTTTTAAGTTTTAAGCTTAAAAGCTTACAATATTTGGTAAAGAGGAAGAAAGTTGATTATTAGAATGATCATAATTATTAGAATAATCATAATCATCCTTTTTCCCTTGTAAAACTAAAGCAAATATATTATTATTTTGAGTTTTGCAAATGCAACGAGTTCTTTGATGAAAGACGTTCTGCCGCTTTTTATCCTGCCTCTCAACAAAGAGCACCAATTAAGATCAGGGAAAGGAGGTCAGGAAGTGCTTGATCACACAAACTGTATATATTTTTTGGATGCTTGGAGAGTCTCACCTGCTTAATGACCTTGAAAGATTTGCATTTTCCACAGGCGGACAACCTAGGTGCATATATGGTGATCCAGCGTACCCTGTGCGGGTTCACTTGCAGTCACCTTATAAAGGGAACAGGCTTATGCCTGCCATGGAGGCCTTTAATGAATCAATGAGAAAGTAACAACATCAGTGAAGTGGGTTTTTGGTGACATTGTAAGGTCATTTAAATTCATGGATTTTAAAAACAACTTGAAAATAGGATTGAGCCAAATTGGTAAGATGTATCTTGTTTGTGCCTTACTCAAAAATGTTATCACATGCATGTATGGAAATCAAACATCTAATTATTTTGATCTGAATCCACCAACAGTGCATGAATATTTTAACTAATTTTTATCTTTCTTTGTTTGTACCTAATATATTTGCTACAGAATTTTTCATATGGCTGTAGCTTTCTATGGCACCTAGAACTATGAAATTCTTTGCTAATGGACAATAAAATTACACTCAAAAAATATGTCCAAGAGTTCTTAAATGACAGAGATAAAATGAAGAAGATGCAGCAGAATAAGAATTATACTTCAAAGAGCTTAAAAACAGAAGGTTTTGGTGAAAAGACAAGAGAAAATAGGAACATGCCAAGGAGTTTGTGCCTTTTAACAATGGTCACAAAATACTCAATAAAACTGTTCTATCAATACTTATCCCATATTGTAGTTTGTGAACTTTGGTTTGTCAGTGTTTACTCGTAGGTAGAAAATCATTTTCATGCTGAATTTGCAACAAAATCGTAAAAAACTGAGTTCTTGATCATTGGCACGGAACGACAGTTATCAAAGGTGTCCGTTGACAAGATCAAGATCGGCCAAGCTGAGGTATCGCCTGCCTCTTCAGTGCGCAATTTGGGCACCTGGCTTGACTACTGTAATGGTTTATTGTACGGTGCTCCTGAGTATCAAATTAAGAAACTTCAAAGAGTCATGAATGCCAGTGCTCGATTGGTTTACTGTGCACCTAAGTATTGTCATGTTACTCCTTTGCTAAGAGAACTCCACTGGCTACCAGTGCGCTTGCGCGTAGATTTTAAGATTCTCCTTGTTACATTTAAGATTCTTCACGGTGTTGAGCCTAGCTATCTTAAGGATCTTGTCTCTGTCTTACCGGACTCACGTTACCAACTACGCCGTAACAATAATGGTATATTGTTACAAAGACCTCGGCTAAGAACGAAGAAGACTTTGGCAGATCGCGCTTTATCGATGGCTGCCCCCTTTTTATGGAACAGTCTTCCTCTTGCCAATTAGACAGGAAACATCAATCGACTCTTTTAAACGCTCTGTTAAAACATATTTATTTAAAAAGGCTTTTAGTTAGATTATTTATTTATTTATTTTTATTTTTATTATTTTTATTTTTTTAATATTGTGATTTTAATATTGTAATTTTAATATTGTAATATTGTAATTTTACCGGGTAATTTTACTGGTTTTTAATTTAGTTATTAATAATGTTGTAATGCGCTTTTGAGTATTTTTATAGAAAAAGCGCAATATAAGTATTAAATATTATTATTATTATTATTATTATGAGGGGACAAACGCCCTGTCTTTTTTCTCTTCCTCTATGCCCCATTCCGAAGCCCGTAGCCCGTTTTATTGAAATATCAACAATGAACTCCCCTGCAGCAAGAGACGTGCAATGAGTGGAACACATCCCGGGGGGTGATTTATCATCAGACCGGCCTAAAAGGCTAAAACTCAACCCTCCAAGAGTAAGCTTGTCCCTTGAACCTCTTGTAACATCATTGATGTAGATGGTCAGAGAAGACTCAGATAGCTTTATTACTTTTTCAGGTCCCAAAATTCTGTGAAATTTGGTTTATTAGGGCAACCCACGCGCACTTCACTTGAACTACTAGTAATACCCAGCAATAGAGGAAAAAGAGGTAGGGTAGTTGTGGCTTACAAATATTTAATAGAATGCAGTATTTTATGGCTTACAATCACCACATTTATAAACCAAAAATTTGTGGGTTAGAACTATTTATTAGAATGCAGTATTTTATGGCTTACAATCACCACATTTATAAACCAAAAATTTGTGGGTTAGAACTATTTATTAGAATGCAGTATTTTATGGCTTACAATCACCACATTTATAAACCAAAAATTTGTGGGTTAAAACTCTTTATTAGAATGCAGTATTTTATGGCTTACAATCACCTCATTTATAAACCAAAAATTTGTGGGTTAGAACTATGTATTAGAATGCAGTATTTTATGGCTTACAATCACCACATTTATAAACCAAAAATTTGTGGTTTAGAACTATTTATTAGAATGCAGTATTTTATGGCTTACAATCACCACATTTATAAACCAAAAATTTGTGGTTTAGAACTATTTATTAGAATGCAGTATTTTATGGCTTACAATCACCACATTTATAAACCAAAAATTTGTGGGTTAAAACTGTTTATTAGAATGCAGTATTTTATGGCTTACAATCACCTCATTTATAAACCAAAAATTTGTGGGTTAGAACTATGTATTAGAATGCAGTATTTTATGGCTTACAATCACCACATTTATAAACCAAAAATTTGTGGGTTAGAACTATTTATTAGAATGTAGTATTTTATGGCTTACAATCACCACATTTATAAACCAAAAATTTGTGGGTTAGAACTATTTATTAGAATGCAGTATTTTATGCCTTATAATCACTTCATTTATAAACCAAAACCCACGCGCACTTCACTTGAACTACTACTAATACCCAGAAATAGGGGAAAAAGCGGTAGAGAAGGAGAGTAAGGAAAAAGAAGGATCTGGGAAACGATTGGTGGCATGGGGAAGCGCGAAATAAGCGGGAAATTTGGCCCTTTCCGCATGACAAAAGCATGGCTCTTGGCAAAAGCAATTGACGTTTTGCGTAGTTTTGCTTCTTTAAGATGATAATACACAAGACGTCTTGCAACGACGACTTTTAGCGCAACACAAGCGCAATTAAGGTAGTTTATAGTTTGAAATAATTATTAGTATTTACGTGTAAGGTATAAGAAAACTAATGAAGTTAAATTTTGATAAAAGAACAGCAACTCTAACACACAAATTAATGTAAAGGTGGGTCAATTAATGGTCTCTTCCAAAATGAAAATATTTAGTATAATTTAGCATAATTCAAATTAAAAGCTTAAATTATTTTAGATAAGAAATAAAAAGACTGAAAGCCTAACACATGTATAACATGGATAGTTTCTTGACTAAGCCCTTTCACTCCCAGGCGTGGTTACAGTCAAATTTAACAAAAAACCCAAATAACAAATCATTTTCATAAACTGCTGATGTAAAAGTTAGATGCACAAGGCTGTTAATAAGATTGCAAGTTGCAGGGTATGTGAAATTAGTGAGCGGGACATTGAAAGGATGGGAAGTTGTTTATGTTTTAATAAATTTTCCTTTCGTTTCCTCTTGAAATAGCCAAGTATTGGGCTCAAAGTAGCCAATTTAAACCCTGGTTTATGGCCCTTGGTGACAGCCCTGGAACCACCTTACAAGACTAAGGCTTGTAATTAACATGTATTAATCCTCTTTGCTTTGAGAGGACTTTCTGTCACCAACATCCCATACCAGGCTGATCTGCTGAATAAATAGAAAGCGCGTATTATTTGAGTAAACTACACAGATTACTTATAGACTAGTGATAATACACTAAATCGGGCACAATGTAGATCTTTTTTTGTTGTAAAGTGCTATGAAAAACTACTGGATGTACATTATTATTATTATTATTATTATTATTATTGTTATTAATATTATTAGAGAGTAACTAGAAAAATTTTCCTATCCACTTGTCCTTCACACAAGCAATACATTAACTTTGGTTGTCCGAAACCCAGAGTTCTTGTCCAAAAAGTTTACCTTGCAACTGAAAAAAAATCGGGCATTTAATGTTTTTAATCACATTACTACCGCCCCATCGGGTCCAGTTTTGCTCCGTTTTGGTCTGAAAACGGGTACACACTTTGCCCACTTTGCTCTGGAATCGGGTATGCTTTTCGAGGGAACTACGAGAGTGTATGAACGTATTTATCGTTTCAATTCCAAATGATTAAGATTGATTCTTACGGCCTTTTCTCTTGATTATGTATTAATATCGTTAGGAGAAAATATCGTTGAGAAAAATTGAATTGAGATCTCGTCGTGGGAAATTTATATATAACAGAACTTACAATCGAGTTGGTGTAAATAAGGTAAGTCATTTTTCTCGAAGCGGTCGTGCACCTAGCACACTACCGATGAAGAAATTAAAATCTTTGTTAAAGAAAACACGGAAAGTGAGACTTTTTGTATGGAAGGGAATTCTGAAAAATACACCATTGTCCTCTAAAATTCATTGTTACGTTAAAAATAGAAATGGTTTATACTTAAACCGGTACAAAAGTAAGTAAGAGTGTGAGGTTTTTACTTAGGGCAAGTCCAAAATTAGTTCGAAAACAAGGGAAGGTTTATCTGTCGTCTTAGCATAAAAGAAGAAGCTATTTAGGTGGGGTCTTGCTTTCTTAACGAAGAATTCTCCTTTTTGACTTGCATAGGCCTCGTGAACGATACTACAAACCTGCTTTTCCATCATGCACTTTTAATCGCGAGGTATCACATCTATTTCTCAAACCAAAAAGGCTTTAACCCTTCATGGGAACTCTTTTTTCGAACCTTTCTAAATTGTCTTGATTATGAAAGACGTTATGCCATTAAAACTGGGACTTTAAGAAATTTCAATGCAAAATGGGGAGCGTTTATCCAGGAAAATGATCTTTAGTCTTATTTCCTTTGTCGAGATGTACGGAGAACAGCAATCGCGCTAACTCTCTAGAGGCTCTTTCAGGACGTTTCTAGGCGGATAATCAGTAATCGTGCGTGGTGCGTGTGTGTGCGTGTGTGGGTGTGCGCGTGAGTATGCAAAAACTACTTAAGTAACTTTCGCTACTCTGTATTATATATCTGGACTGTTAAGTAATTACTGTATAGTAGCAATGTATATCATGTATCTATATGCTTTATATGTAAGTAATGTAAATAAGTGACGCAAATAAATAAATTAATTAATTAAAAAAAAAAAAAAAAGTATTTGTCCCTCTGTACATGCAGCTATCCATTTTATTGTGCTTCATGAGTTGATTTGAGTTGATTCACCGGGTTGATTTTGGCCAATTTAAGCCGTTTCTACTGATATCGAGAAGAATCCAGGACCTTCAGTTTACGTAGATGCTACAAATACGATTGATGCTCTATACTGTCAAGGAGACGTTGTAGTATTTGGAAAAATGCTGTGATATAGCAGTTTATTCAATGTGTTACTCTATTATTAATCCATGTAGATTCTGGACTTGAGGAACTTTATCTGCCCTTGCTAGTAATGGCAATACACTGTACAATGTGATGGGTGTGAAAAGACATATTATGCCAGTTGATCTCGCTGAAAGTGAGAGTATCAGTGGAACTGAGATAAACCTCACTGTTTGCGCTGTAGGCAATGGTGTCCTATGTTGGAATTTGGCTGAGAGCAAATCTTTGCTCTCCCACTTTACTCTGGAATCGGGTATGCTTTTCGAGGGAACTACGGGAGTCAATAAACGTATTTATCCTTTTAATTCCAAATGAGTAAGATTGATTCTTATGGCCTTTTCGCTTGATTCTGTATTAACAACGTTAGGAGAAAATTGATGTTCGTCGCTCATGGGACTCATAGGAACAAGGAGATTTAAGATGGACAATTTCTAGGGTCCCCTCAGTGTCTGTCTAACAGAGTTGACTGTGAGTATGATGAGACCTATGACATCATATTTAAATCATAAAATTGTGGTGAGGAGAAAGGAAAGGGGTCTCAAGCTTTGTTGCTCCAGCCCTGATTACAGGAGATTTGTAAACATGCATGAATTTCACATTTTGAAGAGCTTTTATAATCCAAAAAATAGGTGATAACATGTGTTTGTACATACTGACACAATCATTAAACAAATAGTGGCTGAAGCTTTTAAAATCTATTGACTGCATCAGGCTTTGTAATCACAAATATGCCATTTTCAGTTTTAATCTAGTTATAAGACATTATATAACTCATACCAATAGAAAATATATGGGCAAATAAAGATGCTCAATATTATATTATCTATAAAGAGGACACAAGTTCATTGTACACAAATACTCTCTACTTTATTTACTTGTCTTCACAGCTGTCTTCATGTGATGATAAATACAGATGTTAAGCAAAACGAAATGCAGACTTAGTGAGAACAGAGCAACAAGTCCTTGAAAAGATGACCACCTCAACTTCGATGCTCTTATTACAGCTAGCAAGTGAACATCTTGCAATGCTGAATGCCAAAACAAAGTAAGCTCACTGTGTTTAAATACCGTGGCCGGGTATTCTGAAGAAGCTTCAAGTAATTTATGAGTATATCAAAGCTGTGCATATCAGTAGCTCTCAGCACTAGTTGGACTGATTTCACGGTGAATTCAAAATTTTCGGCGAACCGCGGGTCTTTACCTCTCACTGAGGCATTGAACAAAGCGTTTCTGTGCCGACTTTTCTCGGTCAGTTGCAAACAGGATGCAAGTGGTTACGAACAAAATACACCAGAATACACTTATCAACGGAATGAGACTGTTTCTCCCTGAGAATTGGACAGACTTTTTTTTTCACGAGCTTCCAAAAGAGATTCAAAGTAAAATCGTATACATCTACAGCGTAATTGACGAATATTCACTCCGCAGTCGAGATGTTCACTCCACACCATCTTGACCCAACTAATCAGATTTTGAATACCGCCTATGATGCTTAGCGATCGTAGTGCGCACACCACCTGCCAGACACCGGAAATGCGAAAGATTTCGTCGAATCGTTCTCTTCAAATTTTTCGATTTTTACTTCAAAAACCGTGACTTGACGAACTTATCATTTGGGCGTGGCCCAAATAGAGTATTGGAAATGGCTTGTTTTGACCCAAAAGTGCAATAGGCACGCAATACGTGCTAACGTAAACAAGGCTGGTAAACAAGCGAGGCGAGGCGAATGTTTGCCATGCGAACTTCATTTAAGACTACATATTCTCCTTTATCGTTTTCGTAAAGTAAACCAAAATCCATAAAACGTGGCTTCGGAATCTCACGTAAAATGAAGTTTTTTTAGATCCTCAACACTCCCAGGCGGATTCATACAAAACTCTTCTAGTATCTCCAATTTGAACTTGAATTTGCATCACCCCTTGCTGACACATGCAGACTTTAAAAATAGAGGGTGTGTTCGATTGGGAAATCCGGATTTAGATTTTCAAAATCTAAATCCGGATTTCCCAATCGAACGCGAAATTCGAAAACGGATTTGACCTCCGAGAAATCCGTCCTCAGGGTGGATTTCAATTAAAAAAATCCAAATCCGGATTTCATGGATTTCCTTTTTACGGTTCGATTGGGAATCCGAAAAAGGATTTGCAAAACTATTCTCGTGAACAGTGTTATTCGTTTTGCTAAATATGCGTGCGCCGGGAAGACGGCTGTTCTTAAGGACAGTTTTTCAAAAATGAAAATCCAAAAACAGGTATCTCAGCGTTGAAATCCATTTTCGGATTGCGCGTTCGATTGCAAATCCGAAATCCGGATTTTAAAATATAAATCCAGATTTCCCAATCGAACGCACCCAGAATATGCTCCCACGAAAAACCTGAAAACTTAGACAGTACGTGATCAAAACATTATCGTACGGCGCCAAAAACGTTGCCAATTTCACGGCAGAGACTAACCGACAACGTTTCATTGGCCCAAAAGCTTTAGGTCTTGGTATTTCTCAACCTTTTCACTCTCCTTTTCATAAACTCTGTGATCCCATGGTGAAGCATTATCCACAATAATCTCTTTCTCGACAAAAACGATGTCAGGTCCTCTGGCCTCATTACCCAGGGGCTACTCCGTCATATGAGCTATATAGGTACCAGTGTACCGCCCCAAAAAACAAAAACAATGTAAAGTTTTCAGGCCTCAATATTCAGGGGCTACTCCGTTATATGAGCTATTGGTGGGTTAGAACTATTTATTAGAATGCTGTATTTTATGGCTTAGAATCACCTCATTGACAAACCAAAAATTGGTGGGTTAGAATTAGAATGCTGTATTTTTATTGTTACTTTTTTTTTTTGCTGTATTTTATGGCTTAGAATCACCTCATTTACAAACCAAAAATTTCTGGGTTGGAACTTTTTTTTAAAATGCAGTATTTTATGGCTTACAATCAACTCATTTACAAACCAAAACTTTGTGGGTCAGAACTATTTATTAGAATACAGTATTTTATGGCTTACAATCACCTCATTTACAAACCAAAAATTGATGGGTTAGAACTATTTATTAGAATGCAGTATTTTATGGCTTAGAATGATCTCATTTAAAAACCAAAAATTGGTGGGCTACAACTATTTATTAGAATGCAGTATTTTATGGCTTAGAATCACCTCATTTACAAACCAAAAATTGGTGGGTTAGAACTATTTATTAGAATGCAGTATTTTATGGCTTACAATCACCTCATTTACAAACCAAAAATTGGTGGGTTAGAACTATTTATTAGAATGCAGTATTTTATGACTTACAATTACCACATTTATAAACCAAAAATTTGTGGGTTAGAACTATTTATTACAATGCAGTATTTTATGGCTTACAATCACCTCATTTACAAACCAAAAATTGATGGGTTAGAACTATTTATTAGAATGCAGTATTTTACGGCTTAGAATGACCTCATTTAAAAACCAAAAATTGGTGGGCTACAACTATTTATTAGAATGCAGTATTTTATGGCTTAGAATCACCTCATTTACAAACCAAAAATTGGTGGGTTAGAACTATTTATTAGAATGCAGTATTTTATGGCTTACAATCACCTCATTTACAAACCAAAAATTGGTGGGTCAGAACTATTTATTAGAATGCAGTATTTTATGGCTTACAATCACCTCATTTACAAACCAAAAATTGATGGGTTAGAACTATTTATTAGAATGCAGTATTTTATGGCTTAGAATGACCTCATTTAAAAACCAAAAATTGGTGGGCTACAACTATTTATTAGAATGCAGTATTTTATGGCTTAGAATCACCTCATTTACAAACCAAAAATTGGTGGGTTAGAACTATTTATTAGAATGCAGTATTTTATGGCTTACAATCACCTCATTTACAAACCAAAAATTGGTGGGTTAGAACTATTTATTAGAATGCAGTATTTTATGACTTACAATTACCACATTTATAAACCAAAAATTGGTGGGTTAGAACTATTTATTACAATGCAGTATTTTATGGCTTACAATCACCTCATTTACAAACCAAAAATTGATGGGTTAGAACTATTTATTAGAACTATTATTATGCTAATCCAGATGTAATTTCTGGCTAGAAGGAAAAGGAAATTAATTTGCTGGCAGTTTTTTGAAGAATCCGGCTTTAGACCAAGTACAACAAATATATCTAATGTGTAATGTTCCGGTGTAATGTGGAGCAAAGTCAGCTTAAGAGATAAACTATGCCAGAAGAAGGCCACTTTCAGGACAAGACCAAAAAAGATGAAGAAGTTTCTCCGGTTCGTTATTACAAAAAGAACAATTTGGGTTGTCTTTTACGCCAATTTTTGTTAAGAAGTCGTTCGTTGATATTCGTCTATGTAAAAATTTATATTGGAATTCAATAATTCTTGTACTTTTAGTATATTTAGCGGCCAACTGGTAGGCTTCCCGCCAATTAATCGCCTCCACATCATTTTCGTTGCAGTCTTTTAGCCATTTCTGTTGATTATGGGATGGTAACTTGCATACGAAAAGTTGCCAAAAAGTTGCTGAGAAACCTGTGGAAAGCCCTAGTTTCATCCGCCGAGAAAATAGCTTCCCGCAGGCTACTTTAAGCATAGCCTGCGGGGAGCAGACGCACTCTTCGGCTCTTGTTTCACCCGCCGAGAAAACTTTTCGGAGGGAGAGAAGCGACGACCGGAAATACGTCTGCTGTTCGCAGGCTACTTTAAGCATTACGAGGTTCAAATCTCCATTTTATTGAAAACATGCAATTTGAGCCCTTAAATGCATAAGGGAAAGATTTAATGACAGTTTTAAAACTGAGAAAATTCGGAAAACCATCCCAGCGTGACTGGGTGGAAAGAGTTGTTTTTACCGAATGTTAATATGTTCTTCCAGCTCGTACTAACACATTTTTTGAAAAGCGATTTTTTTTCGTGTTTACCAAAAGTTGATCACGTGATCAACTAGTGCAAAAGGCCTATTCGTAACCGCAGTACATCACCTTTCTGGCTTCATTGAGAAACGCTAACGTCACGCCTTATTATTCTTATCAGACAGCCACGTGAAAGATGAAAAATGGCTGTAAACTTACTCAAAATATATGATACCAGTAATGTGTCCAAAAAGTTGACCAAACCCAATTTCTGCTACAATATGTTCTAGATTGCAGAGGAGAAAATATTCCAGACATCCGGAACTTGAAAAAGCTAGTACAGTCTCAAATGTTACAACAAAAAAATTTAAAAGACAACGGAAAGAATTTACAGACCTTCATTTAACTCACTGGAGTCAGATTCTTCACCTGAACACGTCGTGGGAACATCGTCTATTTGATCAGCCTCATCTACCCAGCAGACAAAGGAAACAGGTTTTATTGAGTATCGGAGTGAACAGCGCTATCATGAATTCAAAGTTTCACAATGAATTTAGCTCTACAAAGTAATAATTTGGAGGTGTCATGCAAATAACACACCCGTGCTATTTTAATCCATACCTCTAAGCTACCTTGATTATATTTTCCTACCATAGCAAAGAAAAGGAGAAAAAAAAGTGCCAAGTGACCCTAATGGTCGGCAGACCTTATCCTGGTTTGTGTACAATGAAGCAGCTGGATCAGTGTTACTCCCACTTTTTCTTACATGGGATGCTAGTACCCTGCATTACGCATCAAGCTACCTATTAATCAACTATTAAGGCGGAAAAGTTGTAAAAACTAAGATGATAAAATGACCGTCTTAGGGTGCTCTTTTTCGACTTTTCGACTCAGACCACTGACATTAATCTTAGCTACCTTTTCATACAATTAGAACTTGAACTTGTAAGAACTGTCATCTGTCTGTGTCTGTGTAACTGTTATAATAATAAATGGGGTGGACAAGGCTTCCGAGTTTGTTTATTTTAGTTGCCGCGGTTTGATATTCTTTTTTAAGTAGTTAGGTAGTTTGGTGTCCACAATCGGTTTCCAATTCGCGTAAGTTAGGTATTTGACACATTAAAAAGACTTTATTATTATTATCCATTATTATAATTATATTGCTATTATTATTATTATTATTATTATTATTAGTAACGAAATGCTTAGCTCTGGTAGATTACACCAACTGGGGAGCGAGTCATAGCCAATGGCCAAAGGTCCCAAGGGTCAGTTTTCCACCTTCAACCTTTAGATCCTTGCTGCTGCCAACAAAGTTGTTTTTGCAGCAAATCCGTATTAATGGTAATCCCCAGCTTGTCAAGCCATGTATGCAATCTTTTGCTCCCTGCACCGACTGCACCAACCACTGCCGGTACCACTTTCACGCGTCTAATACCCTATAATTTTCTAATCTCCCTCTTCAGGGATTTCTCAACCTTTTCACTTTCCTTTTCATAAACTCTGTGATCCCATTATGAATCAATATCCACAATAATATCTTTGTCAACAAAAACAATGTCAGGTTTTCTGCCCTCAATACCCGGGGGTACTCCCTTATATAAGCAAATATAGGTATGAGTGAACCGCACCATCGGGTCGCGTTTTGCTCCGTTTGGGTCTTAAAACGGGTACACACTTTGCCCACTTCGCTCTGGAATCGGGTATGGTTTTCGAGGGAACTACGGGAGTGTATGAACGTATTTATCGTTTCAACTCCAAATGAGTAAGTAAGAAAGACAAATATGCGAATTCGAAATGGATTTGAAGAATTGTTTTGCTTGGGGTCTAAGTAATATCTACCTAAAGGATTTTAGAGGTCTCGTCTGAAAACGGGTGTGGAAAATGACATTTCTTTGGTCTGAAATAAGGTCAGGACTTGGAGAACCGGGCGGCACGCCTAGGGCTTTCCATAAGTTGCTCAGCAACTTTTTACATTCTGAGCAATTTCATTTCTCTGTTTATCTTCTAATTTTGAGATATCGGAACAGCTTTTAGTGCTTAAATTGGCCTTTCTTCCATATTTCACAGTACAGTAAAACCCGCGAGTATGAATCTACATTTTCTGGAGTTAGCCTAAACAGGTTCTTATTTAAATAGTAGTTAACACAATTTTAGGCTATTTAGGTTCTTAAATAGGTTCTTATTTCTTTAAAAAAAAATTTAAAAAAAAAACAAACTACAAAACAAGATGGTAATCTGCATATTCTTCAATTTCAAAATGCGATGAACAATATTAACTCTTGCACTTTATTTTTTTACATCAATAAATTAGTGCTTTTATTTGCACAGCAATGCTAAGCTCCTAATTCTCCAAACAGGATTCTTGCACAGCTTTTCAGCTGCATTTCACTAATATGACTTTAAAAAAAAGAACCTGTTTTTCATTTTCTAGGCTAAACAGGCTCTTGTTTATAGGGGGTGTAAATGGCTAATTCTAGGCTGACAGGTTCTTAATTTTCAGGTTCTTAATTGCGGGTTTTTACTGTA
This sequence comes from Porites cylindrica, assembly GCA_964035525.1. Lineage (NCBI taxonomy): Eukaryota > Metazoa > Cnidaria > Anthozoa > Scleractinia > Poritidae > Porites > Porites cylindrica. The sequence continues at coordinate 8,000,109 of OZ037785.1, forward strand.
TCAATTTAGTCGACAATTTACGAATTTCCTGTAAAAAAAGGCGCCAAATTCTCCCCCCGCTGCACAACATGGGCGCAAAATAACAGTAGCTGGGCTGTTAGGTCAGCGGTTTTTAGACAAAATTCAAAATGGTGTACTTAGATTTACACTCGACTGACTTGAGTGTCTCGGATGAAGAAGGTCATTCAACAATTTTATTGGCTCATTACATTTTTGGGTTAAAATTGAGGACAAAGTTATTTAGCAACACTGATTACGCCGCAAAATTGCACAAAAATGTTTACAATCTTACTTTTGTTGTACAATTTGCATATTTTAGCATCAGACCAAAAGAAGTTTTTGCTTTTTCGAGCAACTTTTGAGCATTTTTCGTTACAAAGAGCAACGTTTGGTTGTTTTTTGAGCAACTTTTTGAGATTACGGGAAACGTTTTGGAAAATCTCGAGCAACTTATGGAAAGCCCTAGGCACGCCCCAGCCTGACAATGTTGTCATGTCTTCCCTTGTACTCTTACCGTGCCAAGCACTTAACCCCCTAATTTTATAATTTATTGTTTCACCCTTTTGGCCACACAACCTACAGAGCAGGGAGTCTACGAAAATGTCTATCATTGTTATTAATTATTATTATTATTATTATTATTATTATTATTATTATTATTATTATCATTATTATTATTGTTTAGCTCAGCAATGTAACGTTGTGTTCTACTTTAATGCATGCAGCCAGTGTGTGACACGTTTCAATGCCATTTGAAGGTTAAGCTTGCGTCAATATATGACACCGGTAACGTGCACGTGACTGAAATAATGACCAAATCCAAATATTGGTGCAATATTTCAGTCTAGATTGCACGGGAGTATATTTCAGATATCCCGAACGTCAAAGAGTGAAGCTTTTAATATGACACAGAAAAAAAATAATAAAAATACAACGGAAAGAATTTACATACCTTCACTTCTGTTGGATTGTGATGTGGAGGCTGTAGCTGTTTTTTTACTTGAACTGAGGGGTTCCTGCTCTTCTAGTAGTTCATCACTCTCATCTACCCGGCAGATAAAAAAGATAAGGTTTATTGAGTATCAACGTGAACAGTGCTGTGATGACCATGGTTTCACAATGAATTCAAAACTTTGTTTAGTTTTACAAAGCAGTAGTTTGGAGGTGTCATACAAACAACATGCCCATCATTCATGTTTGTACCCGTAGCTCTAAGCTACTTTGATTATATTGTTCTAAGAAAGACTTTAAATAAAATCGAAAAGTAATAGGAAAGATTCATCTTATCATACCTGAACTACGTTCTCTTCTCTGATCCTTCCTACAGGGGGCTAACGCCGCCCGTTCTATTTCAGATGGGACTATATAAACAAAAAACAAAATGATGACATTCTGGTACAATTTTGCAGTAAAACTATGCTCTAAACAAATGGACGGAAATTACCCAACTTTACCTAAGTTAGGTAACCCCTATCTTTGTTTTAACTTACCGTTATCTGTAAATATCTTGCTCTTTTGTAAGCTTTTAAGGCTGCTTGAATATATGTTTTTTTAACATCTTTTCCCATCCAAATTGACGGAAAGTCAAGTTCCTCAAGTTTTTTCATCTGTAAATAATTATATCAGGAAATTATTAATATTCGACCGGCATGATTAGCAAAATGTAGATTCACATCATCATAGAGTACAGAGATCATTAAGCGCCTTCAGCCATGGCACTGAAATCACTTTAACTAGGGAGGAAAATGGTCTTATAAAGCGGACGGAAAAAGAATAACTTTGTTGGGACCGTAAATAGTACTTATATAATACTGGGACTAAAAGGTATATATCCCAAAATTAGTGATTATATTATTTAGTCGTCTAGCATCTCCTTAAATCACCTTTTAAATATAAATATCTTGCTTGCAGAAGTTTATTTTTGGCATCGTCTTTACTCGGGTGGTGGGGGGTTGTGGGGGGGGGGGGGGGGGAGGGGAGGGGGGCTACTCCAAAAATATAATGGTTATGTAGGTGAACTGCAGAGGGTTTGAAACCCTGAGCCTGTCAAGGACAAAAAAATCTTAAAATACGTACCCTGTTTGGACAACACCCTCAATATTGTCTTACCCTTTTTAGGACAAAGGTGAAAATACACGCCATCCTTGTTTGAAAGCCATTTACTGGCAGTTCCAATAGAGCAAATCACGTTATAGTCATTGCCTTTGTATAATTGGAGTAAAAAGAAAATTCACCTACCAAGTCAAATCAATCCTGCAGGCTAACAGACTCACACGAAAATTATATACCGTGTTGAGGACTCCTGCGGCACAACTTACCCCGTATGTATAGGCCATATACGTGAGTACCCGGGGGCGTTTTTAGCAAGCAAGATGGGTTATTTGCGCATCACTGGGCTATCCCCTGCATTTATCAACTCCGTCAGTCTGCTTCCCCATGTTCAGGCTTTGATAAAGTGTGCTCCATAATTTTTGGCATAATTCGTCATTAAGAGCACAATTTTCATCTATTTTTTGAAAAAAAGCACAGCTAGCATAATTTGTACTTTTGTTTGATTTTGCAGCTCAAAATTGTCTTTTGTTGATAATGCAAGAATCTTTTTTAGTCTGAGATCAGTTTTGACAGTGTTGCAGGCAAATTTAAGTAACAAAATTATCTTTTTTGTCTGTTTATTGTCACACTCATGGGACCTGGGTCCCACATAAAATGACTCAGAACTCTTTCTTTCCACAAGACTTAACGTATACGCATAACTAGCTCGAATACCCAAGAAGAAGCAAAGTCTATCAAGGCCTAAGTATGTTAGGGAATCCAGGAAAATCTTAGATTCTGCATTCCACCCCGTGGATTCCGGATTCTAGAAGCAATAATTGCTCGGACTCAGCATTCCAGGAGCAAAAATTTTCTTCATTCTGAAATCAGGATTTCCGCACATGAGGCGAAACAGCCGTGGAAACAAAACTGATTTTAAAACACTTACGTTAGCTTGGATGCTGGCTATTAGTCGATTCACTTGAGCCTCCTTGGATTTAGCTTCTTTATCTTCTTTTTTATTTGCCTGCTCCGCTATTTTATTATAAGCGTGCCACTCTTGGTCCTGTAATAGCCTCTACTGTCTATTCCCCTCTGCTTGAATTGCAGAGGGGCTGCATCCGTCTGCCATCATTTTCTTGGCTAGCAAGCAAAAGGCACGACACGGTTAAAATATAGAGAAATGACGGCGATCTGTGCTTCATGCGGCGTATATTATAATCTGAGTGCCTTTCACATTTCTAGTAATTGTTATCGAAGGTGCAACTAGCAAATTACTGGGACAAGCTGTATTTAGCGTATAAGTAAATAAATGCGCTCTCATCTGCTGTACAGGAGTGACGATTTTGGGTAGAAAATGGGGGATACTCATCAAGTTTTCAGTATAACGGGAGGCTCCACCCCGAGGTCCAACCCCCCCTAACCCCTTTCGGTCGGTGCCCGGTGCCTGGTGCCTCCCCACATAGGCCAGTATAGGGCGCATCCCCCCCCCCCCCCCCCCCCCACACACACACACACGCTTACGGCTTGCTTTGTTGAAGAACTGGCATGGTTATTGACAGTTTGGTTTGTATACTTATTCTTGACTTGTTACCTCTGCCTGCTGAGAGGTTGTTACTTTTGATAAAGACTTGTCGACATTTCAGAAACAAAAACCTAAGTGCGGAGGGGCAGGAACGCGTGACGAGCCCCTAAGAACGTCTGCGTGGGAGACAAGCAACCGGGCCAAAAAACCCCAGCTACTTCTAAGTTTGAGTCGTCTAATTTTCTAGGAAAACAGGAAAAGTGAGGGATTGAAAGACTCCAATTACCTACAGCACTCGATTTCCGTTACATTTTTATTTTATTTAGCGAGAGTGGTAGTTTTATGCCCGGGAACCCCCGGGATTCTAGGCAAACGATTGAAAACGATAAAGGGAAGATGGCAAAACTGTCATGTATGTGTGATCTCCGGGGGGCACGTTAATTAGAATACGGAAGAAGAATGATTGCTTTTCAGGGGCTCATCGTACGTTATATTGGGTGATTTCCGTACACCGTTTCTTAAATGTCGTGAAGGTACGAGCTGTTTTAATCTTTAATTAAAAGAGAGTTGAAATTAAAGTTGAAATCATGTCAGTAGAGAGGACGCAAGAGTTTCACCTTGGTTTTTCTCGAACAAATTTGCATGTCTTGCATCGTACCAGTGCCACTGGGGCTACATATTCATGGATGCGCATATTTCTGAAACAGGATTCTTTTTTTACACGAATCGGTCTAATTCTTTCCACACAAATTACCAGTAAATCCGGAAAGCGAGACTGCGTTGTTTTGAAATCGCTTTCTCAGGAGCGGTTTGAGGCTTCGTCCACAGGAATCCGGATAAACTGAATATGCGATTTCAAAATGTCTGAGCTAGTTCAGCTGAATTTTGCTACCCTATACTAGAGTAAACTCCCCAAATTCCCCCTATCCTAGAATAGCTGTTTCCCTAGTCTAGATAAAATCTTTAACCAACTGATTCGAGACCCAAACTCTCTGATTTATATACCCTATCCCAGAGTAAACTGCTTGAAAACCATACCCTTCATAGCGGCACATACCTACCTATATAGCCCATATATGGCAGTACTAATAGTAATAAACCTAATAAAATATTACAATGACTTTGTTGTTACAAAATAATAAATAATAAGAAATAAAGTAAAATTACATCTGAAAAGCACGCTTAAAAAGAAATGTTTTGATTTTTGATTTGAAAGCGCCCAGCTCACAATAAGTGCGTAAACTGATTGGCATGGAATTCCATATCTTAGGAGCTGCGTGTGAAAAAGCTCTGTAACCATAGGTTTTAAGGTTATATTTAGTTTGTACTAACATAATTCCACGCATTTCAGGCATCTCGATGATCTTTTGCCGTATGAGCCCGATTTCCTTATGATCGCCACGCTCGCTGAATTTTTTTCAGTTACCGATCGCTGCGATCTTCATATGGACACCGGGCTGAAGAGAATATTCTTGGCTCAGAAAACTACCATTTGCTGTGGAACAGTGTAGTACATTCCAGTGTGGACTGCTTGTGCTTACAAAAGGTGGTCAAGTACAATAGACTATCATGGAATATGCGCCTCATTAGCATATAAGGAGCGGGTTACGTGAACTCACTCTAATATCAAAAGAATGGTCAGGCACAGTTACCTTTTTCACCGGACAGAAATTCACTTTTGAAAATCGCGTAGGCCGATTTTTTCCGTTTTGCTCCCGGAATATATTTTGGTATTGCTGCTCTCTTTGTTGGCCTCTTTGTTGCCTGCCCTCTCCTCCTTCTTTCATTCCCAATCCAGTTCTTTGTTAAAGGGAAAAAAACATTAAGCGTTTAAAATCGGGAAAAATAAATGCAACAACACATGAGACAAAAAAAAAGTAAAGAAATGGCGCAACTGTGTGTTTGATGAACATTAAAAGTAGAGTGTGTGCAACGAGGGGAGTGCCCCTCCTCGCGCCTTCAGTAACGCGAGTTGTTATTTGCGTGTCTCGCGCGTTGCTCTCGACACTCGACAAGTAAGAAAAACGACAAACTGTTCGTAATCTGTAACTTAAATGCTTCTTTATAAGAGGAATTGTTTATAGATGGAGAAGAATTTATATATTTCAAATTTTTTTCTTCATGGTATACGACTTTCAATAACACATAACATGACTGCAAGATTACGCCAACCGGCTACATACCTTGATGACTTTTTCACTAAGTCCAGTTCTTTTTATGGCTTTTGATATTTTCTTTTTTTCTTTTGTGCTTTTCATCCCTCTTTCCCACATTCCTTTGAGTATTTCACTTTGGTCCTTCGTCAAACCTGACGGCGGCATCTAAAAAAACAAGTAAAAACACCGGTGGCCCAAACTGACGTTACGAAATTCCGTTACGCTCTGCATTTCGTTACGCCATTGGGGACGGAAGATCGTGACCTCTGGAGAGGGTGTTGGGTTAGAGAAGACCGTTGAACAGAAAGACATTTTGAATAAAAAAATACTGAGGCTCAGCCTTATGAAGGAAGTTATAGTGGTTTAGCTATAATTTACACTTATATTGCAGTAACCTTGACACAGTGGGAACAGTTTGCAATAAATAGAGGATATTACATGGCCGCGCGGAGATACGAAATTTCTCTTCGACAAACAAAGATAAATCTTTGTACGCGTTGTGGCAGTCCTGTAGCATGACACCTGACACCATGACACCAAAATAGGAATGCTGTCTCGTTGAAAAAAAAAGTGTGTCCTCTTGATTTTCCGCAGTATAACCATTTCAAGTATTAGAAGATATGTTTATGTGCACGTATGCTAGTTCTCAAGTGAAAAGAAAGAGCTTTTATAGAAATAGTGAACTCAGATTTTTTGTTGATTTCCGGCGGCCATATTGGTGCACCAAAACGGTGCACCAATATGGCGTCTCCATACAATGCCTTACAAAGGAGCATGAAACGTTTCGGCAAATAACTCAGAAACTGTGGGCCACAAAGACCTGAGACTTGAACAAATTGTTTATATATTAGTCTTTTATAACATTTCGTTTTCTTGGCTGCTTCCACTGGACGGTTTTCAATTCGTTTTTTGGGTGCGCGACAGTAATCTATACCGTTCTATATCTATATTCTATATCTATACCGTTCTGTTTCTGAGGCAAGTTGTGCAGACACAATTTCTTAGTACTATATTTTTGTATCTTATATATTGACTCTGGAGTAAATTTTTGCGGGAAAAATGTTTGCCGTCATTTTTATTTGTGGGAACTTATTTTTGCGGATCACTGGAAAAACCGCAAAAACCGCAAAAATTAGAACCAAATTTCGTGCCACACGGTAATAGCTTTTCATTTGCTGCCCGATCATTTCTAGCCTGCGTAGCAGACGCTTGGAAGTAGTGAGTGAAAAAGAGAACGAACGCGCGCGAGGGAGACACGCGATGGGTGAGGGAGCTCCCTACTCCCCTCACGTGTCTCCTTCTCGCGCGCCCGTTCTCTCTTTCTCCCACTACTTCCAAGCGCCTGCTACGCAGGCGAGATCATTTCGGTCGGAGGTTGAAATGTGAAAGACACAAGCGCATGGAAAAATTCACGGCAAAATGGCAATACACAATTGCACGGCAATACACAGCAATAGACTATTATCCTTTGCACTTTCTTTACTGAAACAAGCCCACCTCCTTCGCAGAAAGTAAAAGAATTTGTATAAATTGCATAAAGTAAGAGTGACGTCATATAACACGACTCGTGCCAGCTCCTTTTCTCCGTTTTTCCTTTGTCGGCTACTCGTAGGTCAGTAACTTAGCTACGTGTTAGCTAGATCATTATGCTAAATTGCTTTGTAGCATTACGGATGTTTATGGCCTGCAGCAGTTCATTAGTAATCGTCCTCGTTGTACTGAATTATACGATGCCTATAATTAACGATCACTTTTCTAATATTAGCCCCGGGGTAATAAACGAGATTCCCGTGAACGAAAAACGGTCCGTCGCAAGTGGATTAATGAATGCAGCAGACTTGAATTGAAAACAACTGTATCCACTGTTTTCTCGCTTTAAACTATCCAAAACAAAGCAACAGATTTAGCAGGGGCACCCAAAGACGGTTTCAATTGAAAACACGTTTTAGGCTATTGAGACTATTTTTCGAAATTTTAAGGGCTTCAGTATTACTGATTTTCATGCAAAACGCTTTACGAAAGTGAATATTTTCTAATTCCTCTTTCCATCGCATTTTTGAATCCGAAAAATTCAGGTTTCCTTTTTTAAGAAAAATAATGTGAAAAATTAAACTTCAGAAAATCCTAGGGAATTTATTACATAAATTGTACATAAATGGAAGGGTCGTCTAGAAATTTTTAGCCGTTCTCAAGTAATAGAAAATACTAGGCAATATTTGCCTCGCCGAACATATTTTACAGAAACCAGTCGTAGGGTGCCCTAGATTTAAACAAATATCGGCAGGATGTCACGCCCTGTTTCAATCTTCAATCAGTCTATCGTTTCTGAAGTCTTCCCTGCCAATGGAAACTATCCAAAGTTATCCCTTGTTTAAACACAGCGGAAACTCAGATTTAAACAGTTATCGTCCCATTTCGATCGCTCTAGTCATAGTTAAAGTTTTCGAAAGAATCATTTACGACCATAAACTCGTTTGTTATCTTAGAGCAATTTTAGTTGAGCCGTGAAACAGTTAGTAACAACTCGGGACAACTAGAGCAAAATAGCTACAAATAAACCAAAAGAATTAAGGCAATAGGATACGTGCATAGTAGTGTGTAGTATTCTACTACTTATTTCACGGGTTAAGTAAAATCACTCCTCTGAAAATAACCTTGTTTCGTGTTGTCATTCAGGTTTCAAATCTCTTCATTCTACTGCTAACGTTCTGCTTGAAGCTACGGCGGAAAGCTGCACAGACAACGTAGATCAAGGAAATATAAAAGCAGTTGTATTTTTAGATCTTAAGAAAGATTTTGACACCATCGATCACGATGTTCTTTTATCGAAGTTGAAATTCTACGGTACTGACGGTATCTTACGTATACATAGCTGGTTTAGATGTTACTTAATTGATGTTACTTAAAGTAGTTTTAGATTTGTATAAAAAATACTACTTCTATATCCTGATATCGGTTGAACTTGCAGAAATAAATTGTTCATTCATTCAAATCTTACCTTGTACAGCTTTTAAGACCTAGGCCAAACGTCGAACGCGGATTGCCTAATAACTATATAGATCCGTTGAATGATTCTCGCAAAGAAATAACTTTCACTTCGATCCTTCCTATCTGAAGGAACACACCGCAACAGAATACTGAAATCCGATAAATGATTCTCGCAGGAAAAGAACTTTCACTTTGAACCTCCCTATAAAGGAATACACCGCAACTGAATACCGAGATCCGATAAATGATTCTCGCAGGAAAAGAGCTTTCACTTTGAACCTCCCTATAAAGGAATACACCGCAACTGAATACATGTACTAAAATGTACTAGTCAGTGACAGGTTAGCGCGTCATAACAATGGGCCATTTTCACGATCACATACCATTATTCCAAGTGTTTATTTTTTTCTTGTTGTTACAAATTTATCAATCCCACTGAGATTAATTAATAAATTGCACCGAATCTGGGGAAATTGTTGCATGTAGAATTCGGGCTTTATAACCATTTCACTTTAATAACTAAGGGTAAACCGAAACAATTAGCTAGCCACATCTCATGCATATATTAGTTTTTGGCATGCTATCCTCTGCTTCAGCATTTTTTTTTTCAATCTTAACCGAGTGTAACTAGCCTGTTCCGCGCGTTGAGATACCTCTAGTAATGTATGGTATATCTAATACAAATTTTACGAGAAATATTCCGTGTAAGCATTCCGAATAGAAGAACTTGATCGGCCTGAACCCTGAAATCATAGCTTCGTATTATTCCGGGGCCATGGGCTGAGAATCCGCAACATTCCAATGTTTTCAATTTTTTTTTTATGCTTTACCCGATCACAATTTCAATTGAAAAGTGCTCTGTATGGGGTCAATAAAAGGGGTATTTTAGGATCAAGCTTACCGTAAATGATTGATTAAACGCCGCAGCGGTTATTTCATTTTTCTTTTTATTGATGCCGCGCTTATTTCAACTAAGGGTAAAACACTGGTGAGGTGAATACTAGGTGTACACAATTTAATATAAAACACGTGCACCTCGAACTGTTATATGAACCCGGTTTCAAGAGTTTCCCAACCTTAAAACTTTACGAACGCAAGAGTTGGTTGAGGTCTTATTTCTAAAGCGATATGGTTTACAAGTATTATAATAAAAAATGATCCGGGACTTCAGCTGCAGAATACATGTGATTGTGCTGTATTGTATTTTGGCTGTCCAGAGGGATTGGTGCAATGCCCCGAGACCATGGAAACAAGGGAAATAAAACAAGAAAAAAAAAATAAAAGATAACAAAAAACCCTAAACTTAGGGGAAAACTACAGGGAAAGACCGTCAAAATGGGAGGGGGCAACTCCATTCGGAGCCAGCCCTCCAAAATCTCCAGGGGATCAAACCCCGCCTCCCTATTAGTTTAAACCAACTACTTTAAAAAACAATATAAAAGACGGCAGACTGTATACAGGACTATTCAAACCAAGGGAAAACCAATCCGATAAAAGAACCACAGTGAAACAATCCGCAAAGAATATTATTGGAATCTGATTTACAGAACAGTCACAGTTCATGGTTCATTAAGGGCACATGAAGGTATGTCCAACTGAAGAAAAAAATTATGTCTGAAATCGTAGGGAACAGAAGTCGTGCTGCTGATTGGACAACCGATCGATGCTCTTACAATCTTTGCTGGGGAAAACGACGCCCCCGTGTTTTGATCTTTTCATCTATATTTGCTGATAAAACAAGTAAGGAACACTGTTCGGAAACCGTATTTTCAGGGACGTACGAAAATCGCTCATGGACATTTTTCTTGGTGGGATTAGAATTGCCGTTACAAGTGTTGATCAGTTGCATATAAAAGTTTTCAGGTGAAAAGATTTGTAACAACTTTTCTCTCTTTTTTTTGTCATAAGATCGATCAAATACTTTAATATGTCTATGTATGATCTGAACGTACAAATACCATTTCATTTATTTTTTGTTGAGTTTATTTTGATAGTTACGTTCAGTTTTATGGATTTTGGTGTTAAGAATCAATTACAACAAAAGGAAACAACAATGATTAGTAATGAATGTGATTCTCAAATAACAATTTTTAGTGCAATACTCTGGAAATACCCCTCTTCACGAGGCCGTCCAAAACATATACAACCCCATAGCAATGACGAGATCCATACGGTCGAGACAGCAGCAAAACCGCAGAAATTTTCAAAAATAGTGCTACTTTTTAAATTTTAACAAACACGTTTCGACTGTACATCCGTCATCGTCAGTGTGACGGTTTTGAAAGTTTACTACAGATAAAACGTGCCTGTTACAATGTACAGTATACGTTACATTGTGTTGGAAAACAATACGCTACATAAATTTAAAGCTTACAAAGTGAATTGATGCGCTTGCACGCATTTGATTTATAGAGAAAGCGTCAGATTGATGTGTTTGACCTGTTGATTAAGGTCAGGCTTTTCCCACTTACATGTAATGTACATATACTCCTTAAGGTTAATCTGTTACCTTGAAGGATTATATGTCTTTCAAAATACCTCTTTATGTATGACGTTCACTGTATTAACGTAAGGCCTCATGGGTTTCTCAATTATTGTGCTTAAAAAGGCATAACCAGGAGAGTTACCATTCTTGGAGCACACAAAAACATAAACTAACAGATGAACAAACCACACGAGGTAAAGATAACTAAAAGCTTACCTAGTTTTTTCCTCGTGTGTGAATTCCTCATCTATTAATAGCGATAACAACAAAATCATTGAGCTTAAGATTTTTGAAAGATACTTGATTAAATTTAACCTTACAATCGATTTCAAAAGGAAGAGACAAAACATAAATGTTTCAAAAGTACCCACCTGAGCTTGTGAAGCTTAAATCGTCCATGCTTGACTTCTGGCCAAGCGGCTGGATACTGGGTAGGCCTTCCGTTTGATGATATCTCAATAGCTTCCTATGAATGGAATAACCGATGCCTTAAAATCAGTATTTCTAATAAACAGATTAACAGTAGCCCCACATGTTGTCCATGTCGAAATTGCGCGTGTTCGCACACCAGAGCACCTCGGTGTCTTTGTTTATGTATGTGCTTTGTGAAACGCCTTTGTAAATATAGGGGAAATTAAATGTCGGTAAATGCCAGTATGATTATTTTTAATTTCTTCCTTGAGACTCAAGACGCTCTGGGAAGCGGGAGCAAACAGTTTAACTTAACGGCCCAATATTCACTGGCACTTGACCGTTCCTTTAAGAATTCGTTGAAAGAATTCGTTTAAAGATCAAAGCATTTTTCCTTATGTGATCATTGCATCGATTCTCATGATATTTTCTCTTCGCTTTATTATCTATTGATATTGTCAGGAGAAAAATGAGTTCGGTCACCTTTGGGGCTTCAAAAGTTAAAGACCTACTGATCCAAACAAAGGCATAATTAAAACAATCTGCGTGGCAGGTGCAAAAAGGGTAGAGAAAGAAAAGCCCCTCCTTTCTTCCCTTCCTCAATGACCTCTTTTGACGCCCGCAATACAAGCTATTGCAATGAAATCCCTTGTAAAAAAAAAGACGTGGAAGCAGTGTCCCATCTAGCGGATGGTTTTCGATCAGAAACCTAAAAAGTTTCCTAGGGTATACACGTCTTTTGCACTGTCTTTTACTGACATTAGGGCTGTTTAAACGAGGAAAAATAAGACGCGTCCAAAATAAGTTGCAAACTATCCCGTATAAACGGCATATTTCTTTTGAAACTTAGCTTAGACGCGTCTTGTCTAAGAACAGTCCTTAACACCTTTTCTCCGATAAGACGAGTCTTTGCTAAGTCGCGTCTTAATGTGCCGTTTATACGGGATAGTTTGCAACTTATTTAGAACGCGTCTTTTTTTTCCTGGTGTAAATGGCCCTATTATTTACTTCAACCGTCAGAGAAAAATTTGACGCCTTATTTGTTTAGCTCTCCAAAGCGTGTGCAATTTGGTTTAATTAGGCAGAGAAGAAACGCAAAAAATCGTGCAAATTTGAGCAGAAAACTCGAAGGAAAATTTTGTTTTATTACCCAACTACACAGATCCTCGGGTACCGACTAAGACCACTAATACTGTAGGGGGTTTACGAGCAACTCGCTCGCTGAGCGTTGAGGTACCAGGTATCTGAGTTTACATCTTGTTGTTCTTTAATCTTTACAACAGCTCATATGTAACTAATCTCAACTGCTCTCTCCCCCTTGTGCTTAACACTGGCAACTTATATAAGTAAAACGAAGTTACGTTTAGGCTTGCTGACCATGAGAGTTACAAACGCTTTTCCGAGTGACTTAAACGAATTTCCTGTTGATAACCAAAGTAGAATAAACAAACCCATAAGAAAACCAATGAAAGCGTGACAGCTAATCCTACGAGGCTCTACCTCAAACCAAAACAGGAAATCTGATGTAGGTAACAATCAAGGTCAGTGACGGTTCCAAAACGTGCCCACTTCTAGGACTGACAATCAAATCTAATAAATGACATTCATGTTGAAAAACTACTTTAAAAGGTAATAGAATTTGAAAACCTGTCGACACAAATACGGATTAACCTTCATCTATGAACTGATCATAACAAGACTCTATTCACGAGTGAAACGTCAAGCACAAACACGAAATAAATTTAAAATAACCTTCAAAATACTTCACGACAGACGGCACTAACTTGACCCAGCAAAAGGGAATCAAAGTGGCTGCCAGCTGCAAAACTCGGAAAACAATAATGTTGTTAGTAAATTTAATATTAGGTTTTTAATGAAGTTTTTGTTAATTTTCGTAAAGAAATATTTTAATATAAATTGTGCAGAATCGATAATTCACTTCAAGGATTGATAAAAAAAAATAAAAGCAATTTTTATGTATAATCGTCAAATTCAGTCTGTCTCTTGATATAATTATGGGTTAGCGCTTGAAGGTTAAGGCAAGCTCAGTTTGCCTCCAAGCGGCATAATGGCAAAAAATGTAGCAAATTTGTTACAAAAGTAAAGGCGATCTCTTATGGCTGGATGGCTGCTTAGAATAGGATGCCTGTGACACGTGGGCCATTTACTTGCCCACCCCTCCCACATAAACATTTCACAACCAACTAATCAAGATGGCGGCGGTACCAGCTAAAAGAGCGTGTAGAAGGAGATATTATCCTGGTGATCCAACGAAAGAAGTGGTGAAAGCTGCTATTGAAGGAGATGTTGTTTTACTTAACGAAGTTCTCCAAGAGTTAAGTAGCAGCGATCGAGCTTCTATATTGAAAGCAACAATCAGTTCAGAGACCGGTTTTACTATCCTTCATCATGTTGCTTGGCGTGCACAAGACTACCGGTATGCAAGCAATAATGTCTTGAATTGTTTGATTGAAAACGGAGCGGATGTAAACGTACGTTCGGCAGACAGCAAATGCACGCCATTGATGACTGCCAGTGAAGTTAATGACCTCACTGTAATAAAGTTCCTTTTAGAACATGGTGCAGACGTTCATCTTAAAGACAAGAATGGCTTAACAAGTCTTCATTATGCTGTTATAGAAGTGCCCGATGGTTTGATCGCTTGTGATGTTTTGAAGTGTTTATTGGAAAATGGGGCTGACATCAATGCACTTACGAATTACAACAGCACCCCCCTGATGCTAGCAAGTCGGTCATGTGATGTGAATGTCATAAAGTTTTTTCTTAATCACGGGTCGAAAAACGACGGTAGGGCTCTTCACTTTGCCTGTGAAAGAGCGGCACAATTGGATATTATGCTTTGTCTGATTGGAAATGGAGCTGATGTCAATGCACGTGGAACTGGTGACTGCACCCCCCTGATGACAGCCAGTAGATCTGGTCATGTGGATAAAATAAATGTCCTCATTAACCATGGAGCCAACTTGCATCTTCAAGACGATAATGGTGATACAGCAATGCACTATGCAGTTTGTTCCGGTTCTAGCGGTTCTAACAGTCTCATGGCATTAATTGCTGCTGGAGCATCACAGCTGATGTGTAACAAACAGGGACTAACACCTCTTCTTCTAGCCAGCTGTTATGGGGCTAGCTCTTTGGTAGAGCAATTAATCAAGGGTTCAGACATAACAAAAGAACACAGAATTACTGCGCTGGAACTTCTTGGTGCCTCTTTGATCACCTGTACCTCTTTTTGTGCAAATAAAGGATTGCAATACTTGATCCGTAGCATGGAAGAACGGTTTGCTGATCCTTTGCATCCTGTGTTAAAACAGCAAATGGAACCCATTGATGCTTATCAATATAGAAAAGAGAGTCAATCTCTTGAGGAACTTGTAAAGATAGAAAAAGACATGAATGCTCTTAGAATGGAAAGTCTTATCATCAGAGAGAGAATTCTTGGCAAAAACAATCTTGAATTACTTGGTGGAATACGAAATACTGCTCGTTACTTTGGGAACACTGATGTTTGGACATCCATAGGACTGCACAGACATGCAATGAAAACAGCGCAAAGATGTACATGGAAATATGCATTTGCCAATCGTGATATAGAGAGGGTAGAACATTATCTCTTGACTTATGAAAAGTCCTGGAGCAATGAGCAAAAACAGACATATGTAGTTGAATTACTTGAAGCAATTGCTAATGAGTGGAAAAAAACCCATGAGTTGATGGGAAATAAGGAAAAAAGGATTATTACTGTTGACTATCCAGACAACTTGTTCATTGTTTCCTTGAAGGTCATTACTTTCCTTTGCAAGTGTCAATATTTTGAGTTAGGCAAGACCTCAGCTGTATCAGTGCTACTAAGAAGACTTAGTGGCTTAAATCCTCAGGATCGTCATGGAAGTTCATTGTTACATGAGACTTTAAAATGTTGCCTGGATGTGACAAGTTCACTTTTGGTATCGATAGATGTTGTGAAGATCCTTTTGAATACTGGATTCAATGTTAATGCCACAGATTTTGATGGAAATACTCCACTTCACCTGGCTGTTTGTTTGGAACCCCAAATTAATGAGATTCATATTTTTACAAACTTGTTGGAGATCTTGTTAGATGGGGGTGCTCATCAAGATTTTGTGAACCATGATGGTGAGACAGCCATGGACTTGGCTAAGACTGATGAAGCTCGCAGTATTCTTTGGGACAAAAGAAAACTGAAATTGAAGTGTATTAGTGCCAGGGCTGTTAAGAGGTTTGGCCTTCCTTATTTGGGAGTAGTGCCCAAAATACTGGAAAAGTTTATAAGTATGCATTAGATTCAATAAGAAGGACTGATATGCAATGTGACAGAGATAGTTAAACCAACTTTTTGTTTGCCATTGAATTTAAGGTACAGAGGATCCAAAATTTTTATTGAGTGTACACAAGAGTACTGACTTAATGTTTTCTGTTCCTTGATACCATTCAAAGAGTAGAAACAAATTCAGAACACCAAAAGAATACAAGGACACATTTTTATTAGTCATACAGTGGATATTTGCACCAGACCACCAGAATTAACCGAGTAGAATGACCTTGGTTGTAAGAGTCAATTACAACAATAGGAAACAACAATGTTTAGTGATGATTTGTTTGTAGTAAGAATGTTGTTTTCAAATAATAACTTTAAGTGCAATACCCTGGAAATACCCCTCTTCACGAGGTCATCCAAAATATATACAACCCTATAACAATGATGGGATCCATCATTTTACTAACTTAGGGCCTGTTTACATGGAGGTGGGGGACCCCTGATAGGTGAGGTAACATGTAGCAGGTCACCCCACCTATCATGTAAATGTGAGGACATTAATATAAGAGATTATATCGTCAGGCAGGTTACCCACCTAAGCGGGTTACCTCACCTACCTGGGGTCCCCCGCCTCCATGTAAGCAGGCCCTTATTCACTTGGAGATCTTGTTAGATGGAGGTGCCCATCCAAATTTGGCCATCTATGATGGCAAATAGCCATCATGGACTGACGAGGCTCGCAGTACTGTTTCAGTGCCAAGGCAGTTTAGAGGTTTGGACTCCCCTATATGAGAGTAGTGCTCAAAATACTGCAAAACTATATACACCTATTTCAATAAAGGTTGCTTTGGAATTTGGTTGTTGAAACACAGAATACAATGCAATGCTTTGCTTGAGTGACCACCAAACAATGGCTTTCCAAGACCAAAGCACAATTCCCAAAGTAACCTTTATTGAAATAGGCGTATATGAGAATGCACTAGGGTTGCTGAAACTATACGCTATGGGTTAAATCAGTATATGTGCAACAAGCAGACCGTAGTATGTTTTCAAATGCATTTTTACCTCGCAAATGAATACAACTGTAAATTCATTTTACTTCTTTATTACAACAGTAGTACTGGTAAAAATTAAATTATAAAATTATGATGTCATAATAACATGTAATGCTGGCTTTTTATTACGAAGAAATATGTCTCTTAATCCGTAATTTGTTGCCGAAATTAAGAAGTGCAGTGTTCCAACGATCATTGATACAAAGACTCTTCCCGCGAGTATCCTTCCTTGCAGAAGAGGGGGGGAGGGGCTGGAACTGAGTACAACGTTCTAAACAAAGTGGTGGTCATGGCACGACTAAGGAGATTAAGCAACAGCGTTTTTGAGCTTGGACGTCAACTAGAAGTAGACTTTTTGCATCACGGGGCAGTAGTTTGGTTGAAACTTTCGGGAAAAATCGTAACAAATTTGTTAGTGTCAAGGCATGTAAAAAGGCAGAAGGCCTCACTTCCGGTTGACGTGCGTGCGTGACGTGCGTCTCCCTAACGTTGTAGACCTTTCCCACTTTCCTTTAAACAAAGGCACCAACTCCAGGCTCAGGTGGACAAAACACACAGTGATTTGCTTGAAATTGTCCACCCGAACTTCGTCCTCATTTCTTTATGTTTGCTCACCGGAGCGTAATGCAGGAAAGGTCTGTATATTAAACCAAAGGAATGAACAGGCATTGGTGGTGACCACTGACTCGGGTAAATTAACAATGGCCAGTAGCCCACGTTCGATATATTAAAATTCTATCATGACTCGTCTACAGGGTCAAAATTGCAAATTTTTCAAGGCTGCACTGTCTCACAATTCCTAGAAGAAGCTTGAGCACAAAGAAAACCAAGCCAAATATTGATAAAAATGACCAGAAAGCCTCGGAGTCATGTTAGAACTTTCATATATCGAATCACATATGGCCCTTGTTGAAACGTGGGTTATTTAAGCTCAAGTCGAATGATCTCCGACATGATACCCTAATAGCTTTCTGTCAATGGAATAACCGATGCGTCTAAAGCAGTATTTCTTATAAACAGATTAACAGTAGCCCCACATGTTGTCCATGTCGTAGTTGTCCGTGGTCGCACACCAGAGCACCTGTCTGTCTTTGTTTATGCATGTGCTTTGTGGAACTCCTTTGTAAATAAAAGGGAAATGGCAACATGATCCATTTGAATTTCCTCCTTGAGACTCAAGACAGTCTGGAGAGAGATGGAGAAAACATAACCTTAGATCAGGCCCAATTTTAGCAGTTCTCAGTCGGAACGTTATTTACAGAGAGAAATGAAAATAGAGCCTGATCCCAGGTTAGAGAGAACAGTGTTAACTTAAACCAGTAATCCTCATTATCCAAATACAAATTCACCAGACTGATTTTCATGCATTTCCTTAAAAATTGAGTTGAAAACGATTGTTCAAAACATTTTCCCTTTGGGTCATCATTTCATAAATTCTCATGACTTTTTCTCTTGATTATGTATTAATATCGTTAAGAGAAAATTGATGTTGGTCACTCTCGGAAATTAAAGGATAAAGAACATACTGAAAAAAACGAAACAATATTTGAAACAGCCTGTGTGGCAGCCGCCAATAAGAAGTAGGGGAGAAACGCCCTACCCTTTTCTCTTTCTTTATGCCCCCTTTCGGCGCCCGTAACCCAGGCTATTAAAACAACAACAATAAAATCCTCTGTAGCAAAAGACAGGGAATGAGTGGAACACATCCGGGGGATGGTTATTATCAGAACGGCTTGAAGAAGGCTTAAGAAGCGGAGAATTTTGCCCTGTGCGTATGCCTGGACCCAGAAGGCAAAAGCCAGCGTAGTGTTTGAATCACAAGCATTAACGTTTTGGGTAGTCTTGCTTCGTTATCATGATACAGTTACTCCGTGGTAAAAATAGCACCAACCTTTATGATCCGTCGAACTTATTGTCTCAGTTTTGCTGATAATATCCCTCGGGTTTCCTAGAAAACCAGTAATCGCGTCACAAATTTGCAAAAGTTGTCTTAACATGATAAAATGCTTTTTTCTAGTCCGTCTACCTCAGTAAAGAGCTTCTCTTATTATACGATAGAAAGATCTATGCCAATCTGCAGTGGATTCCCGAGCATCAAAAAAACCAACTAATCACATATTTGGGCAAGGTGAAAAGTCTGAGCTCGGACCTACAAAGAGCTGGAATACTTTCTCTTCAGTCGTTTTGATGGATCACACTGAAAAATCCTCTGTCATTAAAAGGGATGTTTTAGGGGCCAACGTTTACGACCACTGAAGACTGACAGAAAAATCGTGCCCCTTCTGGAAAACTTTCTTGTTATAAAATTCGGGACTCCATGTGATATTCTTCTTGGATTCAAGTGTTATTCCCTTTCAGAATACATTAGCCTTTGTAGCAAGCGTTGCCGTGCAGTTTCGCAGCAAAAAACGAGGAACGAGACTCAAAGACGCCGCGCGAAAAATGGGGCAAGTAAAAGAGCGGGGAGGGGGTAGGGAAGAAACCCAAAACCCGTTCCTCGGTCTTTCTTTGCTCCGAAACTAAACGGAAACGCTTGTTACGAAGGCTACAGAGTACATGTAATGGTACTCACCACTGACTTGCTGCAAACCAGGCACAGGGGATACAGTTATATTAATAAATTTGTCGCCGCAGTCAAATGGTATAATAGAAAGTGACTCCTGACCGTCCAATAACAGTTGTGGGGATTTGTCGCCGTCCAGGGCTTCTGCATGGTAAACAACGGGCTTGAACTGATTAGCTACGATTGTTTTTAGTTTCTTCATTTTTCCAGAGACAACAAATCCCTTAAATCTCGTCTTGGACATTGTTTTCCAGATCCTTATCGGCTTGTTGTATTTATTGATGAAAGCCACATTAACACAGCCAACTGAAAGTAAAAAAATCAGAGAATTTTTCAGAGCCTCGTATTGTGCTTGAACGCGCATGAGCGAGAACTATTCTCGAGCGATTTCTGTTAGAGAAGCTCTGCTTTTTAAACAAATGTTCATTCAGACCAAGATTTGCCCAAGTAATTATATTTCTAACTTTTAGCAATTAAGTTACTAATTCGAGTGGTTCAGACCGGTGAAAGCGTGAAATGGCCAAGCATAGCACCGCAAGACTTTCTTAACGAAATTATTTGGCTACTATATTTTATGATGTTTTACATTGCCAAACTAGCAATTTTTGAAACGACATTACTCAATTCTCGTAAATTGTAAATAGAGTGCAATCACACCAGTCAGACATAAAAAAATAGGTCTCAGACGAAACAACAAATATTTAACAATATTACCTGATTCGGAATCCCGCTTTTGATTTCTCGCTTCATCAAACAATGGTTTCGAAAACACCTGTAATATATACCAAGACAACGGTAGAAAAAGAAGCGTATAAACGTAATGTCTCATTACAGATGTAAAGGGTTAAACGTCGATGATAGTTCCCATTGACTCGTGTTGTTGTAAGCGCTTAGATTGTGATCTATCATCATAAAACTGTTTCGCTAAATCTGTAGCACGTCTTTTTGGCTAAATTTGAATCAATATTTTATTACACAACTTTGTAAACACCTGTTAAATGACCGTGGAATTCACTATGTTCCTATCCTCGAAGCGCTATTCACCGATATCGAACAGCTTTTAAAATTCTGTAATGGTGCCTTGGCATTCTAAGTCCATCTCAAAACTAGACCTAATGCTTAATGTTAAGAATGTTTTTAATAGTTTTTGGCTACGACATGGAGTGGAACTTTTCATACACATTCAGGTGCATTGCTAAGAATTTTCCAAAAGCACGTACAGTTTTCCAAAACAACTTGACCCCAGATCGATTTTACGCAGGTATTAGGACAATTGTTTTTGGAGAATTTCAATTACGTCTTTCGCGAGTGGCAAAAACGGAAACTGAAATTAGCGCATGTTTTGTTTTATAAAAAGTCACGTTCTCTAAAAGATGTTAAAACAAGAAGGCGTGCATTTTGTACTTTGTCCCAAACAGGGTAATAAAATGGATGGTGTTGTCCTAAACAGGGTACGGTGTTTCCTCGAGTAATAGCCGTACCTCGATTAACCGCCTCCCTCGAATAATCGCCCCTCCCCCTACCTTTGACGGAAATACTTTTAAATAATCGCCTCCCTCGAATATTCGCCCCTCCCCCGCCCCTCTCGCGATCTTCTCTTCCTTTTTCCCCTCCCTGTCAAGTTGAAGTGCAATGAGATTTGGCAAAACTGATCAGAGGCGATTCAAGCTCTGAAAATTTATCAAGGAACTAAATTTGGAACACTTAAAAAGCCCATGTTCAGTTTATTTGACGAGATTATTTTTTGATTTAATAGAAAAAAAAAACAAAATATTTTGGGAACAACTTCCAGTGAGAAATATTTGAAGTAATCGCCCTCGGCTATTATTCGAAGAAATACGGTATGTATTACAGGATTGTTTTGTCCTAAGCAGGGTCAGGGTTTCAAACCCTCAACGGCTCACTTATACCCAAATATTTGTACTGGTGGTCCCTAGATTGAAAGACAGATTTACCTACCCTTTATATACTTCAACAAGTGAAACCTTTCATATGCCTGAAGCCTGAACAAGGTACCCCTTTCGGGCGGAGCCTTGCTTAATAGGTCATTACAGGGAGTACACCCGGGTACACCAGCAGTCACTTCCACAAATGACTATACGATATAGAGTTATTTCGAGAAAGGTAGTCGGTGAAAAATCTGCCATGCACACGACAATCCTGAATGGTAATTAACAATCGTTCCTTGAGCCCGAATAGGCTTGGCCTCATGGGCTATTTACTCAGAGTCCATGAGGGCGAGAGGAAGAGGAATAATTGTTTCAGTAAAATCCAACTAGCTGGCCAAAAATATCGAGACAAAACAACTTTAGCGCTAGTTAGAGCTAGACTTCAATCCTTTTTTGCCCCTCAAAAGCCGGCGCTTTTCGCTACTAATGGGCTATAACATATAGCCTAGTAGTAGCTCAACCAATCAGAACGCAGCATTGATAATAGACCACTTGTTGGATTTTACTAATATGGGATATGACCACTGTTCCCGACGACTGTAGCTGTCAAACCAGGCTACTTTCGTTGCTTTCCTTTAGCACTCAAAAACATGTCCATGGCATCTCGCGCTATTCTTTTAAATTTCTTTCAGGAACAGTGATTTTAAACCCACCAACAATGCTTTGTTGGGATTGTCGAGTGCCCTTTTTCCGAAAACCTGTCTCCAACTAGCTGTTATTATTACATTACAGATCAAAACTGAATTCCGGTTGAATTTTTTTAACCTAGGATGATTCTCTATTTTCTTTGTCTTAATTATTTATGAAAAGGTCTAGCAGACAAAAGAAATTGTAATGAGAATCAAAATAGACTAAAAATATCATTGAATATAAAAAGCATTTTTGAATTTTAAAAAATTTGGGCTAAATTCCTAACTAAAGCACTGAAAAGCTCAAGAGTATATTAATTTTGTATATTAATTTTGTGTTTAATGAGGATAATAGAAAACTATTTACAATTGTGAATAATTTAAGAGTGGGAAAAGTAAAATCAAGCATTACTAAGAAAAAAAACTATCAAAAATCTAGGCCTAAAATTATGAGTGCCGATGTAGACCAGCTACAGCGAAAGTGAAGTCTTCTGAGACCTCACGTGATTTGAATGGATATCTAGAACCTCTGGCGCATCTGTGTGCAGTTCTTAATATAGCAAATGAGAGCTGTATTCGAAGCCAGGAAATAACGCTGG
>OZ037785.1:8027799-8045299 GCA_964035525.1 Porites cylindrica
CAAGAAAAAACCTTCAATACTAAGATCAAGACGCACATTCCTCGACCCTGGGAATTTCGCCGAAAGTAGCGTGTTTAAACTTCTCGAGCCATTTTATGGTTTAGAAAGCGAATACTTATCGCAAAACCCATCGCAGGCCATGCACTTCCCGGCCTTCTCCACGTGCAAAGTATTAGCTTTCGAAATTCAGGCATGCGCAGAAAGCAAAATTTCGAGATAGTTTTTGGGTTTAAAAGTGACACGGCAGTCTCGACTTTTCCTTTTCGCTTTCACTCCACCCTTATCCTTTCGCTTTTCTTATTTAATTAAATTTCTTTCCCTGAAAAATTAAGTAACACCTTTCCAACACTTTGAGTATTTTCTTTTCTTTTTAAAATGCAGTGGATAAACAGACCATGAAGTTTCAAACTGCACTTCGTCTGAAGTTGGAGAATTTTATTCATTGGTTATGGACCTTGGGACATTTAGCAGACCGATTATAAGACTGGATTGAAAATAGCTTGAGCTAACCTTGCCTCCGAAAGATACACGATCTGATGGAATTTCTAAACGTCAATGAACAATTTTTGTTTTGTTCATCTTGTCAAGACTCTTGGGTCAAGTTCGAAACTGATGGAGATCTCCTGGAAACGTCGCCTTAGTAGTCCTGGGACTGTTTTGCAGACTCAAGTTAGAGGATGTAAGTAATATGTTTCATTGTCGTATGTTTCATTTACAGTGCTGCTTGCAGATATCCTATTGCAGTTAGGCTACCGGATCGACTAGGCTAGTTGCCCAGTTAGAGAAGAAGGCTTTTCTTGTTTTCGAAGGGTCACATTCCTGGCTTCAAATCTATTAAAACCTTGGCGTTTTCCATTAACAAGATCAAAATCTATTTGCTGCAGGAAACTCTTGTGAGTTTAACATGCACATTCTCCATACTCAATTTCTTTACCGTTCATTTGGTAATAAGGAGGAGAATTTGATTAGAAATCACAATGTTTTTTCCCGCTGCTCAGCAGTTTTCCTCTATTTTCAGCCTTTTATGATTGATACTGATCACTAACAAATAGGATATATAGGGGGAAAGTAAATCGTCACGGATCACTATTAGGCGTAAAGGTACCTAATCGAAAGAGCAAACTGTTTCTTGTGATCACAACTGAAAACAAACGCAGCGACAGACATTTCAAATATTTCATTATTGTACAAAACTTCCGGCAAAAAGGTAGAGGCGTTAGTGTTTTTTTTTAATGCACGTAAAGATCTTTCCCAAAGCCGAGAAGGCTACAGTTTCCAGTACGTTTGGCGAACTTTGGTTTGTTTTGGTTCTTGGACCTCTGGGCCGAAGGTTCATGACATCATTATTTTCAAGAGCCAATGAGGGGCGAGAATTTGATTTGCATATGAATAACATACTAAAAAACCATTGAATTTTTAACCGAGCCGGGATAGCGCAATTGGCATAGAACTGAATAGGTAACTAATTGGCAAACACAGAGGTGACAAAGAGGTGACGGGTTCGAGTCCCGCCTGATTAGCATAAAAAAAGAAAAAAAGGAAAAATGGCGCGGCTTGGATCTGGGAGGGCTTGGGGCGAGGAAAGGGAGGAAAAAAGGCCTTGGGAAGGGTATGGGAAGCGGGAGTTGGTACACCGGCCCGGGGGCGGGCCGGGGGGGTAGGTAGATAAGTAGATAGGTAGATAGTTAGATAGTTAGATAGTTAGATAGTTAGATAGGTAGATAGGTAGAGGGGTAGGTAGAGGGGGGTAGATAGATAGGTAGATAGGTAGAGGGGGAAGGATGGGAGGGGGCAGGGAAGGGAAGGGAAGGGAAGGGAGGGGGAAAGGGGCGAAAGGGGGGAAAGGGGGGAAAGGGGGGAAAGGATGGGAAGGGGGGGGGGGGGGGTCTAGCCTGCGAGCAAGGTCTCTTGCTGCCGGGATTGGGGGGAGGGTTGGGTGGGGTGGGGCATTGAGAGACCTTGCTCGCAGGCTAGACCCGGGGAGGGTTTTGCTGCTCAGCACAATCTTTTTTCGTCTTGCGTTTTTGAGGTTCTTGACAAAACTAAGTATATTTAGAGAGGGTCGTGTTCACGTAAGAAAAGAACGGAAAATGACGTGGGTGAAGAACGAGCAAAATTGATGATTACACTTGTCATTACTTGGGATCAACTTTCCAACACTTTGAGTATTTTCTTTTCTTTTTAAAATGCAGTGGATAAACAGACCATGAAGTTTCAAACTGCACTTCGTCTGAAGTTGGAGAATTTTATTCATTGGTTATGGACCTTGGGACATTTAGCAGACCGATTATAAGACTGGATTGAAAATAGCTTGAGCTAACCTTGCCTCAATTTCTTTACCGTTCATTTGGTAATAAGGAGGAGAATTTGATTAGAAATCACAATGTTTTTTCCCGCTGCTCAGCAGTTTTCCTCTATTTTCAGCCTTTTATGATTGATACTGATCACTAACAAATAGGATATATAGGGGGAAAGTAAATCGTCACGGATCACTATTAGGCGTAAAGGTACCTAATCGAAAGAGCAAACTGTTTCTTGTGGTCACAACTGAAAACAAACGCAGCGACAGACATTTCAAATATTTCATTATTGTACAAAACTTCCGGCAAAAAGGTAGAGGCGTTAGTGTTTTTTTTAATGCACGTAAAGATCTTTCCCAAAGTCGAGAAGGCTACAGTTTCCATTACGTTTGGCGAACTTTGGTTTGTTTTGTTTCTTGGACCTCTGGACCTCTGGACCTCTGGGCCGAAGGTTCATGTTAGATTGTTCTTTTCTAGCGGTAAGCACACCTTCAGAGGGGGGGTTATCATGCTGTTTAGCTTTTTGAAAAATCGGTTTTTCTTATTTTTGTAGTAATGATCTAATATTTAACTGTGTAGATATAAAGCGTAACTTATAGCATCTGTCTGAAAATTGCTGAAGGACATTAATTTCCGCAACGGAGGCACCATGATTTATTTCATAAACAGACGGTCCGTAGGTTGTGTTAAGGAGAACAATACTATAGAAGAGATAATTAATTTCTGACTGACTGTAGCGCTCTTTTCTACATACTCTCAGCATTTGTAGACATTTGTTGGCCTTGCACAGTTTAGCTTTTATGTGTTCAGAAAATTTGCAGTCATTCTGAAAGGTCAAACTTAATGAATCAAGAGTGGCATGTTGTGGTACATTACGTACAACAGGATAGAGTGTGGAGTTCCCTTTCTTCTTTATGACAAGTTTTTTACACTTGTTAGGGTTACAGCTCATCGAATTACAGTTCGCCCAGGTTAAAAACGCCTCCACTAAATCATTAGACGTGTCATTGCCTCCTTTCCACACTGGTGAGATAATGATGGAGTCATCTGCGTATTTAAAAAGAGCGGGAGTGGAACCTAGCTTGATTTCGAGGTCATTCAGAAACACGTTAAATAAGTAGGGGCCGCTCACACTACCCTGAAAAAACTTAAAACCCTCTCTTATGGGTGATAAGAATGACTCAGCAGCTCCCCTTTCCTCTCTTCCTTTTCGCTTCTCTTTCTCCCCGCCCCACTTCACCAGCTTTGATCCACGGTTCCCAGAGCGCATTGCAATGATTATTCATCTTCGGGGACTGGGAACTAAGTTAAAAAACGAAGATGGCGGACGATGCCAAACTGGAGGTTGAAGCTGCAAGAGCACAGTTTACGGTAATTTTGATCTCCTTGTGGCCATAAAAACACGTCAAGAGTTAGAGAAAACCGTCGTTATTCTTTACTTTTTCTAGTCATGCGTGAACAATGCCAAAGATGCCAACGACGTATCGGATTTAACCGCTGTTTTCCAAAGCACTCCTGGCAGGTACAAAATAGCTTGATGACCATGCTCTTCTCGGTGGATAAACGTTGAATGCGCTGTAGTTTTGATTTACTTGTCAGTTTAAAGATAATTTATTAATTCTTCTTGTATCATGTAGCGAACAAGAGAAAAAATTGGTTGTGGATCAGGTTTTCAGAGATCTTGTAAAAGAAACAATGGTGAGTGGAGTAACAGCACTGTAATGAGTTAAGCTTTGATAAGCTTACTCAATTTTTTATAGCGCAGTGTTTTAAGGCTACGGAGAGATTGTATTGTAATTTGTTACAACTTTGGTGAAATTTGTATCATGTCTGCGGCAAACGTTAAACAAATGTTTAAGTTTATGTGTAGTTATAAACGCACCAACAGAATAATTATTGTTTTGACTATTGTCAACTCCAGTGTGTACTAGCAAGTTTTTGAAACCAGAGGTAGGTTTATGTAAAATCTAAATTATTAATATTTTTTATGTCAGAGAATTCCAGTTTACTATTTTGTTTTCAGCTGAAAGGAAAGAATATAGAAAGATGCAAACTGTTGATTGGTCTGGTCATCAAAGCTGCAGTTGAAGGTGGGTGCTGTATTTTAAGTCGAAAGACAAAATTGTGTGACACTAAGTTCTGTCACCAACTAGTGATAACTGAAACAAAATATGAGTTTATTTACATTGTAGCCTTAGTAGAAATACATGTAGGACTTTAGAGTATGAGTTAGCTACTTTGGAATGCCAAATTCCTAAACGCAAGATTTTGGAATACCAATATCCTGAAATTTTATTTAGGTTTTTGGCATCCCAAAATCATGGATTCAGGTTTTGATGCAATCCTATGGTGTGATCATCGAATTGAAACCTTTTTAGCAGAACTTTTACTTTGTACTGGTCATTTCTTTTTCCATATTTTACAAAACAAAACTTGGAATAGTCCAGTTTCGAATTAAATATTTTACTGCTGAACAGGAGCGGATCTAGAGGGAGTGTGCAGGGGGTGCGCACCCTCCCCCTGAGATGACCTGCGGTTTTCTAATACAACTGTTATTCTGCCAAAAAAAAAATTATGTGGTTTATTGGTGATGAAGTAGAGCAAGAGACGAGTGCACCCCCTCCTAAAAAAAATCCTGGATCCACCCCTGCTGAATACAAATGCTAACGAAACTTTCATATAGGGTTAGCCTCGAGATAAAGTACAGTCGACTCCTGATAACTCGAACCTTCAAGGGAAATCGAAAAAGGTTCGAGTTATCGGGAGTTCGAGTTATCGGGAGCTCGAAGAAAATAGCCGGGAGTAAGGAAAAAAACAGTTTTTACTGCACAGTGAGTATTCTAATCACATTTAATGGTAAAAATGTTGAGTGAAAATTAAAAGATACTGTTAGATTATAAATCAGAACGTAAAATAACAAAACGTTGCCTACTGAGCGTGCCTTTTACTTTTTGAGGAGTAAAGCTATTTCACGTTAGATTTGTGGCAAACATCATCAGCCTCCACTATCGATCCACCAGTAAACTATATGCCTACAACAGGTCAATGGGAAATTCAAAATTCAATGTTTCGGAGGCAGTACACTCTTTTTTCCCGACTTTTTAAGGGCTCAAAACATGGTTCGAGTTATCGAGGGTAAAATTATATAGAAATGATCTGAGGGGAAACAAAAATTACTTCGAGTTAGCGGGAGTTTCGAGTTATCGAGGGTTCGAGTTACCGAGGGTAAAATTACAGTAAATGTATGACGGAAATCCAGGGGAAATCGATTTTGGTTCGAGTTAGCGCGAGGTTCGAGTTAGCAAGGGTTCGAGTTATCGAGAGTCAACTGTAAAATGTTCAGAAATTCCGGCAAGATTTGCGTATACACAATAGACAGAGTAATAAACAGATCTTTTTCTCGTTGGAATTTGAGAATATATTACTTCAGATGGATCCTAAAGCTGTAAAAAAGGCACCTTCACTTTTTTACTTCAGCAGTCATAGTGAGCTCGAAACTGGACTATTTTTCCAAAATTCATTTGGAAGTAAAAGGGGTAACTTGTAGCTAACAGTAAGATGAATGAGCAACAGACAAGCAAGTAAGCTGGAAGCAGCATATTTCACATTAGTAGCAAAACAAGTTGTTATCTCATCAGTCATCACATTTTCACAACAGGCATTAATTAATTTGCCAACAGTAAGCTGACAAATGACCAATCTATGACTGATTCATGTACATGTATATGGCTAATACAGAGCTATTCTCTCAATCTTTTGTACAGTACCGCTCAAAAGTAAGTTGACAGTGACTTGCGCCTTGATCCTCGAGACGCGAGAGTCGATTCTCGATTCTCGAAACTTTTGAGGATCGAGTCTTGCTTCTAGAGGATTGAGTCTTGAGTTTCAATGATCGAGGATCGAGGATCAAGTTTTAAATTTCGAGTCGAGAAGGCGCTCTCTCTAAAAGTGTACACTTACCTTTCATTCTAAAAATCACGGCTCCGCGCATTTGGTGAGACTTGTTTGCTTTTGCGTAAACGAAGCTCGCGCTTTGAAAGCGAAAATGTTCGCTTCTGGTCTCCTGTTAAAAGTGCTTTTGAAACTTGCTTTTTAGAAGTGAAGGCGAGATACATATATGTAATAGCTTTCAAACAGTAAACAACAATGAAACAACTTATACTAGAAACGACCGTATTAATATTGCTCGTGCACAGTATACAGCCGCAATTGTTCTTGACTTTCCATGGTTCTTGCGTCAGACTAGCGGTAAAAAGAGCCTCTGTTTAAAAGCGAACAATAACTAAACGACTCTGTAGATAATTGTACTCAAACCGTATTTTTTAACCATAAAATCTTCTTTAATTATTCCAAAACAAGATCACAGATTCACACGCTTCGATCCCAAAACTAGTTCTTATCTATCTCACAAGTCAATAGCACGAGGTCTGTCCGTCTGTCAAACTCCGAATCATGTTACAACTACTTTTCTGATTGTTTGCAGAGTGCCCGTGCCAGGCTCGTGCATTCCTTGTCACTTTCTGTCATTTGAACGAAACGAGTTTGGACCTTTTTTTCAATACTCAAATGATCATGTGTTACAATCTTGCCTCAGTAAACAAAGTTTCCGGTGACATCAGCTAGATTTGCATAAAAGCCAGTATTATAATTTACGGAGTCGCTGAGCCGTGTTTTTGAATGAACATGGCGAATGAAAGCTTACATAAATTATGTAAAATTGACTAATGGAAAATTTAATAACTCAAATGCTCGTGAAAAAATCGCTTTTTGTTACAAAAAAAGTTTTCCGTGAAATCATTGTGTGACTACGTGTAGATTTGCATATTTACATACAGTAACAGCATGACAAGCCACGGTATCGACTGAAACGCGCACGTGAAAATTTTGCTTTCTAGAACAAATGCAGTTTCTCATGACTTCATCAACATTATTTACACATGCCAAATGCACGACAAGCCACAGAATCGCTGAGTTTTCAAATAAAATTATCCAGTGAAAGGCTACATGTCTTAAGCCACCTTTCCATGAAAGGACACATGAAAGAAGTTGAAGCTTGACAAACAAGCAAATTGAACAACTCAAATGTCCTAATCTTCATCAAGATTTGCATAAAACCGCGACAAGCTTAATTCACAGAATGAATTGCCGAGCGGCACCGTTCATCTGTGAAAATCTCGGAACATAGGGAGCAAAGGGTACATACACTGTACATGCAGGATAAATCTTCAAAAATGAAAATATCGATTTATACTGATTGAAAGCTTGCTGAACCCCGACAATTCAAACAGTTACAGAACACCGCACCACAAGCACTGATCGATCAGTGTGCAAAGAAAGTGAAAAAGAGAAGAAATTTTAGCTGTCGGGCTAGTGAATTCTGTTCTTAACTTGCCCGATGGGCACATAATTTTTGGGGGGGAATTCAAATACAGAAGAACTGTAATCAATCCTGCTCATCAAATTTTTTTGGGCTGGTTGAAGTGACTTTCAGGCTAGTACATGCTAGCTACAGCTTTCCCAGATGGCAAGCTGTAAAACTGACTTTCTTTGCACCCTGGAAATTTATACATTGTTGACCCTTCGTACTTACCTTTCCAGGTCACTGCTCACCCAACTTAGTATTTATATTGCTAAGTGATGTGTTTGACTGCATTACTCTGGAGGAGTGTGATCCATTGTTCTCCTTTGTAGAAGAGAGAGTTTCTACCTGGACCATGGTGAGTCATTTATCTGACGCAAGTGAAATGCTATCATGCCATTACACTTTGCTTATTGGACACCTGTGATCTGCTTCTCTATACATCTCACTCTTGAGAGGCTAGCAAAACAGGCCAACATGTGGTTTAGGGTTTTTCTTAATAATATTATTATTTTGGTCCTTTGAGCTTAATCATAGCATTATATAACAGTGCAATACAGCTGAACTTCATTGACAACTTTTTCAGTCATTCAAACCAGTATTTATTTATTTATTTATTTATTTATAACAACTTTATTTGTAATAATCAATACAAAAAGGCTGCCTTCTGGGAGGAACTGAATCCTCATGTAAGATGACCCCCCTAAAAATATCTACAAAGCTATTAAGGAAAGATAAGTCAGATAAAGACTATTATGATGTAAGAAGAAATGTAAAAGATATCACTAAAATATATCTATTAATAATGGAGTTATTAAAATTATCTAATTATCAAATTAGATATACAATCGCAACAATTTTATGTTCACTACGTACTACTTAAAAAGTGTTCTCTTAAGCCCTTTTTAAATTTTGACAATGAATCGGCACATATTAGAGAATCTGGTAATGAGTTCCATTTATCTATATATCTATGCCAGAAAGAGAATTTTGAAATATTAGTTCTTGAAAAACGTTTCCAAATCTTCCTACTATTTCTTGATCTAGTGCTAGCACAAGAGAAAGATAAATTTAACTCTTGAGAAACCATTAATAAACTTAAATAATTGAATTATCGATAGATATTCCCTACGGGACTTAAGTTAAGTTTTTGGGTTGTATCCTAAAATTTTGGTGTTAGAAAACTCACATCACCCCCCAGCTGCATGCCAAGGTCCTCCTACAGCTGTATTTGACTGCTTTAATCTCTCTTTGTCATTTGTCGCAAATGTTGTGACAGTTTATATGTGTGTTTTGTTATTTTACAGTTGCAATAGGACTGTATTCATTCATTCATCTTTATTGGTTAATCCAAATTTACAATTTTATTTTCTCACTGCTCACAAATAGCAAGGGCTAGTCTAGGTGGTTAGTGTCTACATTGTATACAAAGCAACAAAATACGCACTCCAAATTGTATTCAATTCACTAGTAAACAAAAGTAATATTTATATAAATGAACAACTATAGAGCATTACCACCAACATGGCTATCATCAGTGCAAATTTAGCATGGTGGAACAGTCATGCTGGAACAGTTATTATGGAACAGTAACGGTGGAACAGTAACAGTGGAACAGTCATGCTGCAACAGTAATAGTAGAACAGTGACAGTGGAACAGTAATGGTGGAACAGTAATAATGGAACAGTCATGGTGGAATACTCATTGTGGAACAGTGACGGTGGAACAGTCATGGTGAAACAATGATGCTGGAATATTAATCAAGGAACAGTCATAGTGGAACAGTAATGGTGGAACAGTCTTGGTGGAACAGTTACGGTGGAACAGTAATAGTGGAACAGTAATGGTGGAACAATCATGGTGGAACAGTCATAGTGGAACAGTCATGGTGGAATGGTCTTGGTGGAACAGTCTGGGTGGAACAGTCATGGTGGAACGGTCATGGTGGAACAGTCTGGGTGGAACAGTCATGGTTGAACAGTCATGGTGGAACAGTAATAGTGGAACAGTCATGGTGGAACAGTAATAGTGGATCAGTGATGGTGGAACAGTCACGGTGGAACAGTCATAGTGGAACAGTGACGGTGGAAAAATTATGCTTGAAAAGTTATGGTGGAACATTTATGATCGAACAGTGACAGTGGAACAGTCTTGGTGGAACAGTGACGGTGGAACAGTCATGGTGGAACAGTGATGGTGAAACAGTAATGGTCGAACAGAAATAGTGAAACAGTCATGGTGGAACAGTGACGTTGAGACAGTAATGGTGGAGCACTCATGGTGGAACAGTAATGGTGGAACAGGCATGCCGCAACAGTAATAGGGGAACAGTGTCAGTGGAACAGTCTTGGTGAAGCAGTCATAGTGGAACAGTCATGGTGGAACAGTCATGGTGGAACAGTCTGGGTGGAACAGTAATAGTGGAACAGTAATAGTGGAACAGTCATGGTGGAACAGTCATGGTGGAACAGTAATAGTGGAACAGTCATGGTGGAGCAATAATAGTGGAACAGTCATGGTGGAACAATCATGGTGGAACAGTCATAGTGGAACAGTCATGATGGAACAGTCTTGGTGGAACAGTAATATTGATGGAACAGTCATGGTGGAACAGTCAAGGTGGAACAGTCATAGTGGAACAGTCATGGTGGAACAGTAATAGTGGAACAGTCATGGTGGCACAGTCATGGTGGAACAGTAATAGCGGAAAATTCATGGTGGAACAGTCTTAGTGGAACAGTAATAGTGATGGAACAGTCATGGTGGAACAGTCATAGTGGAACAGTCATGGTGGAACAGTAATAGTGGAACAGTCATAGTGGAACAGTCATGGTGGAACAGTAATGGTGGAACAGTACTAGTGGAACAGTCATGTTGGAACATTTATGTTGGAACCGTTATAGTGGAACAGTGATGGTGTAACGGTCATGGTGGAAGAATAATAGTTGAACAGTGACAGTGGAACAGTAATGGGGAAACAGTCATAGTGGCACAGTCATGGTGGCACAGTCATGGTGGAACAGTCATGGTGGAACAGTCTGGGTGGAACAGTAATGGTGGAACAGTTATGGTGGAACAGTAATAGTGGAACGGTCATGGTTGAATAATCAAGGTGGAACAGTCATAGTAGAACAGTGACGGTGGAACAATTATGCTTGAACAGTTATGGTGGAACAGTCATGGTGGAGGAACAAAAGAGTCTAATTTCTACAGGATTTGTTTTGAACACCAATGTGGCCACCCTTTCATTGTTTTGTAACACCAATACAGCTGCTAGTGGAACAGTCATGGTGGAACAGTCTTGTTGGAACAGTAATGGTGAAACAGTCATAGTGGAACAGTGACGGTGGAACAGTGATGATGGAACAGTCATGGTGGAACTGTCATGGTGGAACTGTCATGGTGGAACAGTGATCGTTAAACAGTAATAGTGGAACAGTGATGGTGGAATAGTAATGGTGGAACAGTAATAGTGGAACAGTAATGGTGGAACAGTCATGCTGCAACAGAAATAGTGGAACAGTGACGGTGGAACAGTAATGGTAGAACAGTCATAGTGGAACAGTCATGGTGGAACAGTGATGGTGGAACAGTCATGGTGGAATAGTGATGGTGGAACAGTGACGGTGGAACAGTCATGATGGAACAGTAATGGTGGAACAGAAATAGTGGAACAGGCATGGTGGAACAGTGACCTTGGGACAGTAATGGTGGAACACTCATGATGGTACAGTAATAGTGGAACAGTAACAGTGGAACAGTAATGGTGGAACAGTCATGTGGTAACAGTAATAGTGGAACAGTGACGGTGGAACAGTAATGGTGGAACAGTCGTGGTTGAATAGTCATGGTGGAACAGTCATCATTGAACAGTAATAGTGGAACAGTGACGGTGTAACAGTAACAATGAAACAGTCATGGTGGAGCAGTCATGATGGAACATGGATGGTGGAACAGTCATGGTGGAAAAGTAATAGTGGAACAGTAATGGTGGAACAGTCATGGTGGATCAGTGACGGTGGAACAGTCATAGTGGAACAGTGACAGTGGAACAATTATGCTTGAACAGTCATGGTGGAACAGTCATGGTGGAGGAACAAAAGAGTCTAACTTCTACAGGATTCGTTTTGAACACCAATGTGGCCACCCTTTCATTGTTTTGTAACACCAATACAGCTGCTGTGATGTCATGCGAAAATGCTCAGTAGTATAGTACTGTAGTAAATTGAAAGATTATATAAACTTTCTTTTTAATCTTTTTTAGCCGTTGTTCTTCTCTGCTGGAAAGAACCTTCTTCTCAGAATTGGCAATGGTGAGGATGCTGATTTTGCTCTATTTCAGTGATGTTACTGCTGTTTTTATTTGCTGTAATTAATTGGGTCCACACAGCAAATAAAGAAATATATAGAGGATAATACATGGTGGCGCGAAGATATGAATTTTATTTTCGAATGACAAAACAATATTTTACAAACGAGCGCCGCAAGTGAGTAAAATGTTGTTTTTGCCATGAGAAAATAAAATTCATGTCTTCAAGCCGCCGTGTAATGTTCTTTTTATTATATAGACAGACATCGATAACGTAATAGATTTTTATTTGCCAAAAAGAAAGATGCCTACAAATACCAAAATTACATCAGTGATAAACTCATGTGTGAGATTATGGAAAATAAACCACTCGGATCTCGGATGTAGTTTTTATGAATTTTACGAGTGGGATATTTTCCAGTAAAACACTTGTATCTATGTAATAAAAATGTAAAAACTTTACATCTGATAAGATATCACAGTATACAACCATCGATGAGAGCCAATCAAAATCCAAAGACAAAAACCTACTTTCGAAAAAAATATAAAAAGCCCTTGGCTAGAGTTAAAAATACTCTATACAATACTTATAACAAATAAAATGTGCTTACTTTGTACAATAAATTGGCTGTAGTAAAAAATAACCCTGACCCTGTGTTTGATTTTCATAGATTTATTACGACGTTTATCAACATCACAAAATACAGTATTTTGTGGGAGGATACAGTTATTTTTGGCAAGGTTGTTCCCTCTTTCCGAAAAGTCAGGTTTGTTTTTATCTATTTTAGTGTTTAATATTATTTTGCAAAAGTAAACTAAAGTAATGGAGGTTGGGACCAATCTTCAAAGTTATTTTTTTTTAGTTTAAATTATTGTTGCTTCATTTACACATGCTACTGTATTTATTTCTCAGTACTGATCTTTTCAATGATGTTTTTAGGTCTGAATTTAATGAGTCATTTTAATTATGAAAACATCACCACTTACACTCAAAGAACAGCAACAGATCTGAAGGTGGGTCATTTTATATCTTTCACTTCTATTATTAGTACATGTGCTGAGATTGCCAAGTGGGTCATACTTTATTGTACGGCCTGTACATTTTCATCAAACAAAATTAATACAACAGATTTACATGATATGTTTTTAAACAAAGGCTGGTTAAAAATACAATCATTCTCAAGAATTAAATGAATAAAAGGAGAACAGGCTAGAAAACTGGTGATGATGATGATGATCTTTTGTCCACAGACATGTTCTGATGATGTCAGGTTACATGTGTTTTCTCTCCTTAACCCTTCAAGTCCCAATAGTGACCAACATCAATTTTCTCCTAACAATATCCATACAATGTCAAGAGATTAGGTTATGAGAATTAATAACATGATCACCTAAGAGAAAATGCTTTGATCTTTGATCAAATTCTCTCAACTCATTCTTTAAGGAAATGTATAGAGATCAGTTTGGAGAATTTGTACATTTATATTGGGGCTTAAAGGGTTAAATGTCTATTTTACAGGACAAATCTAGCACAGGAAGTGAAATGGAGGTGGATGATAGAGAAGCTGGTGAATTAACATCAAGGTAATGTTGACTCAAAGGAAAAACTTGTGAATACACCAAAAATGCAAAGAATTACAGTGGTCACTTACCAGAAAGATGTATGGACACATCTACTTCATGGAAGATAATTTGTTGCATGAAATTTCTAAGTAACACCATTCAATAATGTGTAGCTCCATGTTGTAGCTTACAAAATTTAAAAACAAAAGAAAATTCTAAATCTGTCAGGCCCAAAAAGTGACTGCAGTTGCTTACAGGAGATGTCCTTTATGATAGGTTCTAACTGTAAGGTTTGGCTGGAAGGTGATTGTAGGGATGATGTTAGCCCATTTCATTTCCAAGAAAATTTTGCTATGTGTCTGTCTTCTTTGTTTCACAAGTTACTTGTTGACATGCTGTTGGGAATAATAATATTATTATGGATTTTCCTGGAATTTTTTTGAGATTCAAAACATTTCTGGAACAATAAGTAAGAATAGACACGTTTGTAAAAAGCGTTATTATTTTTTTAATTGTTCTCTTGCAGTAGTAATGTCCCAATTGATTTTAATCTGTACAAGAAATTTTGGGCACTACAAGACTATTTTAGAAACCCAACTCAGTGTTACACTGCTGCAGCATGGAAGCCATTCACGGATGTAAGTTTGCATGTAACTGTCAGTGGTGTTTGTAGCCCTGTGGTATTTATGTTATAGATACTTTTAAACTTGGTTAATACTGGATTGTTATCATAAACATAGGTTCATGTCCTCTCCTAAATCCAGTTTTAATTGGCTAGAAAAGTCCAATAAATGTATTTTCAAGAAGTTTTAAAAGCGAGAGGGAGTGTCATCCTTTTTACCACTCCCTTACCAGGATTAATCCGGCTACTTTTGAACTTAGACAAGTCAAGCCTACACTTCTGACTTGTAATACTGAGTTCTTGAAAAATTCTTGTATTAAAAGACTATGTTTTAATTACAATTTACGACCAATGTAGCTATTATTAATTAATACACATGAATATGTTTCGCAGCACATTCTTAGTTAATTATTATGTATAATCCATGTAACACTTGATACATGTATGTTATTATTATTATTATTACTATTATTATTATTTTTATTATTATCATTATCATTACTTGCTAATTGCCATTAACTATTGCCTCCTAAGAGACAAAGAAAATTGATAATCAATCTAGGTTAAAAAAATTTGAACCTGAAATCAAATTTGACCTGATGTAACACATAAAAGAGCACAAATGCCTGTATTTGTTACCATTATGGTGTTTATTATAACTGGGTTTGTTAGAATGTAGTTACAAAAGTAATGGTTTCAAAGTTGGAGGACAAAATTGTATGTTTTTCACTTACATTTTAGCAGCATTGAAATTCATTAAATTTGGTTTTAAATGAGTTAATGGACTTTGCTTTGCTCTTGACTGATTCTTTTATGTACATGAGGCAAGATACAAACCTATCACTTGTCTCAATTTTCTGCAGAATACAAAACAAGTCTTGAATGTGTTTAGAAGTCACAAACTAGAGCATGTTACATGGAAAAAGAAGGCGTGGGACTTAAAGAATCTTGGAGGAAGGTACAAACAGACAGTAATACCATAACAGCCCTGTTTACTCAAAATCGGCCATTTTTAGCTGAATTATCCCTTTCATTGTTTATCAAAGCCCTCTAACTTGAAGTCTTGATTTATCACAAGAATTTCTTTTATCTTAATATTATACATGACATTATTTTTTCCTTTAATTTTGTTCCCCTGTCTCCAGTTGGCACCAACTAGCAAGTCACACTTCCTACTTACTCTTGAAAACTTTTTAGTTTATGCATTTTGTCTCCAATTCTATTTCCCCTTGAACCAGACCTGTAATTCTAAAATCAGAGCCAACTCCAGTGTCAGGAACAGGCCCCAGCTGTTCAAAAGCTGGATTGCGCAATCCATTGGGAGAATCTTTATCCATTGGACAGTGCAATAATTATTGTTGTCCCTAATACTCATCCATCGGATAGTGATTTATCTGATATCGCTATCCATCTTTTGGGCAACTGGGGCTAGCAATGTTTCTGGTCAGTAACACTGTGCTCACACAGTTGGTTTACAATTGTAGGTTTTAATTTGGACCATTAGCCTTTAAATACATTGTATTGTTGTGGAATTGCATGCATTTTACTAAGGTATCCTTCTGATGAAGAGTTACATCAGTTAAATAATTATTTTGTACTAAGAGATATCGTTATTTTATAGTCTGTTGCCTTTCAATTTGTATGTGCTTTCGAGATGGGGATGTGTGAATGCTTTTGTGTTGTTTGTTAGATGGTAATAATAATTGTGATAATAAAAATTGTTTTTATTTGTTATCTTCTTAGTAAGGACGAGGCTCGTTATTTTGCCAAGTTTTTGACTAATGAGAAGGTAATATTTTCATACAACTGTAGTTTATGAAAGGGTTTTCAGAAAAGGAGTTTGAGTGGCCGGATTGGATCCCCAGTGACATCACATCCTTGTTTCAACTTTTCTTAATTCTTTGTAGCTTTAACTAGCTTTACAGGTAAATACCCTTAATATGGAACATTTATGGAGAGAGGGGGTACAAGTAATGAGCTCACTATCATCCTCAAGTTTTTCAGTTGAATTACTGTCACAAGTCGTCAACATAGAATACAGGTGTACGGTTGCTTTACCTTTTAAAATCCTGACAAAATCCCCTTTCCATTAAACTCATCGCCAACTGATGAGCGTGGGAACTGGTGCCTTAAAAGTGAGTGGGGAAGGGCCCGAGGTAATCCAGGCACCGCAGGGGTCTCCATGGCAACCCAGCAAGCGGGAACCACCCCAGTAGCAGCCGTTAACAGGCGCCATCACACTGAAACTAGTCCAGTGGAAATACTTACCTAACCCGATACTTACCTCTGAAGTCAAGTAGCCCCCTGGGAAGGGAGGGTGGGGCTTATGAATCCGCAAAGATTCCCTCACAAAAGTACTGATCGCAACGATTGCTAGAGAGCAAGGCTGTATGAGGTTTGCCCCTGCGAACTCCAAAGAGGTGCCCCCACAGATCATGTGCAAAAAGGGGAAAGACTGCTGGCAGCATTAGCTCGAGATTAACCTTGCCTAAATTACATTTAGCCACAAAGCATAAAGTTTCTCAGTACATGTACATTTTGATATGTACATTTAAATGTCAGCTTTTGAAATAATCCAGTTGGCAATGTGTATATTGAGGTTCTGGCCATCAGGTAGAAGAGTGGTACATTCAAACTCTGCTTTATGGGCACCCACTTAATGGGGACAGCTCAATATTATGGACAGTTTCCTTTACAGGGTAATTTTTTGCAGGGTTTGACTGTATGTGTAAATTGGTTTTGTTAATTCAGACCTCCTGATACTGTATGTGTTTCATTCTTTATCCAGCTCCTTGATCTTCAACTGAGTGACAGCAATTTCAGGAGAACTGTAAGTCGACCATTATGCCTCTACAAAATTCAAGTTAAATAAATTTTTATTAGTTTGCCTTCTTCAAGGATTCACTGTCACTAAAGTTATTCCTGGGGGACACTAAATTATCATTTGACGGAAAATAATGCATTGGGTGGCTAACCTTCAGAAAACATTTTGCAATGCCATCACTGATGTCCCAGCAAAATGACGTCCGGTCTCAGTTGTTCAAACATTGGATAGTGCTATCCAGCGGATAACTCTCTATCCAGTGGATAAGCATTAACAAAACCAATAATTGCATTATCCACTGGTTAGAGATTTATCTGGTGGATAGCTTTATCCACCTTTTCAGCAACTGGGGCCTGATGTACAACCTCAGAAATACCATTCTAAAGATGCGGCACTACCCAGGATGGGATTTCTGTAGTCGATCATCAGACTTCATTTTGTGGGAAAACCAGTGGCCACATTACAAAATGTTAGCTGCTTTCTCATGCTATATTAGGGTGACCAATGTAAAAATGATATTAC